>CAEMYA010002128.1:4092583-4129252 GCA_903131615.1 Diplodus sargus
TTTGTCAGGTATAACTAAACATTTTCATTGGTCGCACCGGTGTGCCTGAGGTTTATTTTCTCAAAGAATTGAGATTTTTGCATTTATGCATGTGAATTAAAAAAAAGACTAGCATGTATTTCACACCCTTTTTCCTGTTTACAATCATTTACAGAATGTATTCAAACAATGCAAAATGGGGTCTTTTCTGGGCCGAGATCCATACTCCATCCAAGTTTAGTGTAAATCTGTTTATTAGCTTTTGTGTTATCATTGCCGGAGGTAAAAAGGCCATTTTCTCACCCTGACATCAACAACATCTGGATGGTGTGTTTCTGCCTCACAGTCCCTCAAAACCATATTTCACAAATGTTAAACAATCGGACGTCTATCAGTTGCAGGCCTTTAATGTTCATGTCTACAGCAATAAATAATTTGAATATCAAAACTGGGATTGGGAGAGGCTTATTTTTGGTGATCCTGTCTACACGGCGAATGGTATATGTACAATTTTAAGGCCTTAAAGAATCTGAATATTCACAGATCTATAGTTTAACTGTAAACATACACTAAACTGTATGAATGAATTCCACAGTTTGGAGGTAAATTAACTGTTGAACACAAAACTATAATTTAGAGGGGAAACAGTTGCCTTGAAACCTTTTACTGTGACTGACTGCCCACTTCAAGTCTTGACCATATGTCTGTTTGTTAACATAGTGTACATTAGATAGAGTCGTGGAGCTAAACAACAGAGATGAACAGGAGAAGGCTGGAGAGTTTGCACACATGCAGACAAACTCAGTCTTAAATTGAGCGTCTCCCTCTTGGCTATTACAACACCCTGGATCACTTTGTGCACACATTAAAAAGAGCCGTACGAGGAGTTGGAGGCACTAAGAGCATTCAAGTGCATTTAGGGAGGCCTGGGGGAAGAAATGTTTCCCCTGCTTTCTTCATTTGCCTGCATTAGGGATGGCTACTCTGCTCTGACACATACACACAAAATGTAGTTCTCTCTCTCCTTCTAAACACACTTTGTGCCTCACACAACCCCCCCATCCACCCACCCACCCTCCATACCACTCCACTTAATATGTGATATCATTATGGTTATAGCGCCACGCTTAATGGGGCCAACAGAAGGAGAAGGCTGGAGCTGAGAGAACAGATTACCAAGAGTAGGCTTGTGCCAGTTGCCATCTGATTATACCATCTACGATCGCAGAGGCGATCACTGATTTCAAAGTGATTTTAACCAACTTACTATCTGAACTAAGATGTTTTAAAAATCATCTCTAGAAAAATGTAGAAAGGTTTCTAGTGGAGCGGCGGGTTGGCCTGCCGAGCCCCGTTAGTCAGCACGAGCGTTTGTAATCCATAATTACAAACCAGTTTGCTGTATCTTTTTCATGAATCTGACGAATGTGCCTGTTCAGAACATGGCTTTTTATGTTGGCCATTGTCATTTTTGTGCTCGTTTATAGATTCAACCATTAGTCAGGTGCCCATTACATTTCTTCAACTTCAGTCGTCCATGCTACTTTTTCCACTGGCGACTGGGTGGATCTGCCAATCCTAACTAGGAGCGCTTCGCTGTGTGTGGATAGGATGGACAAGGCAGCTGATAGATTAAAGTGGAATGCCGGTATTGTTATACCGGGTCCTGTATTGACATGAGTGTGTGTGTTTAAACGACTCATGCTTATAAATCATAAAGATTTCAGAGTGAGACTTCTCCTCAAATGAGACTTTGTTTGTGGTTACAAAAAAAGTGGTTATTCTACACTTTCACAAAAAGTCTGAATATATAGGTATTGTTTCTGTATTGCCAAAACGCCACTTTGAGCAACGACCTTAACCTGTCAGTGACAAAAGAAGCTCCGTCAGTGGGCGTAACTGTGACAGTTGCATTTGCCCCAAAGGATTACGTTGCAGCCATAGCACCGATTTTGTGGCTGACAGCTTAAGGGGATTCTGTTAGACCACTTCCTAAACTTTTGGTAAGCATGAATCATTTACACATTACAAGATTGAAACATACAGCCCAGGTTTTAAAATACTGGATTTCCCCTATACAGTACAGAAAGAGGAAGTTATCAGCGGGTAGAAAGAGAGAAGAAGAGTGGAAAATATCTGTCAAGCAAGATTGAAATCTTGATTAAATGAGTGAAAGCAGCTTAAAAAGGTCGAAGGGATTCAATGTTTTTGCCAAACGCAGAATATAGCATGGGTTTAAAATGTAATGTGGAACAGGAAAAATGATCTATTCTCATCTCCATCTAGCTTTAAAGTATTGTCACGTTATTATTCTTAACTATAAAACAATACAACATACCTATCCGACTCGACTGAATTCAAATGACTGACTTGAACCTTATACCACATCTCATCTTTGCTTTTCAACAAGTCTCAGCATTGATGTGGCAACACATCTCTGTGCAGGTGGGTGTAAGTTTTGTAAGCCCCCTGCTCCGGCGTGATTAGTGAAGATCACAGCTGGGAGTGGTGACTCACGTGTTGGCTATGCACAGCAGGTTAAGAGCTCGACAACCAAACATCTCTGCTGTTGATCGAAAAGCTGAAAATTGATTCCTATTGATCTGATCTTGGACAGTGATCATTTTTCACAGCAAAGCAGGTCAGTCTATTAGGTTTGAATTATACAGGTGGGCAAGTGTGTGACTATGTGTCACTATATGATGATGGATGTTAAACAAAAAAAGAGGCAATGCTAGGAACAAAAGTGCAGTCTTTAAAAACTAGATTCAATTTGTCAACTACTGACCTACAACTGTTATCCCACACTGACCCCATGGTGCATAAATCATTACAGATGCATGGTGTAGCAACAGGCTACTTTAAAACACTTTTCAATGCATACATCTTCTAAAGCTATTACATTTGACAAGCTAAATGTGGGGGACAAATATGGGGGACAAATATGGAAAAGAGGCGCAGAAAAATAATCAGGAACGAAAATAGTGTGTCATTGTTTGCGGGTACATTTGAACAGGAGGAAAGCAGAGAGGCGTCAGGCTAGCTAATGATGCTACCTGACAAAACTGGTTATTGTTTTATAAACTAGCAGTAGCTTTAGGCAAGGTTTGCAGACATAATTGTACTGTATGTCAAAAGCAGCACGTAGATGCACAGTTACATCGAGTGCAGAGGGTCAAACACGTCTGTTAAAGCCATTCTTCCCTCATGCTGGCCATGCTGTTGAGCTCTGTACACTAGAGGCTACTCAAACTTGCAAAACATGTTTGACTGAACACTCTACATTGGTGTAAAAGATGTAATACAGAGGCCCCAACATAACACATTTCCATATATAAGCAGGAAAATAAGTTTCTCCATATCATAAAGGTGTTTAATTCTCTTCCTTGAAAACAGAGCCTCTTCCTTTCACTTGGAGTGAGTGTACAGCATATTATTACTAATAAGACAAATGCGATCATGATTTAAATGCGAACGCTATACAGAAGAAGGATTTTGGAAAGGGGGGGTGTGAGGTATGTTTACAGGTACAAATGTGTGTCATACCAGCGTTTTCAGAGAGGGAGGAGAAGTCCTCTCTGGGGTAGGAGGCTGAAGGCTGGATGAACATCCCCTCGTCGAATCCCTCTTCAGGGTCTGGTGGAAAGTTGTACACAAAACGCCGTGTGGTGGTTTGTTTTTTCCTCCGCCCACTTCCAGCTGCAGCATCCGGTGCTTCTCTCTTTATTGCAGCAGGTGCTGCTGCAGCGCCACCTGTGGCTGGCTCGTTCCAGACGAACACCTGCACTTTGCCGCTTCCCGCCCGTGTTTCATTGGTCTCTGCTGAATCAGACGAGTTGTCGTTGTGGTGGGCCCAGTTGCCGGAGGCTCCAGGGGTCACTAGGGCACAGCCCTCACCCCCAACCACCGTTACCTCTATATCACTGTTCTCCTCTTTCATCCTGCCGCCTTCGTCTTCCTCTTCCATTGCTTCCTTTCCTTGGTTGTTACTGGCCTTGATCGACAGCTTTGACAGGATGCTTGTGGCCCAGAAGTTGCTTGGCTTCCGGTCTGACCCTCTCTGCCCGTCACTGGCCAAAGTCTGCCTCTTGTTGTAGTCCACCACCACTGAGTCAGGAGCCTCCTGCTTGATGCTGATATTCAGGGCATCCTTTATGAAAGCCCTACACGTGTGGACAACTTCTGTCATCTGGAGGTAACTCGCAACAGACATCACCTCAATGGCATTTTGGCTAGTGAGCAGCAGATTCCCGGAGTAGAGAAAGTCGAGGATAACTGAGAAGCCCTGCACAGCAGCGACATCCAGGTGCGTGACCGTGGCCTGGTCTTGGGCCTCGCCCTTGGTCAGACAGTAGAGGGTTTTGAAGTAGCGGCTGCCTGCAACCAGGATGTTCTTGTGTGCACGGAACACCTGGCCCGAGACGACAATATTGACATCACAGAGGATGCCACTTTTGCGTTGCTTGTCCAGCTCCTGGAGAAGCTGGTAACAGTAGGAGTTTTCATTGGGCTTGATGCGGTAGTCTTCCCCTGAGCAGTTAGTGGAGGGGCTGGCGTTGTCTGAGGGCCTCACCATCTCCTTTTACATGAAAGAGAGAAAGATAAATTATTGTGGGGGATTTCGTGCGCGCAAATCATTTGCAAAAGCAAGCACAAATGTTCCTGTATACAAATATATTTTCTCTTCCTGTAACTCTGTCTTTAAAAGCCACACACATTTACACCCTCGGGGTTCACGGCGTGACACTGACACACCTGCCCTAGGGGTGAAACAGGTTTGACAGGCTTCTGTGTTATGGAGGGGTTGGAAAGAGGTAAAGAAAGGTGTGTTATTTTCAGGCTAGGTAGTATTACACAGCCCTTTATCTCCCGTCCTCCATAAAACTTAAACTTCACAACTCCAAACGCAAAAATTATGATGCGATGTCCAATCGCAGATGAATAAAAGAGTACAATATGACATATAAAAGGCTAGACTGCAATGTTGAGTGCTTTCCACAAACTACTTTTGTTAAATTGCTGTAGACTTTCCTGCAAGGTGGTACACCAACTAACTTAACTTACTGAGTTACTGAGTACTGACTTAATTTGAATGAATAACTTACTATATTTTGACAGCAGAAAGCCTGTCCAAACTTTTTGCATGTTTTTGTTTTTCCAATTGGGTAAAAACTGCTTGCTGGATCTGACTGACTTTTACTTCTAGGACTGCTGAAAAAAATATGAAGCAGTGAGCTTGGAAAGAAACCTTTGTTTAAAAAAAGTATTCTTATCATTTGTTTTTGTTATTTTTTACATCTTTTTGAAATACAAAAAATACAAAAACTATTTATCACCAAACAAACATTGGCATTTTTGGCTATTCCTAAAGATTTCTAAGACCACTCTCCATCAGGATGCTCTTTAAATCAGTTGAAAAAAGCAACCATGTCGAGTCAGTTTACCAGGGGCATAATATGTATTTAATTTGTAATAATACTAGATGAAGCCCTCTAGACCAAGTTTACTTCTTCACAACTATGAATACACTTTCAAGTTTGGCTTTGGATGTCACCTCCAATTCGGTGTTGCAAAATTAAAGATTTAACACATATTAGCTATTGTACATTTATACAATATCTCAACTGGCTTGGAAACCAGATGTAAAACACGTAGAATTAGACTGGGAGGAGGGCCGATATGCCAAAGCAGGACACACAACGTGGCTGTAGGATGGGAACTGGCAGAAGCATAGCACTACCCTGTACCAGCCCCACTCCCCCTCCCCTGCTCCCCTTTAACAGGGCAAAGGGCCAGCCTTGTACGAAGCAGAGAAGGGAGCACATAAATGTGTGTGTGCATACAGTTTTTATGCAAAGATGCATGGCTGGACTTGAATGCACACATGCACACAGAAGAAAAAAAAATAGATTATCAAAAAAATGTATATACACACTTTATATGTTGAAGCGTACGTTATAGTTTTTAGACTCAGACACACATGCAGTAGCATACATCTCCAGCTCATTTTAGATTGCATAGCAGATGTCCTAATCCAGAATAATTCACATTGCTCGAGCCCTGCATTTTTGCCCCCACCCACCACCATCTCTTCTGCGCACACATGCATGTACACACACACAAACCAAGCTGCCTACACATACACACAGCTGGGGTTTCAGCTCGAGTAATTCAGATTAAATCCATTTCTCTGGAGGTCCCCACCCAGCCCCCACCCCCACCCCTACTCCCTCCACACTGCAGCTCTTGTCCAGGGCAGCCTGGGCACACAGGATAGTATAGGGGGGCTTATCATCCTCTGCCACAGCTGGAGGGGGAGAGATGGAGAGAGAGATGGGATGGGATGAAATGAGAGGCAGGCGGGGGAAGAGGGAGACAGAGGGGGAAAAAAAGTCGACGTACTTTGCAAGCAAGAAGACATAAAAGGAGACTGGAAGGACAGAGAATAATGGCAGATGAGACAGCAGAATGATTCTGACGGAGAACTAAATAGAAACAGAGCTGATAGAATTAAGTGTTAGAAAAGAAGATGAGAAATGGTAGGCGCATAAAAGCGAAAAGCCTGATAACACATGCACAAAGAGTGAGAGCATGAGGCAGAGATTGAGAGAGCCAGACCTTGAGCCTCGACAAAAAGGGCGGAGGAGAAAATGTGGAGCAAAGGGAGCCGGAAAGCCAGCGCGGTAGAGAGAAGGAGTTGGGTCACCCCATTTTAGCCTTTACAATAGCCCACGTTCTCCCCGAGGCTCATTGTCCACTCACTGTGGGCCTTTGTGAAAGGGCTCTGCACTCACTCTCTTATTACACACTATCTCCCACTTGCGAGCATAGAAAAGGAGCCAGGGTGCATGTGGGTGAGGCGGAGAGGATGAGGAGAGAGGAGAAAAATTATTCCATGATATACACATCAAAGCCTCTGGAGGGGCATGGTCATCATCTTGAGTACTGTGGTGGAATAAATTGGTGTGGTGAAGGGCAGGTGGACTATAACAACAAGGGGAGTGGAATATGTTTCAGAGTTAGATTGTCAGCGTTCGCATACATGTTTTGCTGCTTGTTTTCTCCTTCGTAAGACTAAACCCTAATCTTAGAGCTAAAGACTGACAGATATAGCGGCCGATATTCACCTATCACAGATGTATCATATCGGCATATATGTTGGCTTTCGGCTGATCTTTAAAAAGGCAGATATCTGCATTTTCAACCAAATGGTCAGATGATAGCTGATGGGTTCTGACCTTCCAGCCCGGATTTCAATCAATGCGCTTTGCCTCTTTTGCTCTACACAAGCACTGTTTACCTGCAGACAAAACAGCCCAAATGTGCTTTGTCACTATTCAGACTACAAAACGGACTAAAACCCCAAATCAGAACAAGATTCCAACTACTTGCTGGATTAACAGGAAGATGAATTATGTTCAGCATCCTGCGCACCTTGTTCAGGGGTGAACATCTGTTGTCAACTTATACATTTTCTCAAGCACAATTCTCAAGAAGGGGACACCAAAAGCAGTACTGTAACTGTGTCACTCTGCCAGCTATGGGAAACTACATTGCATCAACATTCATTCGAATTCCCACAGCTTACAAACTAGCTGATACTACATAGCAACTCGCTATCCAACATAAAAAGTGACTTATAATCAAATGCAGTTAAAATAAAAAATGGGGGTAGTTATGAATGTTTAAGATGATATATTGGGGAGCACAAATCATATTTTCCCAGGATGAAAGGGGTCACGCCCCCTGACATTTCCAGCTGTGGTAGTGTTGAAGATTTCAGAGTTAAACAGAAAAATTAAGCAATGTGTTAAAATTGTCATAAATAAACCAAGCGCTATATTGCTCCTAGCACCTGGGAATCAGTAGATCCATTTTATCATTTCGACTAACTAGCCACCCCTACCCCTGAACCCCATGACTCCCCACAGCTTTTATCCATTACACATAGCAAGGCAACGGGCCAGAGAGGTAAGACTTGGCCTGGCAGTACTGATATGAGTTGTGTGTGCATGTGTGTGTGTTAAGTCAGGCTAGGACAGACTGGTACTGGATAAGTTGCTCCATACTGGCCTCATCAGCAGCATCATCCTTTCTCCAGATGTGCCACGTGTGAGCTGGGAGCTTGGAGAACCAGCAGACCAACCCTGCACGGCAGATGCTGGAGGCAAAAACTAGCCTAAGCCAACAGAGAATGTGGGGACAATATCAGCCTCCCCCAGTCATGACGTGGCTCGGCTTTTTATTCGAGCCAGAGATGGAAGGAGGGGAATAACGAAAGGAAAGAAAGAGAGTGCAGTGAAAGGGAATTCAAGAGAGTGCCGAGGAAGAAGAATCCTTTGATCTGGGTCTAACATTGATGCTTTAAAATCTGGAGTCAACGGCCAGTAAGAATTGATTTACAGGTGGATTAAACAAACCAATGTGGCCATAAATTCGAGCTTACCGTAGCTCTGGCCACAGTCACACTAAACCAAACCCTTCACAGATCAGGAGATATAGCACTGTCCCCACTCAAAATAATGACCCACTGGAGCCAGTTTTTGTTTACCTTTTACACATGTTTGCCTACATCCCCTCACTCATCTACCCCCGCCCATCATCAAGCCAGCCCCATGACCGGCCCAGCCCTGAGGCCATCTCTGCTGGTCCCTCAACGACTCCCTACATCTACTGTATCCTTGCCTCAATCCCCCCTCCTCACCAAACCCGTCTGTCCCCAGATGCTAGAACAATACCGCAGTGTGCGTTTGGCCCAAGGTGTGGGAGGGCTGCGCTGAGTGTCTCCCGGCTTCCTAACAATGCTCTGACAGAAGCAGCAAAGAGAGGGGGGCAGAGAAAACGAGGGGAGGGAAGAGTCACTGACGGATTCAACAAGAAGAATTCTCCCTCTGGCTCCACCCAACCCCACCCCATTCCCCTGACCTGTGGCCCCCAATAAACATCTCATATATCTGGCAGACACCAGACCGCAATGGGTGGGTCCCCTTTCCCATTCGGGGAGACGTACTCTTAACAATGAGTGTGGTGTTTGTCTTAACTGAAATGAGGGGGTGAAAGAGACCTGTATAGGTGCCCCATATCTGATTGCGAGCGTTATCTCATCTTACATCCCATTTAGATCAACACAGTGATGCAGGTAAAAGATTTGTTTTGCCCTAAAACAGAATGGAGCATCATGGGTTGTCTGACATGGCTTCATGGGGCCTCACCCTGGCCTGTGTTTTGTTGCAGTTTGGATACTGCAGGGGTCTGGAGAACAACTGGCCCTATTATGGATGTAAATTTTATTTTTACTAACATTCAATTCAAACAATTGGACGACAAAGAAAAAAGAAAGGGCAGAGGCGGGTGAGAGAGACAGACAGAGGGGGAGTATGAGGGGGCTGGATGTGGAGGGAACTGAAACTAACTTAACTATGCAATGAATGCAATGTGTGTTTTGACATATGGATATATGATTACTGAATAGAGACTATATATGGTGAAGACAAGGGACACACTGAGACAAAGAATATCAGTTTGACACATAACATTTACCAAACTGTGATTATAGAGAGGATAAAAATGATTTCTATACGTCTGATATGTTTGATCTAAGGGAACCAATGGTCTACTTTTGCCGTGTCTTGACCTTATACCAGCGAGCATAGGGAACAATCAGAGCACAAGAGAGTCTAGAGAATTAAGGACAACGGCCCCCTTCTCCAAGGAGACCCACATTCACCACAGCTGCCCTGGTGTGCTAGGGCTAATTGAGTTAGCTTTAACGAATGCAGCAGAGGCCTGACTAACGTCAGGAATGGGTGAATAGAACAAGACATTGCCTCGTAACACCATAATTCCCCTTTAATGTACTGCCTCACAATGCCGCCTTGCTTTACATACACTGCTGCTCATTATGTCAACAGTGGTGCATATATAAAGATCCTAGCTGTATTCAAAAGGCTTTCTTATGAGAAAAACCTAATCTCATGAACATCAAAACAATAAAAAATGATTTGATTTTCATTTCCAGAAGTGCAGCAATGGGACGTGATCTTCCCAGCTCTATTCTGAACAAGAAAATGGCCTGGATAACCTCCGCGTATAGTGTCTGGGGTCCTTGTTGCTAGGGAGAAGCCATACCAAGCCCCTAATCCACTCCCACTGCTCTCCTTACCAATTAGAGATGTACACAAGTTAGTGGATCACTTTAAGTCATTCTGATTAGTGATTGCGTGTGCAAAGGAAGGGAACTAAATGTAGTAGTGCAATCCTCTTCACTCACAAATTAGAGTCAAATGGCACCCTGCGCTTAATTCCCCTGACAGCTCAGACCATTGTCAGCATAGGAGGTCGAGTGTGGCAGTGTACAAGGAACAGTAAGAAGCAGTAGTGAGGTTTTTCTTTTTCAGTTATAGGACTGATGGGAGAAATGCCCTTTGACACAAGATTGTTCGGGGAAAGATGCACTCCCTGTTTTTATGAGGTCTCTGAAACTGTACGGTATAAATGTTGCCTACACCGCAATAAAAATAATGAACCAATAAAAAGATTTCACGCACATCAATATAAGACAGGGTTCACCAAATATAAAACTGGCGTTGGTGTTTTGAATTAAAGCCAATACTGGTAATAAGTTTACCTCAAGCAAAGCCTAAAGCCACCTAGTATTTATAAGCCAACAAAATGATTTTCAGGCTGGCGTGGTTTCAGTCTTGTGCATACAGAAGAAGACATGCCCCAAAATTATAACACTGGAGCCCATTAACCCATAAATATGTGGAGGACAGGGTCAGGTGATTCCATGTCATTCTATTTACTGACATCTATTTCACTCGTTCATGCCTCTTCACACAGGGTGCATGTGGGCCAGGCAGGCTGTCAGGCTCCAGGCGACATGATTTACTCCTCTCCTCTTGTCCAGCCCCGCAAGTGGCACCATCTATGGATTTTGGGGGGTCATTCTAGCACAATGCCTCTAATTTAGCTCCCCAAAGGGAGGAGGAGGTGGAGGAGGAAGAAATGCGCCAGAGGTCACCCGGGACTGCGAGCCAGCAGAGCTGCAAGAGAGGCCAAGAGGCGGGGGGTGGGGAAGGGGTGCGGTTCCCCAAAGGCTGCTAGGGTCGAGCCCTTGCCATTGTGTGACCTCTAGCAAGCTAGCAATTAAGAAGACTGCTGATGCAACAAAGGGAGTGCTGTACAGTGTACAGCTCTAAAATAAAAGAAAACCTCCAACACCGCAACTGGCCACCGTTTGTTTTCACTTATTGGACAGGTTGACAGTCATTCGTGACAGGCAGAGAAGCAGCCTCCGGTGTGAGAGTAGCTAGCAGGTGTCATACTGGAGCAGGTTTGACAGATGAGTGGACGGACACTTCCATTTGAGACACCAGCCGAATCAGAGAGATTCATGTCACTCACATTGTAACACCATTCAGTGGGATTTGCCATTCAGTAACTCAGTTAGTCGACATTATCCTCGCTAGGGGCTTTCCACTGCCGCCACTGGCCATCTACCTCCGGCTTCACAGCGACGCTACAGGGGCTAGTTGGCTAAGCTAGCTGTTAGCTCATGTTAGCGGGCTGATGCTAGCTAATCAGCCAGGGGAAGGGGGATTGTGAAGCTTAAGTATTGGCCTATTTTCGCCTTCCTTGTGTTTGTTAAGTTGTAAAAACTGTCGCCAACAGTGACAAAACAGAGCAGACACTGACATACGTTGAGACAAATGTGTGACAGGTACTTTAGGCTACGTAAGAAGCGAGGCGAAATCGTCATGGACTGGAGCTAACATTACCTGTTTGGTGGGGTCATTTCTCCCGTGCTCAGAAGACAGGTGATGTCTCAGCAGCAAGGCCCGCTTGTAGTTGCGACTACCTTTGACAAGCTCGTCGCTGTTTTTAGTGGCAATGTTGTGACACCAGGAGCAGGACATGAGTCCCGTCTCCTGGCAAAATTTGAGCCATGGAAATTCTTGCAACCACGAAGCGTGGAATAGTGAGTGTTTCTGAAGCAACGTCTGCGGTCTCATCTCTACCCCAGATTTCCTGGATCCCGTCTCGACTCCCGTCGCACCGCTTCCCGTGTCCTGCCCGTCGGCGTTGTTGGGACCGTTCCCCGCTGTCAAACCGTTCCCCTCGCTGGACCCGTCGTCCGGTTCCCCAGAGCCGTCTCGATCGTCGCCGTCCGCGGCTGCAAAGCTGCCCCCTTCCGGGTCCTCTTCTTCCTCCGCCTCGGGTTCCGTGCTATCGCTGACAGACCCAGCGCCCTCCACTCTCTTCTGCGATGATCCGTTTGCCCCCAGATCCCTGTCCTCCTCTTGATCCGGCCTGTTCCCGTTAAATTGTCGGTCTTGACAGGCCGGGGCCTCCCAGCTGTTACAGTTCCCCCCACCGAGACCGCTGGAACCCGTTAACCCAGCTAATCCACCTCCTCGGAAAGCCAGCGACCTGCGGTTTCTCTCACCGGACATTTTTCTTAATATATATTAGAATCTTCACTTTCTCAGCAGTATCCCCCTCCGACAGAAATAATGTCTCTGAACAGGATGTATTTTCCGAAAGAGATGGACCGTCGTCGTTTCTTTTCTCCGCTTTGGCCCTCCCGGTGAGAGTATGTAGGTTATGCGGAAATAAATAAAGGTTTTAAACGCATAATGAATTTCAGGGTTCTCGCTGCGTCCGCGCAGGCCCCGCAGAGGTCGAATGGCAACGACTTTCCTCCCCACAATGCACCTCGACCAGAGAAAGGGGGGTTGGAGAGGGAGGGGGCGGCTTTTAAAGGAAGATGGGGGTGCTGTTTGTCAGCAAGGGGTCTTTTGTGTTTGGTGGCTGCACCCATTTTCCGCATGCTTTTCATCTTTTGACTTTGCTTGTAATCTCTGCCCATAAACGCTGCCTTGCGTGCCCCACTAGCCTTTTGCTAAACAGGGTTACCATATTATTCCTATACTATTTCTATTGTATTACTATGATATTCCTATCTATATCTAATATATATATATATATATATATATATATATATATATATATATATATATAATGTTTATTGTATTTCTAAAAAATTAAAACAGTGCTATATTAAATCAATATTTGTATTTATATATAATTATTAAGATCTATCAATTAGATTATACACATACATACAGTGAACGTATAAACATACTGCTGTGTGAATTAATTGTGATATTGATTAAAACCAAAAATTGCTTATTAATCTTCCATTACAAACATGGACCCAAACATGCGAGCATAAAAGTACGTCACCATGATATCAACGTTATAAAATATTTGCTGTTTTTATTTCTTATCTAAGTTAATATATGTTAAATGATAAGTTAATTGCATTTTTTTAAAATCAAATTGTTTGTTTAATAAAGGATTAGCATTAGATGTGCGATCATGATCACCTCGATGTGAAATTGGCATCCCACAGAGATAATTAAGATGTCATAGCCTAGAGTAAAATATTCCAACATATCAACACGTGTCTCGAGTCTGAATATATTTCAGTTTCGCTGTCATCAAGATCAGGTCCAGCAGGTGGCACTCTTTCATGTGAACATCTATATGGCTTTCTCTCTCAGTTGTGCGTGTGATGCTTGGCATTCTTGGGTGTATAGTTTCAGTTCTGTCCAATTAAGAGCTTTGCACAAAGCGTGTGAACAAGAGTGGGATTTAACCCAGCTTTTTGTTACAGTTAGGTAGGGGGTTGTATATCCCACCATAATCGTTCAATTCTCAAGGGGTTAATAAGGCATGCCATGTATGATTAGTCTGTCTATTTATTGCCCCAGCTCATACAGCTGGGCCGTAATCATGGCATATCCACCAGAAATGAATTTGACAAGTTTGCTTGCCCTGCAGTAATCAGGACAGTGTATGTGAAAACTATTCTCTCAGGTATTGAGTAATTAGTAAACCTTGCAGGTTTCGGTGCTTTAGTTCCTGCAACTGTTATGCCTCCAGCTATAGCTAATAAATCATTGACTATTCTTCTACTGGTATAATTTCATTTTAACTGATGGGGATTTCATTGTAGGTGCAGGAATAATAACCTGATAGTCCAGTTCAGTGTGAACTCCCCCAGATAATGCATTCAAGTTCTAAAGTAATTTGAAGGAAATTTTTCAGGGCGACTGCTTTAACACTTTTTATTTATCTGTGCATTTGTTGGTCTGTTCACACAACATCTATAGCATCCTTAGTTTTCTATCATTTTGTCCCCCTGCTTAAAGTAAAACATTTTTTTTTTGGGGGGGGGGGGGCCCTTACTGGAATTGAGGGTCACAGGACAGAGGTTGTTGTACACTATACTATACTATAGTTTGGCTATATATACATATATATATATATATATATATATATATATATATATATATATATATATATATATTTTACTACATATATGTATATTACTACATATACTACAAAAGATGACTTGACGGACTACATAGCCCCTTGTGTAACTTTAATCCAGAGGTATGTTACCTGCAAATGCTTAATCAAAAATAATGAATGAGACATACCTGGGTAATAACCATGTTTATGTGACAAAAAATTTATACAATTATGTCAATAGGCATAGATCACTTATATTTCAAGTATTCTTTCCACTGGCATTACATCCTCTGTATTCTATCTACATACGTGGGACACGAATTTTCTTTCTTCTCGAACATATTTTGTTTTTTATGTAATTTTAGGTTACTGCAAAGGATACACATTTTCAAACCAGTATCCTGTCCCTGCCTCTCCTTGGGATCAGAAGCATCCATCTTGATCACATAAGTTGTATTTGCGCGTGTAAAACGTGGATACAAAGTGAAACATTTTACTATCAACCTCAACAACAACGTATAACTGAGGTATGACAGATTTGCATGTTGAAGTTTGTGTTGTACAGAACAAGAAAACCCAAGCCAAATAATGACGTGTCGTTGACTCGCAGCTGTGCCTTGTTGATGGTGTAAAACTTGATCCACGTGCTCGCCTCTGTTTACACTGCTGCGTCATGACGTCACGGCGAACCCCACCCCGCACGGCGAGCTGCCTGGCAACATGAGAGAGGGAGCAGGAAGATCTGCAGCAGCCCAGTGAACAACCTGCACAAGAGTCTGGACAGAAAAACAGAAATCAGAAAACAACGCTCAGCGGTACAATGGAGGACGCAAATAAGGGTAAATGATTTTTTGCCGTAAAGTCTCTGAGTGATTGTGTTGTTAGCGGAACTCTTACTACTCTTGTCTCACGTGAAAGTTAGCAAACTAGTTAGCTAACTTTGCGCAGTGACTAAAGTTAACGTTCGTTCGGTGGAAACATATGCTAACTTTAAAACCTAAATAAAGCGCATTTTTCGATAGCGGTGACAGCGTTTAGCAAAATTTAGACTTAGACAGAAAATACATCTTTTCAAAATCAAAAGAGTGCCAAAAATGTCACGGAAGTTGAATATTACACAGTATTCGTTAACCAACCGTTGAGCTCCAACGGTTGGTTAATTCTCCGGTATAACTTAGTTAACTCAGCGGTTGGTTAACTAACCGTTGAGCTACAACGGTTGATTAACAAGTGCTGTATAATATTCAACTTCCGTGATATTGGGTCAATTCATTTCAAAGTAAATGTAATATTAAAAGCTGGACAAGCTCTGAAAGGTACATTTGGCGTAGAGTTGTTCAAATTAAACACTTTTGTTCTTTAACTGATAACCTCAGTTCGGTCACACCAGTTTGACAGCTTATCACATGTGCTCTAATGTGCCTACTCTACCTGTTTTCGTCATGTCACACTCCCTTTTGAACACAACGTGTATACAATTAGTTTGAAAGCAGCACAGTCCTACTGTGTTTCAGTCTGTGTCTGCAGGCTGTGAGTGAGGTCAGGCAGGCCTAAGCACACGTGTAGGACTGCCAGGCATTTTTTTAAGATAAAGAGAGGAGGTGAGGGTCTGAACCGCAGGTATTCTGTGAATGCATTCTTCCTGCTTCCTTTCCTCTCCTACACCTACCTGGACATTTCCGCTCCTGCTCAGCAGCCATCTGCTCTCTCATACCTCTACACCACTTGCTTGTCTTTACCCATCCTCGTGGTTTGCTTATTGCAACAGCTGCCTCTGAGGCTATTGCATGTGTTCTGCTGTAATACAAGGAAATAAAGCTTGTATGGGGGACTCAGTTTAGTTGATTCATTTTTTCTTGTATTTAATTTGCACATAACTAGAGCTTGTATTTCTAGTGGAAATGGGCAAAAAGTTACGATTATCTGCTAACCTCAAGGGAATGCCCGGTAGACAAGGGAATGCCCCCCCCCCTGCTTGAATATAATTTCCTGATGTCTGCATGTTTTGTGTTTTGGCATCAAGGTTGAAAAATAGTGTTGAGAGGATATTGTGGTGCCGCATATTGTGTGCCTTGACAAATGTTATCTGTCACTGGTTGGTAAATCATGTTTACTTATATCAGACCAACTGATCAAATGTCAATCAGACATTATGACATTAAGATAAAAGAGAACTTTAGTAATTCCGAAGGAAATTCTTTGTCATGAAACTCAAAATTACAGCAAAAATACCATAGAATAATAATAATGAAATAGGAGTAAATGCTAACATAAGTGCCTAATAAATGTAAACTGTTTAGGTAAATAAGTAAACAATAATACATTCAAAAACATCCAACAATTAATCAGTTAGTTGACAGCTATTAAATAAGTCAGCTGTTTGGATGGTCAGTTGATCAGTAAAAAGTAAAGTAAAGTAAAGTTTTCTGCTTTCTTTTATTTTATTTTTTAGGTTGTTAACGATACAGGATATTTGAAGACTATATCTTGGACTGATTGACTTTAGCCATTAGGGAATGATAAACAATGAAAACAGTTTTTCGGTGCAGCTCTTGAATTCCATCCTCATGATATTTTTGAGAAAATTGTCTCTTAGTCACTGTTGTTTGGGGCTACATGTCTTGTGACCACTGTTCCTCTTTTGTAGTGGAGGTTTCCTGTGCTTGGTGTATGTTTTTGAGGTTTACCCTTACCATATGACATTATTTTTTATTGATATTCATCAAAATCACGATATGTCTCTTCTTGTGCTGCCTTTCTCATTTGTTGGTTGGCTGTTGCTTATGTAAAACAGCAAAATTATGAAATAATTGTTATATGCTAAAGAAAGAAAATTGTCAGACCCATAACCCTTTACTAAACTGTCCTTTACTACAGGGCTCAGGTGTAGGTTTATTCTCTTTGTCTGCCTGCAGAAGTAGATTTTCATTCTTCCTAGTTGTCATTGTATCCATTTTAAACTTCATCATAGGAACTGATGAGTTCTCTTTTTTTGATAGTCACGCTCTCGTGGCAACAGACAGTTCAGCCCATTTTACTGCCAGTCTTTGTCAGTCTATACATGTTTTTATGGTAGCTGCATCCTGGAACCATCTCTACCTGTATTTTTGATAATGTTTTTCCTCACTCAGTCACCGGTGTTTGAGACTAAAGCGACACTTTGAAGCAACTCATCACAGATCTGCCCTTTAATGCTCGGCCCTTTCTGTATTGTTGGTATACCAGGTGATGATAAGGAGCTAGCTTAGCAAGTTTTAGCAGGAGTTACCTTTTTGGTAACAGACATCGCATTCTTTGTGCTTGCCTTTCCCTGCAGAGTTTCCAGTGGTGACTTTAGATCATATTGGTCGATCCTTTTAATGCTTGATAGGAATTTATTTGCCTCAGTAGTTCTCGTGTTTTAGTATAGTGCCTGGAATTTGAGGTTGTCTTTTGGGACCAGCACACAGTTTGTTCATGTGGTATATTGTGGGAGACTTGATTTGATTTGTCTGCATTTGTGATATTTGTTTTTTATTTCTGATGAATTTATTCCATGAGCATTTTTGCAGTTTCCTTAAAATATTTTAGAGCCTGACAAGATCTAGATAACTTCAGATGTATGTATGTATGTATGTATGTATGTTTGTGTGTATGTATTCTGTGTCTGGTATTTGCTCCTTCCTTGATATTAGCCTATGGTCTTGAGTCAAATCAGATGTTCAAAAATGAGACCTACCGTTCTGACTTGTTTTTCAACTCACTTGGCTAATGAGATTGATCATCTGCAGTGGCCAACATTTTAGCACTTATTAGATTTCAATTAGGCACAACTGGATGTTTTCAGCTGTGGGACCAGAGGAAGTCTGCTACAGATAACATCCCCTCCAATCACATACAGCAGACCTGCTGGAGTTGGAATTGTGTTTAACTCAAAACCAAATAATTCTTTCAGTCTGTATTCGCATATGTTTCCAAGTGTTTCAGATCATGTTGTGACTCATTTCAGTCAGTGAAAACTGGGGCTGCACGGTATTTTAAATAAATTGGTGCTCTAGGGTGCAACTATTTTGGCCACACATGCACCCCAAGGAAGTGCAGCTAAACATTTTCATTGGTTGCAAGAGTACATCTGATATTAAGCAGATAACAGCTTAGGTTATTACGGTTTGTTGTTGCATGTACTATGATTTCAATTAAGAAAAACATGTATTTGCACCTTTATTCCTGTTAACATCATTAACATAATGTGTTAAGGCATTATGTGCTGGCATTATCTGCTGGTGCACCTGAATGAGGCCGGATGTTTGTCAAAACTGTCACTTCAAAGTACATCTCTTTCTGCACATTAGTCATTGCTGGTAGTAGTTTGAAAATCTCCCGAAGGGTTTTATTGAGCTAAAGATGCTACACAAACCTCTGAACCTAACCTAAAAACCCGTCAGGTTCACTGGTGTCAGCACATTTGCATTTCATCTCAAAGATGAAAAGGGAAATCCCCTGCTGTTCTTTGATCTTTGAGCTGATACTTGCATGGATGAAAGTGAGAAAATGTGGTATATGATTAAAATGTTCCCATGTTCTGTATAATGTGAACCACCATTTTCACCAGACCTGCAAACAAGGTAACAAACTTGTTTGTATTTCTTAAAACCATCAACAATCTTCTTGGGTGGCGCTATAGCCAAGATTCAACAACATTGCCTCTGAAAAATAGTGACAGGGGAACTTGTTTTGCATATGGGGAGGAAGGTCATGGCCTTAAAATGGCTAAATCTCTGCAAGATAAGGGTTAGAGCTGCTAGCGTGTTTAGGTATGTACCATTAGTGAGGTTAGGGTTTGGGTAAATTGTTGTTTCCCATAGTGGTGGGGATTTTGAAGTGTGTAGACTTAAAACAATAGCCTACATACAGTGGGTCGGACTATAATCTCATCTTTCTTTTGGCAAATTACATTTTCCCCAAACATTTTTCCCAAAATGTAAAACCATTCCTTTAAACAGCTATTATAAAGATGTTTGTCTGCAAAACTGTCATGGAGAGTCCATTTTAGATTAGACTAATCTGCGAGATGTCTGAGATTATTAGAAAACAGTACTGAGATGAAGATATGGTGCGCCTCTTCTGCTATAATCAAGGTGTTGGTTTTAAAAACTCATCAGTTGTTTATTACAGCACAGTACATGAATAGCATCTGTGTTCCTGATGTAGCCCCCTGTTGCCCTTGTTGCTGTTCCCATGACATGTGCATCATGGGAACTTTGTGGGCACTCTTGCTGCATCCCCAGTCATCCATGTCTCATGACTCTTGTTGTAGGTTAATCATGTGACAGGGTGTGCCACGAATAGTAAGGTAATTGATCTCATGCTGCGCTTCATTAACCAC
This sequence comes from Diplodus sargus, assembly GCA_903131615.1. Lineage (NCBI taxonomy): Eukaryota > Metazoa > Chordata > Actinopteri > Spariformes > Sparidae > Diplodus > Diplodus sargus. The sequence continues at coordinate 4,112,250 of CAEMYA010002128.1, forward strand.
TTGAAAATGGCCGTTTGTTTATGGCTACAGTCTGAGTGGATGGGTGCCATGGGCTGTTTCAGTGTATAAATCGAAAAATATCAAAGAATCCAATTCATGATCACATTGAAGTTGTTTGGTTACCGTAAATTTGTGACTTTTATGGAATTCATTTGTAATGTTTAATAATTTATCGAATTCCAGCATAGTGACGTTTTGACAAATGTCACATGAATCCCGTGTTACTCATGAATCCGTGGCTCCGCTTGTTAAGTGGGCTGAAGAGCAGAATTTCTGAAGAGTCTAAACTAAGATTCAAAGAGCACCAGCTCCCCATTCATAAACATTTTGCTACTGTATTAATGTCAGAATAACGCAGCCAAGGATTTGTTTCCATTTCGGCTTTCTACTATGTAAAGGAGATCTATGGATGAAGTAGGTTTTTAAGGCTAGTGTGTGCATGAGTATGTGGCAAAAACTTTAAGTAGCAATGGTTATGCAAAACTGACAAAGATGACAAAAATGAGAAGCAGGAGAGGGAGGATGTTGAGGAGGATTGATTGTCCTTGATGTGTGCTTATTTTTGTACGTGTGTGTGTGTGTGTGTGTGTGTGTGTGTGTGTGTGTGTGTGTGTGTGTGTTGATACTTGATAGTTTGGGATGAATGACTGTATGTGTGTCACTTGCTGGGCTGACCTTCCCCCAGTGGTGCAGTGAAGCCTGACTCTGCAGATCATGGGCACAGGACAGTTAAAGGAGTTTGCCTGGCATGTTAGCATTGCTTGAGCTGAGTGATTTATATAGAATAGAATTACTTCTATTATTATGTGTTTGAAAATCTTTACACTAGTACACAGCTTAAGTTAAGAGTTAAAAACTCCAGCCCCTTCACTTTGACATAGCCAGTAGCTCCAGGACAGCACCCAGTCCCTCTGACTTAATGCAAATAATTTCCTGAAGATCACACGAGCATGCTCGTCTGGTTCATAACCACAGAGGAATGGCTGCTGGATGTACACAGTGTGCTGTTTTGTACAGATCAGATATATTTTCAGGCTTTTTTCTTCTTTTTTTTTGAGGATGAGCTGCTTTCATTTGCCTTAGTCCAATGTCCCAAGTCAAAATGCAGTTGTTTCAAATAGAGGTTACTGACAGAGATGTACCGATCCACCTTTTTTCCAGTTATGATCTGATTCCAATACCCGAATTTGGATATTCGCCAGCACTGATACTAATACTGATAGCAGAGCTCTTTATGCTTGAATATTATTATTTCCACTGATAATATGGTTGTTCTTGTTCAATCAATAGGACTATGGAATCTGGATCAACTCATGGATCCGTTATGTCAGTTCGATATCTGACATTCGATATATTCGATAAGTGAATTGAGCCACCCAATATCATATTGGTCACAACACCATTTACCGACTTTATGGACATAGACTTTGTGTTGGTGCTTGCTTTGCTCTCATTTCAACCAGAGCTTATTTGTCTGCATTTTGGCACCTAGTGCTCTGTCAAGACATTTACTGGAATAGTCAAATTTACATTTACATTCCAACTAGAAATTGTAATCTCACAAAAATCCTGATTCTATAGCTCCTCTACTCTCACTTTTTCTCACTGGCTTTCTACCTCCCCCCAAACTTCATGCTGTTTTAAAGAGCTTCTCTAAATCTTTGATAGCTTCTACATCCTCCGTCATCAAATTAGTGCTGGAATGTCACCAGGCCGCTTTTCCACTTCCCTGCAGCCATAGAGTATCAGCAGGTGCGTGCACACACTGAGATGCCCTCTTTCTATTGAAACTGCATGAATGTCTTTGAATGAAATGAGACATGAAACCTATTCATACATGTTGGCTCTCTTTATGCAGCTTGAATTCCTGCCTGAAAAATATTGGATTGGTGTTGTATGTGGTTTGGTGATTATATCTACTGTACTTCATACAGATCAAGCATGTAGCTTTCCATGCCTACATCTGAGTAAATGTGACTAGGACGGCGACTAAAGATTATTTTCATTGGGGATTAAGCTGTAGATTTTGTTGTAGAGCTGTTTGGTATACAAAATGGTCAAAAATGTTCATCATTGTTTCCCAAAGCCCAAGATGACGCCCTCAAACATCTTGTTTCGTTTACAACACAAAGATATTCATTTTGGTGTCACAGAGGAGTAAATAAACCAGATTTGTTAGGAGTATGAATTCATGGTGGCTGATTCTTAGGTATTGCGCCTTCAACAGAAAATTAATTTGCAACTATTGAAATAATCCGTTGATAATTTAACCCTTTGCTTTTTCATTTGGTGACGTTTAACACACCAATCGATAAATCGACAAAATATTCTGATTGATAGTTGCAGCCCTTCTTTGAAAACACAAACACTCAGTAGCCCATGAAATGTACACGTACATGCTTTCTTTACCACACAGAGAGCACTTTCTCTTAAGAACACACAATAGCAAGTGTAGCCTCTGGTGTCCTCTCCCCTTATAGCTGACTAGCATTACTGCTGCCCCAAGCTGGACTGGCCACCCTGGATTAGAGCTTCGCTGTAATCTGGGACACTGCAGATTATGCTTTTCATCTAATGCCCCTCCTCACACACACATATCACGTGACCAGCCCACACAAATGGGACCTCTTTTATTCCCTTCTTGGATGACAGGCTTGGTGATGGAAAGTGAGGGAGGGAGAGAATTGACAGAGAGACCTGAGAGTATCGACACTGGAGTGTCACACAGTATTGCCACAGCGCTAGCTCTGCTAACAGTGGAGAGCACCTTACAACAACTCTGATTGCGGAAATGGATGCGTCAAGGATGGACTGAGAATTGACCTGTGGGATTACATTTGAGACGAAGAGGGAGGGTGTGTGTGGAGAGTGTGTGTGTACCTAATGCAACAGCTGCTTGAAGGCAAAGGTAACTTATTAACAGCAAGAAAGGAGCAGAGGCTTCACAGTGTCTTGGCCTGCTGCAGAAACAAAAGGCAAAGTGGCGCCACTGTACTCTCATTCTAAATTTCGGACTACCTGAAAGCCAATACAGAATCTCCTCCCACCTTCGCACACACACTCGGATATTGTGTCTCTCGCTCTCTGTCACACACACACCACAAAAGTCCAGGACGCCGCAGAGAAGGACTCACAGAGGCAGCACGCGCTAGGATCACATGCAGTCAATCAGCACTTGGCTGTTTGTGCGTAGGTAGTGGCGAAGGTCGTAGGGAGTTGGTGGTCACTCTAACCAACAACACACTACAAGCTGTGAACATGGAGCCCCTGGAGGAGTACCACTCTCCATTTGACTTTGAACAAGGAGTCAACACCAACTACCTCTACCTCTCGCCGGCCTACAACGACACGCCGCCCAGCTCGCCAGCTGTCAAAACCAGAGGTAAACACAAGGAGGAAAGGGAGAGGCTGGGCGGTGGACGTGAAGTGTGTGTGTGTGTGAGTGTGTGAGTGTGTGTTTGTGTGTTTGTGTGTGAGTGTGTGAGTGTGTGAGTGTGTGTTTGTGTGCGCGCGTCCAAAAAGACATAACACGGCTTTGGTTCATTTGACAGGAAGAATCTGGGGGAACACATAGCTCTGTGTGTGAGAGCACCATTTTACCACTCTCCGTTTTACTTTCATTCAGTTTTCACACTTCATAATGATAATAAGAATGATAATGAAAATGATTAGATATTATTATTATTATTATTATTATTATTATTATTATTATTATTTCATTTTATATTTGTAATTTATTTTTTAGAAAACCTTCATCTAAATGAGATTAATTTTATGTTGCTCTAGTTATGACTATCATCGCACAATTTGTCGCGCACAATCTGCTACTGTAGTGTAGTACTTTGGATCACATTTTGATGTGTTGAATAAGTCAAGATCATATGGTACAGTATGTCAGGACCACCTGATGTGATGTCTCCACCCTTGTTGTCTACAAACAAAATTTAATTATCCCTCTAGTCCAATGAATCAGGGAGAACTTATTATCGTCAGCTGAGTTTGGATTGGGGGGAGACACAAATTCCTTTGTAACAAATCCAGTGTGACTTGGCTTGAGCTGACTGTTTTGTTTGTGTCTTTTCACACTGTATCAGAAAAATATAGAATTTTTTTTTTTTTATGGTTTATGGAGGCATGGATGATTGTGTTTATGTACAGAAAACACGTTTTGTTTGTGGGTCAGCCTTTCATTTTTAACTTTCAAGTATAAACAAGGGTAAACTGAAATCAGCCTCAGGACCAGAGGAAGTCATCTATCCATGTCATATTTCTTGGTCCTGCTTTTAGATATCAAAGTGGCTTATTCGTAATAACAATGTAGTCATTTTAATTCGGCTGTCAAATGATTTTTGCACCATTTCGACAAAAAAGGCAATTTAAATTGTTTACAGGGGCATAGAAGTTGTTGAAAACTAGAATAGCAGTCAGTAGAGAGCAGACCTCCATACTATACAGCTATAAATCCTGAAATGTTGGAGAGTGTAGAGAGATTTTCTAGGTCTGTCCCTTTATCTGGATTCACACCAAAAGTTCATGGGATCTTTTCATTCAAGTTTAGCGGAAATGTGTTGAGTAGTTTTTGTGTAATCCTGTTGACAAATGTACCTTCTTGGCAAAAGTTGGAAGACATAAGAGAACATTAAAATTGCATTAAAAACAAAAACTCAGCAAATAAATGCAAGCAAGTAACTGTGAACATATAAAAATAAGTAATGTATCTGATTTATTGGAAATCTGCCGTAAACGGTGATATTTAAAGCCCTAATTTAAAACAGGCCTCAGGTATTCAAGAAGCTTTCTCCACGGTTAGGGAGCATGACAACTAAAAGCTGCTTCACCTTTCTGGATTTTGGTCCGAGGAACACTGAGTTAGCATGTCCTAGCGGTCTAGATGCTTTGTAACATACGTAACGCAACATTAGTTCAGTGGACATAAACATTAATAGAGCTTTGCTTTGACTAGTTATTACAAAATAAGTCATACACTGGCAGTAAAAGTTTCCTTGTTTCAGGCATGCCCCAGCTTTACAACCTTGCTTGCACCACACGCCGCTGTATACAATAGCTTTCTTTGATGTAGCGTGAAAGCACTCAAAGCCCTGGTGATGTAAAATGATAAATAAATGAACCTCGAACCCTTTACAACCCGAGTAGTTTGTGTAATGCGGTCATGGAGAAGAAATATATCTCTTAGTCTAGGAGGAAATGAGCTGAAGGACCAGGGTAGGACAGTGACGTGGGTGGGTATGCAGTTTGGTGTAGCAGGCCAAACTTCTGCCTACACCCACATCCAAACTTTCCTCTTTATCTCTCTCCTTCTATGTCTGTGTCTCTCCTGGCCCAGAGTCTTACTCATGGACACACACCTCCATGGCATACGGTCACTGCATACAAAGCTACTGCCACACTAACACAGAACTCACACCACTGCCTGCAGGAATGTATAATAAAACTTAACATGGCCTGATAACTCAGAACCTGCTATTCTCACCCCGGGGAGGTGCTGGATTTTCACTGTAATCTTACGGAACTCCTGAGCAGCATACTGTAGGTTATAAAAATGAAATGTAAAAGCAAGTTTTAATGAGGAGATGGATTTTTTTTCCTGGTAGCAACAAGGGGAAGTGTCCATTACACAATTCTGTCACTACAGGCAGGTGCATATCTCTATATTCTGTGTGTGTCTGTGTCTGCGTGAGTGTGTGAGTCACTGTCACTGCTGTTTCACCAGTAATGGGAGAGGGTGAATACAAGACGAGAGAGGGCGATATGAGAGGAAAACAAGCCTGAGGGCAGATGAAGTGTAACGCTTCAGAGGAACAGTGGGGGTGGTTTCAAGGCTGAAGGCTGTAAGGAGAATTTCCACTCTATGTCTCAACACTTAATTACTGTAAAGCCCCACCTCTATTTCCTCTGTTAAATGATGTCCTGATTTTTAGTTTAATCTTGTCTGTCTTCTTGAAATATAAATATTTCCACTTGAGATTTATCCAATCAGCCCTTCTTATTCCCTCAGTATTAATTAATGCGAGTCCAGTCCTGAGCTTATGTTAACACCGTGTGATTGGAAGCCTGAGCAATGTTGTCATCCCACAAGCAGCTCTCCAGACAGCGTGGATATTCTACGGTGTGGGAGTAATGCTGCTGGATTCTTGTGATGTTGATATGTCTGTCCAGGACAAGCGGCCTGTCTTAGTTAAAATTTTTGAAAAGTATTGGGAGTATTTGGGTTGTGACACGAGAGAGTGTTAGGAATGAGGTGGGAGGAGAGGATGTGCGGTTCGCTGAGGGAAAAAAAAGATGTTTTAGGGTGCAGCTTCGTGGGATGGAAAGACTCAATTCTGACCACATCCATCAGCGATGTTGGGCGTGGTCAGAGGTGAAACAGACTTAAAACTTTCAGCTTGACTTTATGAACAAAGTCATGCAAGTATAGGTGTCTGAAAATGCCTGCTTCAAACTTATGTGTGTTCGATGTTTAGCAATGAATTGATCTGGCTAATGTAATCAGAAAGAAGTCCTTTTATTATTATATATTAGGGCCGGGACTCGATTAAAAAAATTAATCGAATTAATCAGAGGCTTTGTAATTAATTAATCGAAATTAATCGCATTTTAATCGCATATAAATATTTGACCTGAGAACAGTGAGAAGCAATTTTTTTCAAATGGATTTTAGTATACCATTGAATAATGACTGAATACATAAGCTTAAGCAACAAAACATTGTTTTTTTTTCAAGACCAACAGACCTAACTAGTGCAATTTTTGCCATAAAGTGTAGCAATAGCATATTTAGGAATACATTTCAGAGATTCAGGTAGCCTATAGGTAGGTAGACTATAACACTTTGTTAAAGTAAAGTAAAACACAATACTCCCACGCTAACGCTAGCTGTTATATGCTTAGCGTTTAGGTGATATCTGAGGCTTGATATGCTGCGGTGATACGCAAACTCCTTCTTGCATGCTCTTGTCTACGCTGCCATCCGTCTGCTTTTTAAAACAAAATTTCCCATCCACGGGGCCAACCAAAGCGGTCTCATCTGCTTCTTCGTTCATTGTTGTTGTCTGAAGTCATGAACGCTAGGCATGAACGTTACTTGGTGCTCCAGTATAATCGGTACCCCTGAAACTCATCCAGTGAGAAACGTTCCGCGGTGCAAAATGAGTGCGATTAAATGCGTTAATTTTTTTAACGCGTTAATTTTTGTGTTATTAATTCATCGTAATTAACGTGTTAAAGTCTTGGCCCTATTATATATATATTATATAAGTTCCACACCAGCAAATGTAGAGGAACATTAACAGCCTTCGGTTTTCAACTGATTAATCATTCAGATTAATTTCGCCACCACAACCACAGTGTTGTTCAACGTCATATTCCGGCTGGTTTGGTGTGAAAGATAAAGTTGTGAGACCTGCATCTGTGGTAATGTCTAGACATGTGTTTGCTAATCTGAATGTGACTTCAATGAATAGCTGACATTTTGGGGAGAACACTTAATTTGCTTTCTTGCAGAGAGTAATATTTGGAGTTATGGTAGCACGCTAATTCCAGGGTGTTAAATATTGACCAACAGCCATCTGCTCGTTAGCCTAGCTTAGCATAAATATTGGAAACAGGGGAAACGGCTAGCTTTGCTCTTTCAAAGTAACAACATCCACTTGCTAGCTCTTTCAAAGCTAAGTAATTAACACAGTGTCAAAATTAAAAGGAGTCTTCGCTGTTACCTAGCAGCCTTGTGTTTAGTTTTATAAATTTTACCGATTAAACCAATGAGATATAACTTCCTCAGGTTTCAAGATGCTGGTAGGCAGAGTTGTTACCTTTTCCCCTAGTGTCGAGTTTTTATGCTAATGAGTTGCTGGCGTTGGCTTCACATTTTACAGACAGCCGTGGGAGTATTATCAATCTTGGCATCCAAGTCTTGGCAAGAAAGCAAATAAGCACACTTTTATTTAACTCTTTTTTTCTCTCTCTTTTTAAAAAAAATACTACCAGGTCTTTGTTTCTGTTTTTTAACTTTCACCCTGAATCCTTAAAAATTCTTGGAAAGACCAGACGGAAAGAAAAACTACCTCAGAGGCTCAGCTCTGTTGTGGCCCGGAACATCCTCACCCGCTGTCGTCCTTTTTGACTGACAGATCCTAACAAACCCTAAGCTCTTGTGTTCTCTCACGCTGTCTGAGCCCAGGATGTCTCCATCTAGAAAGTTCTTTGTATTATTGATGCACTGCTGCTCCTGCTGGGCTTAGAGATGGCAACATCAAAGACACGATATACTGCATGCAGTGTGTGTGCGGAGTAAAAGTACAAGTGTGTGTGAGATGGAGATGGTACAGTAGGAATGAAAGCTTGTGTTTTGGATCATGAAAAGATTTTTTTTTTTTCCCTCTTGGCTACTACACACATTCATCAAACAGCATATTTAGCACCCTTAATTCTCGTAGTCTTACTCTCTGATTCCTCTGCTACCAGCTTCCTCTCGTTCTCCTTCTCCTCACCCTCCAGAGTAACGGCATACCAGCTCGACTTTTGACAACCAACACCAGCCTCCTCTCTCACACCACCTGTTCACTGTCACAGAGCAGACATGGGCACCTATATGTCTTTAGAATGACAAAAGATTAGACAGATATCCTGCAGCATCAAAAGAGATGCACATGACTTGCCAAGTGAGAGGATGTATGGATGTGTCTCAGCATTTTTTTTAACATTTTATTTCACAGGTTCCCAGCAGCATCCATCCGACTCACTCCCAGAGATGGGTGAAGATGCAGTGACGTCCGTCGGTCCATCTCCCCTGCCCCCCACCATGACAGATGAGGAGCGGCGGGAGCTACAGGAAGAGTTGATCAAGGTCAGGAAACAGACCAGGGATCAGATGGGTCAATCAAAGAGTTTTTCAAGTTTTTTTTTAAAAATAATACAATATGCACGTACCACTTTAGTTGCTGGTTTTGAGACTGCAGCTACCTCGTACATGTATAATGTATGATTTTATTTTCAAACAAGGCCAGGCTGTCTTCACATATAGTTGTTTTTGCCTTCCAAACAACAACATGCTCATTTCAGTTCCCTTGTTGAATCTTTTGATTATTGCTTTCCCTTTTTTCCAATATTTCCAGCTGCTCCTTTGACATGATTGTGCAAACCAGTCGCCAGAGTAAATGCTGGCAATGAATGTTTCCACAAATCACATGAATGAAACCATTTCCATGTTGCCACTTTATGTGTCTTTTAGGTTCAGTTTTCTTTTTCATTTTATGACAATGCTGTACCTATGATTTATACACAAAAACTACAAGGTTAGGGTTAGGAAAAGATCATGTTTTGGCTTAAAATACCTATTTTTGGTCACCACAAACTCAGTTTGAAATGTCTCTTCACAAAAAAATATCCTGTAGTTTCACACAATGTTTAAGTGTGGTTATTGGCTTGGCTTTATTCTGTCCCCATCCCCTCAACGTCCTGATATGAACGTCAGATCATAAACATGTCATGTGAACAGGATTTATATTTTTTTAAATTTAGATTTGTTAATATGGTACACAGCCTAGACCAGATGTTCATGTGTGAATCTAGCACTTCACGCTTACATTTAAAACCTCATCCATTTCAATACATGTCGTGACTGTCGTGTGTGTGTACGTGTGTGTGTGTGTGTGTGTGTGTACGTGTGTGCAGGTTGAGGATGAGGTCCAGACTCTCACCCAGGTGCTGGCAGCCAAGGAGAAGCAGTTGGCAGACATTAAGAGGAAGCTGGGCATCACAACGCTCAATGAGCTGAAACAAAACCTCTCCAAAACCTGGCAGGATGTCACCACCTCCTCCGCGTAAGCTTCATAATAAGCCAACAGCTTCATCGTCCACCATTTTTGAGACCGGATAGCTGCCGTTTACTCTGTTTTGATCTGTTAATTCTCTGACTTCTTAGTCTTTCGCGGTTCCACTGGTACTTAATAGGTGATAACCTTAAACTGCTGAGTCTAGATCACGTTTGATCTTCTCCCTCCCTTTACTGTTTTGACTTCAAATATATTTGTCCCTGTAGTGAGTTTGTGATTATTTGTTAAAGATTTCTCTATCAACCTTTTGTATATATGGCTTAAAATAATCTCCCCCTCACTGCAACAGACACAAGTAAGCATTTTGCAAATGAGTACATGGTTACGTCATCAATATGTAAATGAGCGTATGACGTCACCTGGCGACTTTTAGAGACTTTTGGAGCTAGTGCTAGCAACTTTCATTGGAAAAGAGTTGGCAACACTGAGCACTGTTGAGATGTGAGTTCTCCTCTGAACAACGAGGGGAAAAAAACGTCAGTGGTCGTGACAATCCGTCTGTGTGAAACAGTTTGATAGGTTTTATGTAGAGGAAATAGGCAGCACTCTGATGCTGTCAGGCTTTTTAAAATGACAGACAGTAAATTGCTTATTTCTGACCTCGGTGCCTCTCTGCAGTCTTTTCATCACTCTTATATCCTCTCTGTCTGCTGCCCATTACTTCTCTCTCTCTTTCAGCTATAGAAGGACCTCTGAAACGCTGTCTCAGGCGGGTCTGAAGGCCACGGCAGCGTTCTCCAATGTGGGCTCAGCCATCAGCAAGAAGCTGGAGGATGTCAGGTCAGTCAGACAGGAGACCTCAGCGTGAAAGTATGCAGTAACTTTGAAGTATTCTACTGCTTACCTGAGTTTCCTCGACATTTATTTCCAACAAAATGCCCAAAAATCTCGAAATGGTCATTAGGAAGGAGGGTGGGTGTATGTGCGGAACTATGTTTTTGTCAGCAGTAACATGATAGTGATGATAATGTGATTTTCAACCTCACGTTTAAAAGGTCAGCACCTGGGAAACAGATATCCATCCACTCTGACTGCGCCCAGGTACCAAGCATCAATAATGTAAACACTGAGTCCACCTCTCCTCATTCCACTGTAGTAGTCCTGAAAACAGTTCCGTTGCAGTAGAGCCAGGTCTTTGTTAATATGTGGCCACAACAGCCTTGCATTCCAGCCTGAGTCCAGTTTTGTTCATTCAGTTTTCTGCGAGCAGACATTAGCCCGGAGCAGCCTTTAATCCAAGCCGGGCTGGGCTAGCTAGCATGGCTTCCATCCTGGATCTGTTCCCTCTTCTCCTAGGGGGTCCAGGTGGTCTGGCTAAATGGTCGAAAGGGCAGTGGGCAGTGATTGTCTCAAAGTCTGCTGTTCTTAATCTAAAACCCACACTTTCTCCTCCAATACTGTTGAATAAATTTTTCTTTAAGAGGTGATGGGAGTTTTATGCAGTAAAGCAAAAAAAGTAACAGATTAAAAAAAGCAATTGAGTTTTGTAAGTAATATATGGCTGCCGTCATCGGTGCAACTCTCAATATCTCCAATTTCTCTCTAACTTCCTTACCTCCTGTCTATTTCATTATGCATGATGACATTTTATTGTGTGTTATTTAGCAAATTGTGTTTCGTGTCCTTGTTTATGTTTCCTATCTAATATGAAAACACCATTAGGTTCCTCCATTACTCGCCAGTTTTACCACTTACAATCTTCAAATGTCCATCCTAATCACATTACAGTGAACAGCTGCCAGCTGTCTCTGTTGTCTTCGCCTTATTCATGGAAGTTGTTTCATATGGTAGCTATATATCTAACGGATTGATTTTCTGCTTGCTTTTGAAGCCTCCTCTAATATCTAACAATGGATTATTGTTATTATTTCCTGCTTAAATAAGGCTTAAATTACCGATAACAGATTTTGTTCCAGTTGTGATACAGCTTCCGTTGACACCCCCGTCCAGGTCCTAATCCGTCTTCTCTCCCGTCATCCTTCTTCTCTCGGGATTACTGAGCTGCAAACAAGATTATTAGGCCCCTCAAAGCACAAGCGTGCTGAGAAATGCAGCCTCGCGGATGAGCCTCAACACAGATCTGTGTTGGGGGTGGGGTGGTGAAGAGCGACCTCACAGGGGTCAAAGTGTGTGTGTGTGTGTGTGTGTGTATGATCGTGTGAGTATCTGCGTGCCTTGTGGGCATTTTGCGTGTGTGTTAATGATAAGATACCCCCCCTTTATATACAGGATTAGCACACACCCACTGTGTTAATACACAATCGATCTTAATTGGATAAAGCAGGATTTATAGGATTTATGCACTTAGAATACCCGTTCATTCAACATATAGCGGAATAAACAAAGGTTTGTACTGAATGTGTGCCTTGTTCTCTTCTTCTCTCTGTGTAAAACTGTCTTTACTGTTTTAAGATGACCTCTAATGCCACTTTCTTCTCCATAATGCTGTCGGATAGCGTGCGCTCAGTGCCGCACTCGGCTAGTATGCCTGTCTTAAGGTAAGGAGACCCAAACCAGTGGTGCCCTCTGACCTACCATTAAAACATGAAAAAAGTCAAAGCTGGAGATAAGAGACACTTGTTTGTCTTCAGAGATGTTTTTTTTCATGTAATAGAATTGTATGAAAAAGGTCAGAAGTTTGAACCTCGAGGTTGCCAAGAGCAGACTTCTGTTTTGTCAAAGCTTTTCAATAACAATTCTTGAAAAATAGTATGGAGATGAAACATATCTTTGGAACCAGATGCAGCATCGATAAGTCCACCTTCAGCAACCACTCCGCCGGTTAGAAAAGCTCATTGAAGTCCTGTCCACTGATTTTTTGTTTTTGTTTTTTGCTGATAAATTGTCTGTTGACAGGCTAAAACATTAATCATTTCAGATCTATGTGAGGTTACCACTTCAAAACATGACATAAATGACAACGCAAACCAGTCTGACCTATATCCAACAGAAATATTTTTAAAAATGTAAGTATCCATGTGTGTTTCTGGGGAACCAAAGACTCTCCGCAGCTCTCTTTAAATGTAATTTTTTTAAAGTCTGTATTCAGAGTTGCATGAATCAAACATAACTATTCTTCATGTAACAAACTGGTATTTTACAGAAATATTTTGGCTGTTGCTTCCTCTAATACTAGCAAGCTCATGAAAATCAACACCTCCTAGAACCTTTTCAGTAGAACAGAATAGAATGAGGTCACTTTCATTGTCTGTTCTGAGTATCCGATAGCAGTGACCTTTTTTAAAGGTGTGAATACAGCGAGTCTCCCGCTCCTTGTTCCTGTCGAAGGGGCAACTTGTTATCTGCGTCTCCACTTACCCAAACTTTGAGCAGAGTTTATAAGCCTGTCAGATATATTCAAACCCTGTCGGTTGCGTTCTTATCTGGTCTTTTGCCCTTTTTCTTTTGCAGGAAGGCGCAATCTTTCAAGTCACTTGAGGAGAGAGTGGAGACTTTGAAGGTAACTTGTTACAAACAGGACAAGTGACTGTGTAAAGAACGTGCCTATGATCCTGAACTAATGCTTATTAGTACTCCACCAGGAGTGTTTAGAGGAAATGTCCCTAATGTAGTTCCATTGTATTTGTGTAGTTAAGTGTTATTTACTCTGATGTTGCCCTTTAGCAGATCAGGGAAGTGTATTGACCTCATCAGGTATTTTTACATTAGCTTAACGCTTTCGATCAGTAATACGTGATGTTTCCATTTATAGCTTTCTCCACTAAACCTAGAGGTCACAGACAGTTCATTGGCTCAGTGGTGATAAAAAGAAGACTTCATCTTTGAATTTAATCGACATTTAAAGTTAGAATATGTGACATTTGTTGAACAAGTGGTCACTGTAGAATAATGGCACAGAAACTGTCTGCATTTTTTCAAAATGTTCTAGTCTTCATAGGCATAATTTGTAGGCGACCTGGCTGAGATAACATGTGTTACAGTAGCACAAATAGAGCAAAGTCATAAAGATGAACAATCTTATCTAAAGACAACAGTTATACAGAAATATCTCCAGTGTATAAAGTTAGCTAAAGTTAGCCAGCATTAGCTATCGGTCATACCAGACCGCATTAGGCTAAAGTAGCTGAATCACAGTTTATTGAATAGCATTTGTTTGCATTTAATTGCTAATAACTTTTCATCCTCTTTCAAAAGTTAATTGATTCACAAGCAAAACAGCTTTTTAACAGAAGGACATTTTGTGTTTCATCTTGCTCCTTCAGACCAAGATAAGTCCATCAGTGTCCACCACTAACCCTGGCAACCTGGATGAAGGCAGTCTGACCACCACCGAGTCTTTGCTCAGTCAGCCGGAAGGCTCGCCCACCCAGGACACGCCGATGAACTGAGACCTGCACAACCCCTCTTGACCTCCCCGCCGCCCCTCCACACTTGACCCTCTAACCCCTGGACCGTCAACACTCGCCCCCTAAACTTTTGTGTGACACTCTCCCTTTATTGGAAAGAAACGACTTACCCCACCCTCCCTTGTGATCTAATTGTTCCGGTCTTTTTTGTCTGACACGCGCGCTCACGTGTTAACTGGTGTGGAAACTGAACGCATGGGATGGCGGGCATGTGGTCTCGTGCCGTTTGAATATTTGTTTCGAGTCTGTTCTGGCTCGCTGTGGGAGGAATCTCCCCCTGCCGAATGGCTTTCCTCTTCCCCCTGCACTCCTTATCTCTCTGCCTTTTGTCTAACCGGCAAAGCTCAGATGCCAAATGTGCTCCTAGTTTATTTTCTCTTCATCATTTTAACACTGTTTCACATGTTGTGTTCGTTTGAGTGTAGATAATTGCACTAACAGAGAACGACTTACACTTATGAAGTTGATTAGAGAAGGATTTACACTTTAAGGGTTTTTTCTTTCTATGTTAGCCAGGGAGTTGTTGGCTTATTGCTTCTGCATGGCCCCTGTATACTGGAGTTATTATTATTAATATTAGCACTTGTTTTGCCTCTGTCTTGGGGCCATTGTTGGTTTACTAAAGGTTTACATTGTGGGGCCAATCTGATGTCCGTTTTCTTCATTATATTCATATCAGGACACCACACAATCGTAAAATAGTCTTAACACTGTGTTCAGAACATGAATGTATGCCTTTTTGTGTCATGTATGTACAACACGTTGGTGAACTACTGATTCAGTCTCATGACTCCAAAGCTGGTATTTCGAAAAATACACTTGAGAATAAAAAAAAAAAACATCCCCTTTTCCATTGTCAAGAGTCTGTCAGAAAATGATCTGCACGCTTAGATAGTTATAGGAAAACAGCCAAGATCAGCAGAACAGAGGCCGAGCAAACACACAGTCAAGGTTCAGCCTTGACCCGAGGTGAGAGTGAAAGAGATGTGTCTCTTCCAGAGCCAGAGTCAATATTTAAACACTTGTTCATTGTTCATGTGTGGGAGGTAACACCTAGCCTCCGTCACACACTTCTGCAACACAGATAAGCGCAAGGCAAGAGACTCCCCTGGGTGTTATTTTGTAAAGTGATAGAGAATAATTATACAAAGCAGTGGGTTTACTTCAATTTCTTTTGATTTACAGTTTTGACATTTACTGTTTTTTAGCCATGCTAGCATCGTGGCGCTATAGATCTTTAGTCCAGACTGAAATATCTCTACTGCTGCCATGAGGTTTGGTGCCAACATTCATACAAGAGTATGAGTTTGAGTCCTTTTGCTCACTTTCGACTCAGCACCTGTACAATTGTGACGTTTCCCCCGTTTTTTTTCAATGCTAGCATCATGGCTCTGTACTTGTCCTTCCTGGTTGGTCTGTTGGTTGGTTGCCATGAGGATGAATTGTAATAACTTTGGGGATACTTGTCATTTTTACACAACCATGAGGTCTAAATTTAAATTTCTCTCATTCTTTTAAATAATCGTAAAGCTAATGACATTCCCACCAGTCTCAGCTTGAGGCCTGCTTGTTGTAATGGCTGATTAGCCTGTTTGCGTACATAAGCTAAAGTAAGATGGTGAACGTACCACCAACGTAACACACTCACTTGCTGATGGCAAGAGCTGCACAGAGCTGCTAGCACATCTGAGACTCTGAGCCATGTCATGCCCCAGTTTTATTGTTGAGAAGTTATTTAGAACTCAGATGAAATGATCAAAATCTGCTTATTTTGATAGTCTTGTCAAACTGCAGGATCTTATACAGTATTCACTGAAGATGCCGCTTTCATATACGCCAGAAACACCTTTTCTAACAGTCATTTAATTCTCTTGAGTTGGCTTCACAGTCTCGTACTGCTTCTTATGTTTATATCTTCAAATCTGTTAAACTACTGGACAGTTACTCTCGTCAGACATTTGTTTTTTAAGTTGATTAATATGCACAGGGCTACTAATGGTGGTTGAATGAAACTCGGAAGCTAAAGTTTCCTCTGCTGCGTTTGGGCGGGACCGGCCTGGTGCAACTGTTCCCCTGCTGGTGGACGACAGGCGTGAACATCAATGTAATGGATTTTTTTTTTCCTAACAGTTCAGCAGTAACTCGTGTCCTCGTGTAACATCCCTTTCCAGCCATGACCTGGTTCAGCAGGAGAATTCATTACAGCCTTTTTATCTGAGACATGAGGGTTTTATTTGTATTGACTCACACACACACACAGGATTTGTTTGTTCGTTAATTGGAACCACGGAGAGAAGAAATGTACTCTTAATTAAAAATACCTCTGAAGTCACCTGATTACGAGTCTTCATGTAACAAGGTGGGGTGATGGTGGGGAATCCTATTTGACTGTGGGGGGGGGCCACACTTGAGGGTGGTTCCTCAAGTGTGGCGGGCGGCTGTGTTTCAGTGTCAGTTCGTCTTATGTGGGAAGACGCCTTTGAATGGAAGGTAAGAAAATAAAATCACTGTTTGTTCATTGGTTTAAACTGAGACCGGCAGGGGACAGAGCGCCTTGATTCTGCCACAGTACCTCGCTTGGACACAAGAGGGCAGCCAAGAGCAGAAGCAACACCTTGCTGGCCTTTATTTCTCTCAATCCAGACTGCTGAACCGTGGTTAAAAACAACTGGGGCCTGTTAGATTTAGTGGATCTCTCCCAAGGAGATCAGTTTCAGGAGGAAATAAGGGTAACAAAATGTTCTTGCTAATGTGAAGTCTTAAGCCAAACAGTTTGGGATATTTC
>CAEMYA010002128.1:4156799-4183374 GCA_903131615.1 Diplodus sargus
TGTGTGTGTGTGTGTGTGTGTGTGTGTGTGTGTGTGTGTGTGTGTGTGTGTGTGTGTGTGTGTGTGCGGTTGTGTGTGTGCTTGTGTGTGTCTGTGTCTGTGTGTGTCATGTCCTGAAACTTGTTTAACTTCCCCGGACAGCTGTGCCAGCTCCCTTTTTAAGGTACCACGAGTGGTTTGAGCAAAACAAAAGGCCTGCATTGGAACAAGCACGATGGGAGGGAGGCAGGGTGAGGGTGTAGGTGTGCGAGGCCAAGTCTCCACCATTGTGGGGGACAAGCAGTGTCCAGTTTCAGACAAAACACTGGGCAGGCAGAGAGACAATAACAGGGGCTCAGGTTACTGTGGCCGTCTTAGTTTGACAGGTAGATGTGAGCCTGTTTTTTTGTTTTTCATCCCATGTTTGAGTTTAGTTTAGATGGTTTTAGATGGACAGAGGGCAAGAAGCTCAAGAACCTCTTTCTTTGAAACTACGTTTGATTTGAGGAGTTGCTATTTTACCTGGATGGTGGATAGCAAATGCACAAACACATTGGCTTCTGTTTGTTTCCTCGCATGCCACTAAGAATTCAGACACAGATATTTCCAGGCCTGTCACGATAACTACATTCACATCTTAACGAACATACAGTATCTCTTAGGGCTGAGTGACATGGCCTTAAAAATATATCCCATATCTTTAAGGCAACTTTGCAATACATGAAAGATATCTTGACATGTTGAAATCTCATAAAAAGCCCTTCATTAATACAAGGACTTGGCAACAAGATCAAATCACGATATTTCTGGGGAAATACCTTGATGCTGATATAATATCATAGTAATGACTATTGGGGCTTGCACAAAATATCAACACAATGAGTTTTTTAATGAATAATCATCAGTAATGTGGACATATTGACTAAGTGGCTAAAGTGGGACAGTCAAAATGTTCAGAAAATTACACCACTTTACTGTAATGCTAGAGTTAATTGTTGAAGTATAAACTACCCTGCTGTCCTTACATATCTTTGGCACAAGTGTTTGATGACTACATTAGAGGGATCATTGCAAAAAAATGTGTGTATATCAGCCAATATATAGATACTGGAAGTTTTTTTACTCCCTAATTTCAGCATCGGCATCAATTCAAAAATGGCTGTTTTTCTGAACTCTTGCTACAAACTCGCTGTTCCCTCCCAGAAACAAACCTGAGCAGTCTGTGGAGCAGTGTACAGTCAGGTCAATGACCAAAACGTACCTCAACAGTATACAAGACTTTTATTCCCCTAATCAGGGAAAACTTCATTCCAGAGTCAACAAAATTATCGCAGGTCACATTCTTGACAAGTTCAGATACGAAAAACGGTTGATGTTTCACATGTAGCCACAGTCAGCTAGTTTAAATTGTAATCTTTTTCAAACAAACTCCCTCTCCAAACTAATTCAGACTAAATGGGCCAAGGTTATTCTTGATACACAGACACACTCAGATCTCTTGTAGCTGTAAGTTTTTATGTGGTTTACAGGAATTCCCCTGAAACAAAGGCCAGTGCTGCCAAGCACACTCCTCACTCCTACACTCTGCTGCCCGCCTGCACTCCGTCCTGTCTCTCCTCTTCCTCCCTTCACCCCTGCTGGACTGACTTTAAACTCTCCGTGCCTCCTGCTCACTTTCCCTCCCACACTTCTTCGACTTTTGATGCTGCGGGTCACACTGTGAGCGAAGCAAGCGAGCAAGAAAAGACAAAAACAAGAGTGTGTTTGTGTGTGCACACATGTGTGTGTGTGTGTGTGTGTGTGTGCATGTCGGGGTTGGCATGTCTCTTTGATGCTTAGCAGTTCAGGGAGGTCTTCTCGTTTATTACAGCCACTGGACTATGACGCCTATTTCCTCCCCAATAATCTCCTATAAATCAGAAAGCCCCTCCTCGTTCTTATCTGATCTCACTCCTCTCCTCACACACACACACGCGACATCAAAACCACAAAAGGAATCTGCATATGACACGGGGCTAACATGCATGAAGGGCACAGCTTTTGATTGGCAGATGTGTATGAAGGGACAGACTCAAGATGTTTTCCTCCACATGCTCTTGTGCATCGTTCAGGCTCTAGAGATGTTGCAGATAATGGTCCTTTGTTGGAAAACACACATCTTCAGGAGAAACATCATTTCAATAAAAACCTGAGAAAAATAGAAAGGGCCATATTATTGCATTGTGTTGCCTATTCAATTTCCTGTGAAGAGGCCTTGTATGTGTGAGGCCTGCACCTATGACACACATGAGGGTGTATGCGAGGTTTGGACAGGTGCTGCGAACAGCTGCAGGCTGCCGTTTGACTTACTGCAGAGCGAAGTACATGGGTTATAAGAGGGATCCATTTTTATGGACACAGTAGGAGTTTAACTGCACTCAGAGGTAAGGTCCAAGAGAAATAATCTTGCTTTGCTGCCGTCTGTTAGTTTCAATAGAGTACCAGCACAAACTGGCTGCTGATGGTGTATATACTGGCACTAGATGCTAAACATGCACAGCTCGAAATTATGGGACTTTCATCTATGGTGCAAAACTGATTTTAAGCCTCACTAGCAGCTGTTAGGACCCTACTGTTGTTCTGCCGGTCGGTTGCTTCAGACTCAACATTAAGGAATATCTCAACAACTGTTTAATAGAAAGCTATAAATGTCCGTACAAACATTCATGTGCCTGATAAAGCTTGATGAGTTTGTTGATCCTGACCTTTCGTCTCGCGCCGCCATGCTTAGTAGAACCTCATAGAGAAGCTAGCATGGCTGTAGCCTTTTTTTCATTTACCTGCATGATTTAAGACCACATTCTTTGTCATAAATGGTTTGTTGTTGCATACGATGCCTATCATATAGTTGTTATGGCGCACACTTCAGACAGGAGGAGATTTATTCGTCTCCCGTCAGGAGGAGCGTTGTCAGAGAATGCTCATTTGTAGTGTCCACTTCATCGAAAGAAACCTGTGTTTTAGAGAAACCCAGAAAGAAACAATCTCAATTCATCATGTGACCAATTGTTTGGTGTGTGTCTGGTCTTTCATTGGATTACAATCGAAAGCTACATATACCTACATAAAATTGTCAAGGTTTTTGCACTTTTTTCATTTTAATTTCAGTTCTGGTCGGTTATCAATCTGTCAACACCATGCTGTCAAAGTAAAAAAAAAGTTAGCAACTAAGATGGGCCTTGTGTTAACATCTAAATGTGTTACTTATACACTGGTTTTTCAGGGTTTCCAAACAGCACATCTGCTCTAGCAGCGACTCATGCGCGCACGCACGCACACACGCACGCACGCGCACACACAAACGCACACACAGACATATAATCAAAGGACCAATAACCTTCCTTGCCATAACAACATATGCACTGGCCCGCTTCTTGAAATAGGAACCAGGGGCTTCTTTCCCTTCAGACAGACTTCAGCTCTGACAGGAGAAGCGCCAAACCTCCATCTGATTCACTGAAACTTGAGCTTTGCAGTGAACTGTAGCCTGGTTCAGTGTTCACCCCCTTTTCTTAGAAACGTCAAGATACCCTCGTTTCAGTGTTGATTCACTGTTGATGCATCACATCAGAAACATTTCAAAAGAAGACGGTTTTAGTTTACAACACGTCATGTGACTCTGGGACTGAAAGGTGGAGTGTTATATAACCAGAAAATAAGGTTATCTCTGCATGGAGAATCAATTTTACAACAATTTAATAACTTTCTGCTGTCTAGATTTGGAGAAACATGATCATAATGAAAAGCCTGGACTACATTGCCAGACATAACTGGAGCAGGATACAGTAAGCTTTCTTTTAGGGGGAAGTCTACCTCTAACCTCATAATAAATCACACACTTACTGAGACAGGGATTTAACACTGCACTCAAACTGCCACTATAAAAACGCCACGATTTGAATTTTGTGTTGTCATAGGGTCTAACAGCATGTCGCTTATATTTCAATAATGGAGCTTAACAGGATAACAGGCTAGCTACAAAAGCTAAAAGAGAGGATGAGCCAACTTCTGGGTGTCCTCGCTGATTTAGAAATTAAAAACGACAGTGGAGCCTCAGAAGATTCCCGTGTTGCAGAGCTGCTTGAGCTGATTTCAATAGTAAAGAGAGGGACACGAAGACATCATTACGGTTGGTGGCCGGCTTTCAAAGCTTTCGCGATCAAAGCCAGAAACAGAGTTGTGTTGAGAAATAGCTCTGTACCATTTATAGCGATCCAACCTGGAGAACACGGAACTGTTCTGCAAACAGGAAAAAAAACTGCTTCTGCTTCCTGATGGGAAGAGGTCATTTTTTTTTGTTCTGTTTTTTTTTCATTGGTGGGATTGTGAAATATTTAACTGATTTGAGGTCTAAAGTTGACTTTGTTTTTACCTTCACACAGTCTTCTATAACCCTGATTGAATGTATAAGGTCATGTATAGAACAGAGGAGATGATGAAGTCATTAACACTCAACAATAACATTGCTGAGAGCCACACTGTGTCTAATCATCTACATTTCCTTCCTAATTAGCTGACTACATTTAGCATGTTTTACGTGCGTCTGCCCCTCTTTCTTTCTGCTCTCCATACACCCACACACACACACGCACACACACACACACACACACATTAACAGGGGTAAAAAGGATACGGAGCTATATACAGACACATTTTTACACATGAGTAAGCGACAGTTCGTGCAGATGGAAACAGAGTTTGCAAGTTCCCCTTCTTTTAAACAACACTCCGAGACAGACACACACTTTGTCGTGAACTCTGAGAGCAAAACAGGGCGTGGTGGACATTAGCTGGGCATGGAGCCAAAGACCCTCTGTGTGTGTAATGTGCGCTACTCCTTCATGCATCTGCAGATAGACGGTTACAGCTGCACGGTAGCAACACTGAGCTATGTGCAGATCGACGCATCTATCCGCGTTTTTGCTTTGCTTTTGTCCTTTTCTGCCTCCGACACGTCGAGACTGGATGAGATGCTTCACGCTGAGAATGGATAGAAAATAAGTCCACGCCGACTTCCCGACTACACTCAACCTCTCTCTCGCATGTGACTCTCTCATAGTACAATTCATTACAGCTGGAGTGCTCGTCGATCGCTCCTCCTCGCTCTGACTTGGAGTAAACCAGATCTCATGCATCGGGGAAAAACAACAGTCTCCCTTCTCTTTAGCCTAGTTAGCCATCTACACACATGTCACCACTGGGAAAACAGAGCGTACACACACACACACACACACACACACACACACACACACACACACACACACACACACACACACACACACACACACACACACACACACACACACACACACAGGGACAAGACTTACAGCCGTGCCCACATAAAATAGTAGATTAGATCATACATGTAAACAGAGACCCATGCACAGAGGAGAAACAAATACTTCCATTGAGATGTAACAAACACACAAATAAATGTGTTTTCACTTACTACATTCATACCTTAAACATAATGTTTTATCATCATCTGGCACATAATATCATTGATACACTGAAGCACGTCATTGAGGCTAAAAAGGAGGCATGTTCAGATGTATGTTTTAGATGACCACGCCTTGTGAAGGGTGCTGCTAAGCTGAGCAAGTATCCTTTAATTCTGCATCAGTTTATTTAGATTTCTGCCACAAACTCCCAGCTTTGCTATAGTCAATAATCCTTATCAGTCCCTCCTTCTCCCTTCATTATAAAGTAGAGGACATAAAAAAGCGGTACACAGAGCTTCTTTAGTTTATGACACGGTGGTAACCTGTCCTGCACAAACAGATAACCTTAGAGCCTGAAGGTAAAATATCATGACAAAGGCTGTAGTTAGCATCAGCAAGGATGGTTAAGTGTATGCAGGTAGTGTGTGTGTATTTGTTTATATAGGAAAACAGCCTCAGGGAAAAGAACCAGGTTTTTAGCAAGTGTGTGTGTGTGTGTGTGTGTGTGTGTGTGTGTGTGTGTGTGTGTGTGTGTGTGTGTGTGTGTGTGTGTGTGTGTGTGTGTGCGCGCGCGTTGGTGTCAGGTTGATGTATATATCTCCTGATTTCCTCCCATTTCACATCCATAAAGACAGAGTTAAGCCCTTGAGCAACAGAGATGAAGGAAACCGAAATATCCGCTCCCTCCGCTGCACTTTACCTTTTAATACGCCTTTTGATTGACACACGCATGCTGCAGTGGTGTGCCCTAGATTTGCACTATAGGTCGGGGGTTTCTACATACAGTACATCCAACCCTTTGGGCTTGGGGCAAACGCACATATACATATTTGGTGGTTGTGCCCTAGTTTTGGTGCTATAGGTTGGAGGTCCCACTTATGTGCCAGCCTCTGGGCCAGACACACACATACACATACACAACTAACAAGGTTCCCTGTTAATCTAATATTCCAGTAGCAGGTGAGGTGAACGGTAGAGTGAGATGCAGAGAGATGATGGAGAGTGAGGAAGATGAAATAGGTGGTTACGTCAAGTCTCTTCAGTCTCAAACTTTCAGATGTAATTGTTTAATATTTCTCCCCATGAAGCTTACACCTTACGCATGCACAGTGATTATATAATCACACACCGGGTTGTTTTTGCACTCTTCTGTTTGGATATTTTATTTGCGCCTTGTCGTACTGAACTAATCCCCTGCGACAGCGCTATCGTCGCCATCTCAGCCTCCAAAATAAGCACCTTGACAAACAAGTTTTAATATACAGCGGAAACCTGAACAACAAACGCACTCTTGTCTCCTCTTTTAAGGATAAGGTGCACCCCGCCAATCTGATTCAGCAGCTCCAAAAGCGTAGAGATTTGGATCTGTTTGCTACTTGAACTTGTGCACTCTTTCTTTACGAAAACGAAAGCGGAGACTGAGCTCTCAATAATACTTTATGTCACATTACCTTCTATCTGCTGGGTCTGTCAAAATTCAGCCTGATAAAAAAAGAACATCTCAAAACCACCACATCTCAGAAAACCATTTTCTAAAAAAGTCCAGAAAATGCGTTTAAAAAAACCTTTATAACCACCACATAAAAAACAACAAACTTGAAAGTCAACAATGTTGCAAAAAACAAATGTGATACCGCCGAAACCCTGAGGCGCTGCTACAAAAATAGACGCTCGTATTTTCTAAAGATACACACACACAACAATGGATGTAATAGGTGTAATGATGGAGACACATTTAATATGCAAAGCGTGATGATGAAGGAGAGGAGAGAGAGAGGTAGGAGCTGGGGTAAGCCATCTTGACACACACACACACACACACACACACACACACACACACACAGACACACAGACACACACGGTGATGGGCTTTCCCTGAATTGATGTTGCTGTATGCCCTAATGAGCAGAGGGAATACACAGGATCTCACTGCTCCAAGCTACTCATTTGGCCTCATGTGCGTGCATGTGACAGCACGTGTGTGTGTGTGTGTGTGTATGTGTGTGTGTGTGTGTGTGTGTGTGTGTGTGAGTGAGAGAGAGTGAGTAAATGTGTCACTTTCTGTGAGATGTTTATGTTTTCTGCTTGCAAGTTCCTGAGTGTATGGATGCCTGAGTGCATGCTGGCAAATGTGAATGTATATGATTGTGAGAGAGAGGGAGAGAGAGAGAGAGAGAGAGAGAGTGGGAGAGCGAGTATGAGCAGCGAGGGGGTCGGTCACCGGCGCGAACAAAGGCAGCAGCTATGAGAGTCATGACGACCTTTAGAGTGGCTGGCTGGTAAATACCCCCGCCGCCACCACCGCCACCCTTCATCCCTCTATCCTCTCTTCTCCCCCACCTCTCTTCCACCTGCCTCTCTCCATCCCCATCCACCTCCATCTCCCCCTCTCATGTTGGATCAACACCTCCATCCATAAGATGCAGCGCCGGAGTAAACAAAAGGAAGTGGCTGGAGAAATGAAGTAACCGAGCCGTGTGTCGGAAATGGAGTAAATGGAGAGCCTGGAGAGCTGAGATGAGAGGATGTTTGTTTCTGTCACAGCATCGGCTCTGGGAAGATACTGAACTCACCAACTCAACTGAGAGTTGGATATAGCTCAAGAGAAGCTCCAAAATCAAACCTATATTTGCTGCATATGCCTCGAAACAGAACAGCTTTCAATGTTGCATGCTTGATATTTAACATTTATGAAGCGTTTGTCAAACTCTCGCAAAGGATATCTATAACAGCTGTCTTTTGTGTCATAACTAGGGCTGCAAAAGTATGAGAATTTCACAGTACAATCATCTCATCACAAGTAACAGCCCATCAACACTGAATAATAGGAATCTGCCAAGTAACTAGTAACTAAAGTTATCAAATAAATGTCATGGAAAGGAAGTAAAACATAGCAGAACATGGAAATACTCAAGTGCCTCAAAATTGTACTATTGACACTAAGATTTATATTCTGGTAGAAGAGTTATCGGTCCCCTTGATTACTAATAATCAGTATTGATATCGGGTCATTGGCTGATCCCAACAGAGCAGCTTTAGCCCTCCATCGGCGTCCACACAGGATGCGTTCAGGCACGTTGTTGACTGAAGGTCATGTAAGTCAGCATTCAGAGCTGACCACACACAACATGTAAGCAGTAATAAATGTGTTTTTGTTCACTTTTGTTCACAAATAAATCTAAACAACGATTTGATAAAGGAAAATGACCTTCTAGCCAAACGTAAGTTCGCGAAATGCCACCTTGGCCTGAGCCGGAGCAGACAAAGGTCTCCTCCATCTGACCCACATTTCTTGTCCCCGTCTTCCTTCGAGGATCGGGGGGGAGAGACATGCTCCTCCAGCTACCTTTCACCTCATCAGAGTGTGTGTGTGTGTTTGTGTGTTCATTAGTGTTTACTGGTGAGTGCAGTGGTGATAATGGAGGGTCGTAAGAGCAGCACTAGTGCTCTTTTCTGTCCACCTGCTCTCCGGACCAACACACACACACACACACGCACGACCTGCCAATAAGTGCCATAAACCACACAGACATAAACACACACAAGCACCCTTTTATCACTGCTGAGTTTGATTATAAACACAGCGCCCTTAACCGCAGCAGACACATACATACACACACACACACACACACACACACACACACACACACACACACACACACACACACACTTCCACGCACACCTCCAGCCCCTCGGCTCCCAGGAGAGCGATACACACACTGGAGGAAGGGGCCTCTTTCCCAATTACACCTCGAAGAAGGAAGGAGGGGGGTGGACGTGTGTATCAGCGTGCATGTGTGTGTGTGTGTGTTTGCTGAAGGTGCTCATAAAAGCCCCGGAGATTGAGCTGATGGAGGGCATTATAAAAGGCCTATCAGCCGGTCCAATCGCCTCACACAGCCCCGAGGCAGGACAAAGGATCTGCCCGCCACTTCAACATTTACCTAAAGGCCTTTTACTTACACCCCTCCCCCCTTTCCCTCACCCCCCTCTCTCCGAGTTTCATTCTTTTTTTCTCCCAGTTTATTCACCATTTGTGCGACTGTTAACCTTGACTTGCCCAGGGAAAGTGAACCGCCGCGCAGCTTTCCCCGCCTTGCCCGGTGGCACCTTAACAGTTGTCGGTAATGGAAAGAGAGAATCACTCATTAGCGGTCAGATAATCAATACGAGTCACAAGGCGAGTTTGGCTGATCTTAATGGACAGTATTTCTTTGGCGATGAAAATTGTATTCGAGAGGGAAAACATGACAAAACAGAGACATACAGGGGGAATGAGAAGGAGAGAGAGAGAGAGAGAGAGAGAGAGAGAGAGAAGAGGGGAAGGGTGCGTTTTGGGGGGGAAGGTCTCCATCAGGCGAGCATTATCTCTGATTAATTTACTGCTGCGTGGTATGAGGATGTGACACTGAGCGTGAAGAGGCAGCCGTGACAAAAAAAAATGAAAACACCAGAGGGAGGGGGGAGAGGGGAGAGAGGGGGAGAGAGAGCCCACCCCTTTCCCTCTCCCCTCTCAACCATGTCAACAAGTCCACACAAAGACTCCTCCGCTCCAGTATCCCGTTAAAATCTATACTGATGCATCCATACATGACAAATGCTCTTTGCATCTCCAACCGTCGGAACTTCTGTCTACCTACATTTCTGCAGGACTATGACCACAAACCACTCCGAGAGTGACAGGTGTTATGTCATCAGATGTGACACTCTGGGACAAAGAGGCATAAAGCGCTCAGTGCTGTACAGTTCGGAGTGCAGGGAAAAAGGCAACTTCAGTAACCAGGTTACTCAGAGAAACCAGGTTATGCAGGTAATCTGAGAACCCGTTAACATCCACTGCACTAACTGGTTACTGTAAATCCACATATACACAGCAGATCAGACAGCAGATCTTGTTTCGGAAGAAAGAAAAGGCTCCCGCTCGCCATTTTTCTTTCTTTGGTGTGCGTGTGTTGGGGCAGATGAACTTGCCTGTTTTAATCAACTCAGAGTAAGGGCCAGTAAGATGACACCACTGGAACAAAGTTTAACAGTTCAGTTGAAATCTTAGATACGGGCGAGGACAAAAGGAATCATTTCATCCCCTTTTCTCAAAGAGTAATACACCTGACCTCACAAAACACTACAGCGTACACATTTGACTTTTAAAACATATTATGGCACAAAAGAACAGAGAGGCACAGGGACGCGGTCAGAAACTGCAGGTGTCAAAAGTTCCCACAAACATAATCACCTATTATTGTTTGTTGTGCCGGAATTCAGGATTATTTCAAAGTGCAGCCTGAACCTCGGTGTTCGGTGTGAGTTCAGCCTACAAAGGAATATTTCAATGTGCATCCAATTACGAGCTTTAACACAAAACACAACAGGAAACTGCACGAATAAAACCCTTAAGCCAACATAAACATATATGCGCTCCCACCACCTGCACGCCTGCGTGTGTGTGTCAGTATGCCGCGCACGTCTCCTGTGCAAACGCTCCGAGCGTCCGCGGGCGAAGCAGCAAATTGACGGATGGTTGCAACCAGCCAAACGTGCCAATTGTCACTTAGGATTTGGGTCAAATGCTTACAACTGCCTGCAATCAAAATGTAAACAAATACAAACTTGGGATGGTAAATAACATCAGGCGTTGCATTTTTTGCTGTCTGTGACATCATAATCACTCGGAAATGTGTGATTGCGGGGCCCAGCATTAATCATTAACCCTTCCTGTGGGGGTTAACCGCAAATGATTGGCATATTTGCATACATAATTAGGAATGTGCATGTGTGGGTGCAGTCCGTGGGTATAGTATCTGTATGCCTGTTAAGTAAACTACATGTTAATTTTCTGTGTATATTATCAATTACAGCTATTTTCTCCATAACCAAAATCCCTCGTGAAAACAGTCAACTGGAAGCAATTAGACGGCAGTGGATGGTGCGGAGTGTTGCATGCAGGTTTCAAATTTTCAGAGCGCTTTGGAGCCAGAATTCGACACAAGCCGGTTTGTCAGGGAATGCTCAGACAAACAACTTGCGCCTCGCCTCGCTGTGGTTGTTGCTGCTGATTTCATATGCTAGTGTAAGTTGGCCATGCTGCCTATTCTACAGCTCAGTAGCAGGCTAACATCTCTCTCTGTCAGTCAGGGAGAAAAACAACCACACACACGCACGCACACATAGCATGTAGCGGGGAGAGGAGACAAAGGAAGAGAGGGAGGGCTGGAGAGTGGGAGAGACACCGATCGCCAGGGAAGGAAGGGGGGAAATGAGCGGGAAAGCAGAGACAGAGCGGGCGAGATAGAATAGAGCGAGCCAGGGGAGGTGAGAGCGGCTGAGAAAGTGAGAGAGGAAGGGAGAAAAGGACGGGGAGGGAGTTAGAGAAAAAAGGCAAACTGTGTGATGAGCGAAAGAGAGAAAAAAAAGTGGACAGAGAGACAGAAAAGGGTACTGTAAGTGAGAGAAACAGACAAAAAGCGGGAGAAAAGAAGGAGTTTTTCAGTTTGCTTTAGTGAAGGGACATCATTTCTTATCATAGGGAGACTAATCTAATATATTACAAATCCAGCTTTTACCTGAGTTACACAGCTTTTCCTGATATCATTTTGACGCGTGCTGCATGTTGAATAGAAACTGCGCAGCTGTGCTCGGATAAGTAAATAGTCGCGTCTTTAACTGCGCACTAAAGCACAAGTCAGAAGAGGAAATAAAAACAGTGACTTCCTTGAGATAAGTTGTTGCTAGAAAAAAGCGAGTGTGTAGCTGGAGTTGAGCAAAGGAATATCCGACAAAGACCAACTGCAGAGCAGCTGAAGGAAGCCCCCGTGTTTACATAGATGTCAATGGGAGGTCATAAATTATGCATGCTATATGAAAAAGTGCAACATGGTGTGTGTGTGTGTGTGTGTGTGTGTGTGTGTGTGTGTGCATTTAATGTTTGCAGGCCTAAACTGCAGAAAATGCTTTTATGTGCGTGTCTGAGGGGGGGAGGTTATGTTTCCCTCCATCAAGTCTCAAACGCCTGCAAGAGAGAAAACGAGAGAGGGAGAGAGAGAGAGAGAGAGAGAGAGAGAGAGAGAGAGAGAGAGAGAGAGAGAAGACCCTGGTAAACACATCCACTTTCGGCTCATAGTGAGGTACCACAATCGCCACGTGCACACACACACACACACAAAGCTGTGCAGTTTGGCAGAACATTGCAGTCCCACCCGGCCCAAACCCCTAAAACGATCACACACACAGTCGCGCTCACATGGGAGATGAGTTCGGCATGTGGAACCCAAATCAAAACAATAACAATCTCGCCTGCAGATGCTGGTAGCCCATGTGACCAACAACTAGCTCCCATTGTTTACAGGGGAGAGTGGGGAGGGAGGGAGGGAGGTGGGGAGGTGACAAATCTGTAGTTCTGGCAAACTGCTGCCTTGTTGATATTAAGAGCTCTATGAAGGTGGGGGTGGTGTGTGTGTGTGAGGAAAACAGGACATGGTCTGAACAACATCTCCAAAATGGGGGGGTTCAGAGGGCAACTGTACCAGCTGTCTTCTGGATTCCAACAGCACTCGATCCATACACACACACGCGCACACACACACACAATGCCCAGAGCAAAAAAAGTGCCACGACTGAGAGTTTACCCCCTTACAAGCTGTTCCGTACAATACGAGGGACAACCTGAAGATAAGCGGAACGGTGAAAAACTAACCTTTTACCTTCGGGGGGGGGGTTCTCTGTGTGCCTATGTGCATATGCGCAGTAACCATGCCACCGCGAGCCAGCTTGTAGGTGAAGCCGGCGAAGCTAATGACAAATGTCTTTGAAGAACAAAAGGATGGC
The DNA here is from genome assembly GCA_903131615.1 of Diplodus sargus. Taxonomy (NCBI): domain Eukaryota; kingdom Metazoa; phylum Chordata; class Actinopteri; order Spariformes; family Sparidae; genus Diplodus; species Diplodus sargus. The sequence continues at coordinate 4,170,080 of CAEMYA010002128.1, forward strand.
GGAGAGAGACGGAGACAAAGAGAAAGTGGGTGAGTGTAAAAGAGAGAGCAGAGAGGATATTACACAGGACCCCCATGGAGAAGCGAAACAACAATCGAGGCTTTATCTTATTTGAAAGGTTGGGTGGGTTGTGGCAAGGGCCAATTATGACCGGGAATGTTTATGAAACGGCTGGGGGTCCTCCGCTTTTAAGTTTGACAATTTTAGCACCACGGAAAGGAGGTTTATGCATCTCAAGGCTTTTAAATGTTTTGATGATTTCTGAGGCAAATAAGTCAACAGAGGCTCAGTAACAATAATACCACTGAAATGCAAAGTTGAGAGTAAGCCAGATCGAGATGAATTTTGTTTTTCCCCTTTCCCTGGAATTACCAGGAATCGTATTTACAGTTCTGGTCCGCTGCCCACACGCAGCTTTAGATCTTACTGGAGACACCAAAGACCACGGAGACACCTTATTGGATTATGAAGTAAGAGGATATTCCACCGTTGTCCTATTCGGGAGCAATTTATGTAGATTGGCTCCAGCAGATGGCTGTTAGATGTTGGACTAACGAATGGCTAACTTTCAATTAACTTTATCGCTCCCTCCTCACAGCAGAAGGTCTTTCTGTTGAGGAAGACATCTGCGGGATAGTTTGTCTGGCTTATCTTAACTGAGCAGTGGATTCAACAGTACTGAGCAACGTTCAGAGGATGCCAACTGTTGAGATGCTGCATTTCAAACGGCTTTTATCGCTTCTTGTAGCCTTCATGTTATTCCTGTCATTAAACACGACGCTGGCAAAGAATTAACAGCAAATCAAGCACAAAGGCCCTCTGATGCGCGTCCCACTATCGCCAACTCTTGTGTGAGAGACAATGTTTTTTTTTGCTCTCTCGGAGCTGAAATTACATGCCACCGCGCTAAACACATTATCGCTTCACCCACGGTGTAAATATCTTTTCTACATCTGTTAGTCCAGAAGGTGAATTCCACATCTGGGAATTAACACTAGAGCAGGCAGCTGGTTTTGATTCATTACACAGGTTGGGATCAGATGAAGACACGGTTTGGTCTACAAATCGGTTACACCACTTTTAGGTTTCTGTGGTTATGAATGCGAAAGGTACGAGAAAATGATTTCGTAGACTACGTTTAAAGGGCCGCTATGTTTTAGAGAAGAAATTTAAACTCAGAATTATTAATGAGGTAATAATACAAACACAGAGATTTTCTTTTTTTTAATGACTAAATAAAGAAGCTGTCCTCAGAGGAAAAAAAAGGTCCCCAGAACACCGTTTGAAGCTAGAGAGGTGGCAGGGTCCACCCAATATAAACAAAGTAAAAACGTATGAAATTGTGTTGTCCTTGGAGGTCAGTTATTCAGTCTCTCTTTGATCATATTGTCTTCCCCCAGACTTAATAGTGCACCTCTCAACACTTAAAAGTACCCTGACACCAGTTCATGTTAACTTCCTGCTTTTAACACAGGCCCTTTTGAAGATGTTGAAGGGTATCTGGGGGATTCAAGGTCAATTCTCCAGCAGGATGCCGTTACATCCTGTCCTTCAAAGGAGCTAATTGGCAGGTAATTGGTGTCCTATCTTTGTCAATGACTCGACTGTCATTACACCACTGCAAGCGCTTACAGACAGGATCGAAAGTGGTCAAAAAACTACTTCTTGAGGGCACATGGGAAGATTTGTTGGACTGGCTTGCGCAGCAGACACACCTGTGTTTCTGACCTGGAACAGCTCAGAGGAGGGGGGTGTGGGGCTCTCAGCATGTGAGAAAAAGAGAGACGCCACTGCTGAGTCTGAGATATTAATCATATAATATATGGCTAGATCCCTAAGACACATACAAGTCAGATTAAACACACGCACACACACACACGTGCGCACTGTGCACACACACACGCACACACACGCACGCACGCACACACGCACACAAGTACTCTGATCAACAGCTGTACTGAACGGCATTAAACAAGCGATACTAAACTGTTTGGCAGTCACAGTACTTCACATCTTTTTTCCACTTTTCATTCCAAGCACAGAAAACAGACTCTCATCTGAGGGACCCTGTGGAAGGAATTACTAAAACGCGCACACTGATTTTTTTTTTTTTTAGATCACTTCTTTCGAAAACAATCCACCGACTCAATCCATTAAAAGTACATTTAAGTGGCCCCCACATTCTAAATATGTGTCAAGCAGCTCATGGGAGGGACTGATATGCCCAAGGATGGGCCTGCCTTTGAATTTAATTTGCACTTATCTCCGCGGATTATGACAAAAAATAATTAAAGGTTCTCATGCAAACTGTCATGCACTAAGAAAGGAAGTCATTTAAACATCTGCTCTTTAAAGCAGACGTGCTGCTGACAATCTTAATAGAGGAGTAGTATCAAATGATGGCGAGCACACGTATACGGAAACACACACACACACACACAATCACGCAAATGTCACATGAGGGCACCTCCAGCCGCCTTTCGCCCACCCTCTGTCACGGCGCGCCCACTCTGCTAAACCGCGATAAAATTGATGAGCGACACTCAAATTAAAACGGGGCTACAATTATGACACCCTCATGCCGTGCTCTTAATTAGTACATCTCCATTTTAATTAATAAAGCCTGTCTGCCTGACAGATATCAATAATTCAAAACAGACAGGTCAATGGAGCTTCAAAATTGATGACCATAATTAGAAATAATGTGGGGATTTGGGAGAAGGTACTTCCACAGGGCTGGGTTGGTTTTTTAATAGGTTAAACTTGTCGCCTCCCCACTGTGTCACAATGTCTTTGCCCCAAACCAAAACTTTGCACGGGTCAGTACAGTAATATTCATACTAAATTATGTCGGGAGACGTACAACTATTAAACGGGCGATGCTTACGCTGTACATGCTCTGCTTAAGACTTGTTTTTCATATGCAGTTTTGTGATTCTCTTTGTTATTTATTGTGCACAAAAACACACAATAACTGAGTGTTTTTCTCCTTTTTTTGGCCATTTGGGAAAAAGCTAATCAGAGAAAAAAAAAATGTTGAGTACATGACTGGAATAAAAACAGATGGCTAATTTGCGGTTGCTTTATATGAAAACAAAGAGGGCTGCACTATTTTTTTGATCAAGGTAAAATGTGTGACTAAACAGCATTATAATGAAGTGCTGTAGAGATGCCCTGGCAACATGGAAAACATGCTTTTGTTTGGTACAGACCCCAACTAATGTCACATCGTCATGATTTTAATTTGTTTTTTCAAAGAAAATTCCATGAACATTGTTTGAGTTTTCAAATCAAGTAATAGTGCAGCTCTTGGTTTGTTTAATTTAACAATGAATCTTGGATTTTCAGCAGCAACCTCAACCCGACAGACCACACCGATGACACTCACAGGCGCTCGTAATTCTGCAACGAGACAATGATTATCCGGCCTCTCAGTCAAGGTTTAGTTACAACTCTGGACTTAAACAAGATTGAAAGGAGTGGATTCGTATTGACTATTGACTGAACATGGCCTTTAAACTTGTTTTTAAAATTGTATGCCTATCGCCAAAGCTATTAAAGGGAATTGTGATGCTTCGACGAATTGCCAGGCAGCAAGGCTCACTGTTATATTTTCCTATTTTCAACATCTTCTGTTTTTCTACAATTTCTTATTTATGTTCATGTTATTTATAATATACCCTCTCCAACACATTGATGCATTTGCCTTGGGAAACACTACACAACCTTGTAAAAGTAACGCTCAAATTTTCTCTGTACATTTCCTCATCATCGAAGGAGCGGGCTTTACAACAACATCCGCTGATTAGATTGTCCATGCCAGGTAAAAGTCACACGTTATACCTAAAAGGATGGATTTTCAGTTGAAGACTACTTTCACCTCCCAATTAGTGCTTCTGTTTGTACACACTGTGCGACAAGGCCGTCAATTAGCACCACCTCGTATATATACCGCAGATGACCATAATGCATGTCTGTCGATGGAATCAATTAGGGCTGTTTTTCCTTCCGTAGCACTCTGAGCTGTCAGTCCATTAAAGCTGGGGACAATGGATTAGTCTGAAGCAGCAGAGGGCCCACGGAGCCCACTGTCACATAAACACAGGCTTGGAGGCTGTGCACTACGCATTACAGATAGCAGGCGGGGGATGATTGAGCACAAAACTACCTGACAGACACAACATGTTGGGCAAATTAGCATACTATTGACATCATCTGTGAGGCTTAAGATTGATTTGTCTGTTGATCCATGACATTTTGCCACGCTCCCTTGACAGCCGTGAAGAGTGTTCGAACTCCTAAGAAGTGGCGTTGTGCTTATTTACGACTTCAATAACTTGCAAATAGATTTTTTGCTGATGTCTCCAAAATAGATGTCACACATGATGAGTCAATTGCAAGGCTGGCGTCAAAGTGATCAGTGTGCGACTTTTGGAGTGTCAGGGGCATTATGTAGATAGATTGTGGATTTAATTTAAACTGCATGGAGTTAGCCTCCGGTGTAGAACGCGGTACAGATGTTATAACGTCCTTTGTGCTCTCAATAACTGATGCTGTAATTATCCTGCCAGACGTACTCCGATGAGTTTTCTTAAAGTGAATGTAAATCTCCGATTGAGACGACAACAGCACACACATTGCTTGTAAATTCTAACTACCATCCAGCACTTTGGCAAGAGATCACAGCGAGTTTGGAGTGACCGTCTCCGAATCCACAGTCAACTATTCCCTCGCTCACACGCTCACATGCTTAATTAAAGAGCCAATTTGCATATAAATTTAAACTCACAATTCCACTCCCGCGGCATCACAGGTGGCCGTTTTCTCAGGAGCAAAAAACTGTCCAACGAACCGGCACAGAACTCAGTGCGGCTCCTGCCAGTGAGCCACAGGTATTGACAGAGAGCGAGGGCTTTGCCTTTGATTAGTCTATGTGCAATAAATCTAAAAGTGGAGTTGACAGCAGGTTGAGGTGGGTGCGTGAATACACAACAATCCTGCGTGCAAATTGAGATTTTTGTGTGAGGCGGTTCAGGCTTGAACACAGCAAACTCGAGTGAATCTTGTAATTTACACACATATTCATTTAATAAGATGCTCCCCCAAGGAAATCCCTCCATGCTAGAAAATCACAATGACAATCTACGCCACGCAAGGTGCTTCTTTATCTCATCTGGTTCTCTCCCGTGCATTTGTTCTTCTCCTCCACAGAGAGGATCTCATTTTGTCCTATTATACTGAGTTATATTACACTGAGACACTAAAGATGAGAAGTGGGAGGTTGGAGAATGGTGCGCGTGATGGCTAATGTGTAGCTCTGACTCAAATGAGATCACATCACTCTAATTTTAGCATGTTTGCACTGGTTATTTGATACCCTCAGAATTGATTTAGGAGATTTTGCAAATCCTTTTTTCAAACATGAACCCACCTTGTTCCAAGATATGATCACAGACATTTTAACCTTGTGTGAGCCAGACTCAGGACCCTGGCTTTGGTCCCTACTGGCTGTGCTAAAGCCCAGATTAAAAAACAACAGCAGGCTTTTCCCATAACGACTCCCAGACCATGAAACAACCTGTTGTGATGAGCTCATATTGGCCAAATCTGTGCATTCATGTAAATCCCTTGTTAAGACCCGTCTTCATTGTGTTCAGTCTAACCGTTGACTTTATTTACTACACTGCAAAGTGCTTTTAATAGTTGTTCAGGTTTTGCAAACTGTGCCACAAGGAACAGTGTATTGCACGGAGGGTTTTAAAAGGATTTGTTTGAATTTTTTTCTTGCATAAATGCGGCAAAAGCAACTTCCTCCGCAAAACACTGCCTGCTGAAGTTGTCATTGTGACAAATCCCATAACTTCTGGAATTTTTGGGAACCATTATTGTGGCTAAACAATAAGAACCCCTTTATTAGACATGTGGAGCAATGTTTCTTTTTTTATTTAAGTACAAGCACATTTCTGTTTGATATTTTTAGCTGTGTGTTGTCAGGCCAATCTGATACAGTTTAACAGCATATTTGAGTCAACACACTGGGTTTGGTCAAGTAAACTGTTACAGGAAAAAAACCTCAGCGCTCAATCAGATAATAGTACACTGGGAGTCTGGGAGAGTGAGACCGTGAATGAGAGGGAAGGAGTGAGAGAGAGTCTTTTCAGATGTTAATCGCATGGTTTCTGAACTCCACTGGCATCCCAACCAGGAAAACTGTTTTCTTTGGCAAACGCTGAGCATCTCTCTCACTCTTTTCTCTCTGTCACTCACTCTCTGGAGAACTCACACTGCTCTCATGCACACACCCTCCATCCCCCCCCCTGCTCTTTCTCTCGTTTCGAAACTCAAACGGCCTCCTTCGCCACAAACACAAAAACACATTGTGCAAAAAAGGAGTAAAACGGGTAACAGAGTTCCAAAAAGGTAGAAGAAGTGACCATAAAGACGAACAAAAGCATGAGCAGAAGGAAAACAAGCCGATTAAAAAGCCATGGTAGTTTATCAAAAGATAATTTGACAGTCCTTTTGGGCTCCTTTCTGCACAGGATGGGGAGTCTTTGGCACCGTTCCATATCTGAGCTGGCTGAGGCACCAGGCACCGAGTGCGGAACACATGGTTGGCTCAGCACGGTGAACTGCGAGCAGGCTGATCGACAATAAAAACGATCAACAATAACAAACAGTTCTGATTTGGCACTGACTTTAAATTCTGAAGTCAGATCCCCCCAGTTTCCTTGCTTTAAATAATTGGAATTGGTTACCATGACTCAAACTAAATTGGATAATTTTGCTGGGACTATGAAAAAGAAGTTATGACATCATAGCTGGCCGGCAAGGGGTCTTGACAAACGTGAGTAACTTCAGTTCATACTAGAAAGGGAGTGCTAACTGTTGGCGGCCTAAAGAGAAGATCTGAGCCCTCGGATCTGTTGTTTTTGGGTTTTGCAATAACAAGCCGAGCACCCACTTGATTTCCCCTTCAACTAAGGTTATACTTCGCTTCCCCTGCTAGCAATTAGTCTCCAGAACGCTATTTGTCGAAAACCAAGCCATTCGTTTCCACTGGTCTGCCCCCGCCAGCTCTTGTTACAATTGACTGTTTCCTGCGTAGAGAAAACATAAGCCCTTGGTGGAAGGAGAAGGCCCAGCAGCTGGCTGAGACTGCAGTCTGACACTGCGTAGAGATGTCTGAAGGCTCAGTTAAGAGAGACTCGGACCATAAATATAGCGTAAACAAATCAGAAATCTGCCACAGTGAGCAATTTCTACCTCTGTATTTTGAGATACAGCATATTTAAAAAAAAAAAAGATTTCATGAAGGAAACCATTACTTTGGGCATTTGGGAGTTGGGGCAATGTAGAAAATAAGTCAATCATGGAATGACACCTATTGATTTTTGGAGCAAGATCTGACAAAATGCGGGCAAAGTAAATGTGCTGTTAACAAATACGATGAAGGAGGCTGCTCGATAAAGTAATGAGAGCCAGACCGGTTGACAGAAACATAAAATGTAGCTACACAAAAACCCCCGAGGTCCAACATCTATATGACACAATGTCATTTTTCCTCCATTTTCCCAATGATTGCAGACGAGGAATCGGGGTACTTCAGCGACTCCCAGCGAGGTAGGGAACCTATTCTATCTGGGTTACAAGGGACCTAGAGAGCCATCAAACAGCCAGACGTTTTCTTGGTAAATCACCAGCAGAGAGGGAACTTTTGAGAGTGCAATTAACAACCTCAAGGTCAGACTTCTCTGGAGAGTTCGCTTGGAGAAAAAAATCCTCAGGCATTTTCTCTCTCTTCAGTTTTTTGCTACCCTCCGTTCATCTCCTTTAGCCTCTTATCCTCCTCTTCATGCACATACATTTCCTTCACTCTTTTTCCTTGTTGGTCCCTCGTCCCCTTTCCACCATCCCTCCTCCCCTCCCTCCTTCCTCCCCTCTTGTCTGCATTACAGATAGACTTTGTGGTCGATGGCGACACCATTTCTCTCCCAGTGCCAGAGCAGGACTGAAAATCGGTTGCAGGTGTGCAGAGGATGAGAACCATGGATCTTAATCTTAAGGCAATAACGTTGCTGTGCACTGAAGGGATCGGGCTCATACCGGCTCATATAATGTGGCAAGAATGAACTTTTCATATTCTTTATTGTGTGAGCACACTTTATAAACAGTACTAGTGTTTGACAAGCACAACAGATCTTTAGATTTTGAATAGAAGTCTTTGAAGTGCTATACACAAACTAACTGGATGTCAAGTCCATGCTGTTAAAGAAATTGGATGTTTCATCAACACATAATAAAGGTTCATGACACTAAGGGATTAAATGGCTGAACTTTAACTATGAGGATACTTTAATGAAAGAGTCATGGAATAAAAGAGTTTTTTATCTCAGTCACTGAAACAAGTGTATGGAGCACAGTTATTCAAAAAGGGAGTTACCATATTGGAGGTCAGCACAAAGATGATATTATTCCTTAACTGTAGCATTACACATTAAGCCAGATACACACACCATGCAATGTGACCTTCACATGCCAACAGTGAATGTTTTTCTAAATTAGCGGTAGCGGTGTAGAAAACTAAAAGCTAAGGTTGAGGTAGTGTCAGCAGAGCACACTATTGAAAGTAGGGATGGGACAATAAAACATTTTATTGCAGATTGTGATAAAGAAAAGACTCACAATCGTGAACATCCTCACATTCATGTTTTTTAGAAGGCTCTCTAGCTCGGTGATGTACAGTGGTTTCCTGATTTATTTTGAACTGCCTCTGCCTGGTAACACGGCGGTCACCAAGTTCAATTGGATGCGTGTAATTACTGCAGATACAAAACTACAGGGAGATGAGGTTACTACCATTTATTTATCCTTTATTTGTGCAGGAAAACCTTATGATTCATGATAACTTTTTTAAGATTGATTGTTTGAAGTGTGTCCTCTCTGTGATACAAATATGTGTTTCCTAACAAAATGTAAGGTTAGATTGATTTGAGAGTTTTAAGATTAATATGATGGTTAGCAATCTAATATTGAGAACCGCAGTCATGTTAGACAAGATAATCGTGAGATGCAATTTTCAAACTGTCCCATGCTTCCCAATGTTTCCAAAAGGCTTGGGTATTTTGTAATCATGGCTGCCCAAACCCAGTAAAAAAGATATACACCAAGATAAAGATCCAAAAGCGAATTGACACCTTTGACACTGGTTAAGTGGAGGGCTTGGCTGACAGTTCTCAAACTAATGATGCGTCAGAGATGCCTGGACAAGCAAAATAAAAACACATTTGGACACATTCCTGCTGGGATTTTTGCTAGGGAGACAACCTGGGCTGGTTATTGGATTTTTCTATGTGTGTCCACACTCATAGCTGGAAAGATGTTAAGCTTTTTAAAAGGTTGTGGTTGGTCTAAACAATTATATCAGGATTACTGTATGCTGAGAGTAAATCAAGATTCAGAATACATCCCCTATGGCTTTCTTCTTGTCATATGGCCTCATTAGGAGGATAAACAGGACCTTGGTTTATGAAGTCATCTTCCCAGGGATGAGACGACATGCTGAACTTGTGCAAAGGCAGTCAGATGATCAATAAGCCATTTCACAATAACCATATACACATCAATATTATGGCTATCCCTATGCAAGGGGGTAATCATAGCGGGACAGGTGTAAAACTTCAGTCTAATCCATGGGATGGATTCAATTCAAAAAGAGATTTTTCCTCTTAATGGGCAACAAGAGAGCTTAAAATCAATGATTCATCAGCAAATAACCGTTAGAATTAAAGTAGGGGCTCGGGATGCGGTGATAAAGCTGCTCAAAGGGGCGACTTTTACTGTACTTTTCAGGAAGTTGCAATCGATTAGACTCCTCTGGCAGCGTGAGGACAAGTAATGGGGAGTGGTGCTCGATAACGGTGTAGTGTTTTACAAGGTATTAGTGTTCCATATCTAATAGTGACGAGAGTGTTGTTTCTTTATTGGAAGGCTCTTTACTGCCATGCACTGCCGCCTATTAATGTTTAATCGCCCCATTGTGGACTAGCTTCAGCGGAGGATTATGCTGACCATCTTAAAATTATATTTGTTTGTATATGTGAGGGAACATCTCATGAATTATAACAAAATAACGGTTTTAATTCATAAAGGGCTCTATACTGCAGGATCACATGGATTATGTCCACCATACCCAGGAAGTCTCCAACACAAATTTCAAGAAGAATTCATCTTTTGTCTGTCTTGCTATAAGACTATCCTATGTCTAAGTACACGTGCTGGAGGGTAACTGAGGCAATTTACTATGTTAGCTGACTCTCATGGCCTTCAGTCCGTGTTGCACCACTTTTACAATTTGGGAAACCACCAGAGGCATGCCATTTAAACAACCATAACCATAATTGCTCCAGCAAGTTAAGGCAACAGCATGGGATATTTCCAAAAACAACATTTTGCACACTTCAATAAGTAGACAGGGATAGAATTATTCTAACATGCTGGCATCCCTAATATGCAGGGTAACATGCATGATGCATGTTATAAAATATATATGTGTAATGGAATAATGATGGACTCCTGTCAAATTCTATTGAATTCAGTTGTTTGCCAAAAAGGCTTTGAGGATCGGATGAAAAAATGGGATTTCCGCCTATATAAACTCTGTCCTATTTATGAGATGACAGATCTATGTCATAAACCTTCAGTGAACTTTGCGTGTATGAACCCAAGCCAAACTCCCTCTAGTACAGGAATCAGACCATCACTGTCAAAGAACTGGCAAGCTTTTATACATATACACACACACACACACACACACACACACACACACACAATGCCCTACCTGGCATGCGGGACGTCGATGCTGGAGGAGACCACTTTGCGTTTCTGCTCTAGCAGGGACACTGATCGGGTGTCGGGGTCCCGGCCAACACGCTTGCCGTCCGCCACCCGCTGCTCCTCCACCACCTCCGGGCTGAGGGAGCCGCCCTCCACCTTCTGGCTCTCTGGAGCTCCGTTACTGGAGCTGTGCTGTAGAGGGATGCAAAGATAAATAAGTCAACGCTTTGGCCGAGAACAATGTATGATGCTGTACCAATGCAGATATAAAAAAATGAGTCTTGAGAAATGTGATGCAAAGTGCAGATCCAAGCCTCCTTTTGTGAAAGCATATTCTGTATTTTTGCTGCCGTTAAAATACTTCAGATTCAGATTACTTACTGAAATATCACAGATGTGTTACTTATGTGAATGGAAGCCATTACAACATGTATGTCGTTTTTCAACACAGCAGCAGATATCAAAGTTCTGCTCTGGGATCTGCATGTCGAAAGCTTGTTACGCAATTTTTCGTTTTAATGTTTACTTTTCAAATGAAGGAGTACACGGTCCAATATGGTTTAAGAACATTTTCCAACCTCTTCATCTTAAAAAAGCATTTTCAAAACAGATTGCATAAACTCAAAAATACACAGTGGTCAGTCACAAAAGAAGACTGTTTTCTTCACTTCCTTTAGACATTCTAAAGAAATGTAAGATTTTCAAACCAAAAAAATGAAAAAATGCTGTTGACAGTTCCACTAAAAACGCCCTTGCATGAACGAAAATAAATGAAATGTCACAAAAAACTATCCAGCGTTATACAAGGCCTTTCTTTTCTAAGTTTAAAAGACTGATAAAATAGAATCCTTCACACCACAACGTGTTATTCTAAGGACACAAGGCCTTGTCAGAAGAATCTTCTGTGCATTACTTAAAGGAACCATGTGGATCCTTTGGACTAATGGCACCTCTATGGAGCTTTGTTTTGTTTGTATAGTGCATGAACACGTGGGTGCTGCAATACACAGCATGCGATACGTACAAGCCGCTGGTTTCACACTATTCTATGGATCAACAATGTGCGGCAGTAACACGGAAAGAAGTGTAGCGATGAGGGCTATGAGATATGGTCAAAAAGTCATTTTGTGATTCTTCTGACAGATAATGTAATAGCAATATGAATCGCAAATTGTGGGAAGGCTTTTTTCGTTGGGATCACAATTTTAATTTTCAGGGACAAAGCTATTAGAATCATGACGATATGACGATTGTTTGGTTCTGTGCAAAAACAAACATGGTTCTTACACCTGGGGAACTAGCTTTGTAGTCCAGATTATCTCTGCAACACTATAGTACTTTACCAGTATTTTACCTTAATCAAAAAATTGTAGCTTTCTGTAATTTGGCTTTTGCATTTGGCCATCTTGCAATTGTGATTATATTTTTGATAACTGTAGTTGTCATTAAGAGTACAACCCTCGTAGGCAAAATGCTAGCTAGCAAACACAAATACTCGAAATATTTTGAAAAATTCAACTCTGCAGGCAAAATCACTGCTTAATAAAATAACTCCACGGGCCACCTATAAGGCCACTTGCTTTATAAACACACATTCAGGTAGACAACCGGTTGTGTCGGTGAAAATGAACGTAGTTGTTCACATCCTTGCCAATATACGCGTGTTACTGGAGGATACCCCTGGATGCGTTAGCTTCCAGTTTATTATCCCCGCTGCTGATGTGCTTACTGACCTCTGAACTGTAACATCCCAGTTCCTTATTGTTCATGTGCGTATTGCACACACGTAGCGTTCATTTCTGAGGACACGCACAACCATCGCTTCAAACGGATGCAGGCTATGCGAGGCAGCCATCACGTGTACACATGCTAAAAGCAAGTATATCTACGGCCTTAATGGAAATTATAACTCCATTACTGCATGACTTCATAAATTGTTAATCTGAAAAAGAGAAAAAAAGAAAAACTCACAAAAAAAAACCTCACTTAAAATACAAAATCTCATGTTGAGCTTTGGTAAATCATTTCTCACACCTCGCTGCTAAATCTTTCATTAATCTTTAACAGTTGTGTAGTAGAAATATAATGGCTCTTATTTTATTGATTTAGCATTACATTTCTGACAACATACAGTTGAATGAAGATGAAGATGAAGTTGTCAAATTCGGGGAACCAGAAGTTTTGGCTCTCTTCGGATGTTTGAGCGAGTCAACCCACAATATAAACATGCAGAGGGCTCTGCTTCCCTGGTGACCACATGCTGCAACACACACAAAATAAACACAACATTTCTCCTTACAGCAGGTCTGCATTACACAAGACCGCGTTTTCTGTGTCACACACACTTTCACTGACATAACTGCTCACTGACACTCGCACGATCTCAAAAGAAAAGCATTTCTACCATCACAGTGCTCTGAAAACGCCCACCTGTAGCAATGTAAAAAAAAAAAAAAAAA
>CAEMYA010002128.1:4183407-4243311 GCA_903131615.1 Diplodus sargus
CACACACCAACACACACACACACACATCTCTGCAGGTAACTAACACCATCGGGCTCTTAGAAACACGCTGAGGAAACGGCAAAACATGCAGTGACACACATGGCTGCTCACACCAACGGAGGAATGAGGAGTATGACATGCAGGCCATTGTGTATGTTTGTGTGACTGTGTGCGTGTGTGTGTGTGTGTGTGTGTGTGTGTGTGTGTGTATGTGTGTGTGTGATCTAGATCATTATCTCAAAGTACTGTAACACGATTAGGCTCGACTATGGAAAAGGCAGTGGCACCCTAGTCAATCACTCACACACACACACACACACACACACACACACACACACACACACACAAGAGAACAATTTACTTAGATTAATGAGGTAAAGAAACACATGAGAAATGAGTATCTAGTATCGCTTATGACAGAGGCCGGCAGCACAAGGACTCGCCGGTGCGCGAAGCGCTCTGTGAAAACACAGACTTGAGTAAAACAACAAGATGGATTACAGCAGCCCGGGAAGATTAGGTGTTGTGTGTAGGATGAGTACTCCTCGGATAAAACAAATGGCGATTCTGTCCTTTCGCCGGACTTATGAATGATGGCATTTCACAGAGCCAGGAAATTGTGAAGCATGCCAAATTGGTTGTGAAATTTGAGTTGCACGTGTCAAAGCTGGTGTGTGTGTGTGTGTGTGTGTGTGTGTGTGTGTGTGTGTGTGTGTGTGTGTGTGTGCGTGTGCGTGTGCGTGCATGTGCACAGGAACAAACACCCCAACTGTCCCTTATATCCCCACCTCCCATCATCGCTCATTCTCCCTCTCTCTCCCACTCACAGGCAAACTCATAACCTACTTGCTTTGGGCAGTTTGTCAAGCGTAAAGATTCCTGATCCTTTATGGGTCAAAGGTCATAATAAAGCAAGCTGACACAGACTATAAATTGAATCCCACGGACCGAATGTCATAAAACTCCAACCGACTGTGTCTTTTGTTACAATGGTTCTTTGTTGCTAGGAAGTATGTACCTACTGAGAATGGTCCGGATTAGCGATTGGTAATCATTAATCAGTGTGTGTCACTCTGCACTGACACAGACTAACAGTAGACTTTCCGACATAACATGCGACTTAAGGCTTGGGAGGAACAATGTTTTTTATATTAAAATTGCAATGATCTCAGCTGTAAGCTAATTCGTTGATTCCATTAACGACATGAAACTCATGCACTGTAGGCGTCATTCAATTTGAATACTAGGGCTGGAAATCACAGATTACCTCATGATAATATGAAGATATAAGAGCCTGAAGGATACAGGAGTTTTGGTGTTGATGCGAACCCCGACTTTAGGGAGTAAAAAAAAAATCCAATACTGATACATTGGTCAATATTCAATATGAACATAAACATTAACAAATTTTTTTGCAATGAGCTTTCAAAAGTGAAACAATCTCTGTGTCAAGGACTTTTAAATACGTCTGGACACAGCCATGAAGACGGCGCTCCGTTCATTCCAATGAAAGCTGCTCAGTGGCACATGAAGCCAAAATGGCTCAATAAAATTTCCCGGATCTTCCATTCTGTGGGGCCTGTAGAGAATGCGCAAATGAGACATCCATCGACCGAGGTAGCTAACTACCAGTTAAGCACAGGCCTAACTTGAATGAGAATAAGATCATTTAATGGTGCGGCTCTTCTTGAGTATCCTAATTTTATTGGTCCTAATCGTTCAAATTATGACAGTCAAGGGAGCCGTTTCACGAGGGTTGTGAAGTAAAAAAAACAAAAAACAAAACGTATACAGACACTTGTTTCTTGATGTTACCTTATGGGGAAAATTTTTGGGGCACAGTGCATCACGTGATGATGTAATTACTCGGTTTGGCCACTACGAAAAATGCATTGTGGTGTCAGTTTAATAGGATTGAAGAGATGAAACAGTTTTAGCTTAGTGTCTCTTTAACACACACACACGCACACACGCACACACATACAAGCACAGACACACGCACACAAGCACGCACACACACACACACACACACACACTGTGCAACTTGTGACGTCATTCCAAAAATAGTAAAATAGCCACAAACTGGCATAAAGCCAAAGTGTAAAAAAGACAAAAAACACCAAAAGTTCTGTAGTGAACATTTTTAGATGTAGGATACAACTCATCCTCATCTAAATCATTTACACGTAGTTCCGTACTGTCAGCCAGTTGCTCCCTGTGAGTTTCTTCCTCTTCACTGCAAGGTAGTAAACTTCCGTTTATGCATTTGATAACTGCCGCCAAGGTGTTAAATTGGCAGGGGAATTTTTTTTAATGGCTGCAGGTTTTATAAAAAAAGTGATACTTTACCCCAGTTCAATAAAGTATGTATGATATATTCCCAAAACGGCAACGCACCCAAACCCTCTTGAATGCTAAAGAGTAATACCAAGTATTTTACGAATGTAATACCTTACTGAATATAAGCTTATTGATATAAACATATCTTTCAACAAATAGCACATTTTACAAACAAAACAACTAACTTTTGAATAAAAGACTCCTGCAAGATCTCAACATTATTCTGCATTCTGTCCGTGTGAAGCAAGGTCAGTTTGTGGTTATGTTTGGTACAAGCAACTTGTCTGAAACTATATACAGTCTACTTCATAGAAATTACACAGGATTTAAATTTCAATCGCAAAAAAGGGTCTGAAAAATCACAGTTACGTGGTCCTCACCTGGTCTTTTTTTGGCGTATATTTGACACATAAACACTTCTGAAGGACTCAGATAAAAACAAAACTGAGTAAAGAGAAAGGGGGATTCAAAATGTGTGTGTTAAACCTGTGTTTGGGTTTCTCATAGCACACATAACACGAGCATAAACACAAACACCTCCTCTACTCTAAGAAATTACTCATACATCCTCGCAGGCTGAGAGGGAGGGAGGGAGGGAGCAGCATCCAGACTTGACCCTGTGGTCACTGTGCTCCATGCTGATGCTGCTCAGCCAACCAATAAGGACAGCCGACGCCGGCCTGCCTGGGATCGGGCGCTTCGGAACAAAGAGTCACTCAGCTTCTGTCAACAAGCTTGCTTCATTGACTCCCACGTCGGCGTACGATCAACACAAACAGCAACGACAGCAATGACAACTAAGGCGCCGGGAAAACAAAAACAAGCGTCGCCTTTTTGTCAGCAGCGAGGGATGTGTGTAACATTGCTCACACAACACACACTTGCACAAACCAACGAGTCAACAAGTGGTCTCCTGCAGCCCCCCCCCCTTTTCTCTACAACAGGGGGGGCCATTGGTTTGCCATTCTGGGCAATGTGCCAAGCATCCAGATTCTTTGGAGCACGCCACCCATTGCCAACATGGGGGTGCCCACTTTGTTGGCTGTACAGCTGCTGCTCGAAAGGGGCAGCATTGCCCTCATAAACAACCCCCCACTACAAAATGTAAAGCAGTCAAATCTAACTCAGTAAACATAAAAAAAATTTTTTTAAAAACACACAGCGAGAGAAGACACCTCCATGCACATAAAAATCATGTGAGCCGCACATGTGAATCCACACGCACAAACACACACATACGCACACACAGCAGACCCCTCCTCCCCATTTTATGGCTTGTTTTCGACCTCACTGGGAATTGAGGGCTGAAAGAGACTTGACCATTGTTGCTGACAGGACTGCACTCTCAGCCCCAGCTGCACCACTCCAGCCTGCACCGGTGACTGTGGCGGTATTGTGCAACAGCTTTTTTTTGTGAGTGCGCCACCCGCATACACAAAACGTGCAAATGCAAAACAAGGGAGCCCAAGTTTACACTGCAATTCCCATCAATCAAAGCTCTGACCGCTCTCCACACAGAGATGACACACTGCCCTTTGTCGGGCTCGGGGGGGCTTTGACGTGTCTGTGTGAAGTTTGAGAGAATATGTCACAACTCAATTTGAGCGTTGCAGCTGTACCTATAAATGTGCACACATTTACATAAAGGAAACGTGAGGAGCAGTCCGGCGTGTGTGGTAACACACGGCGGCTGAACATTTCCGTTTTGGTTTGCAGCCTTGCTGAGTGACTTCATCGACAGGATTTGAAAACACAAGACGCATGAATGCAAGGAGGCACACCGATCAAAATAAACCAAAAATCAGGCCGTAAACAAGTCGTTAGTCAGTCACATGCATTCCTCAGTCACTCCCTCACTATAAAAAGGACGCCACACACACACACACACACACACACTTCCCCAATGCCAGAAACAGTGTTTTCATCCAAAAGCAGGATTGGCTTCCTCTCACAAATCTTTATCTGAGGCCATGTGACACCAAAGCATACAAGTTGGATGTGAAAGCAATTAGGTCACTGCTAATTGGGCCCAAATCAGGACTACACATTTTGGACATCATCGAAACTTCCTATTCTGCTCCTGGAAGCACAGGGCTTGCCTGTTTTCTGACTTGTTGTTGTTAAGCAATAACACCGTTGCTGTGCAGACCGACTTCCCATACAGCCATGCAATATTCAACTGGGCGAGAGAGCTGAATCAGTGATAATGTCCAAAATGCAATCTATTCTTTTGAGTGCAAATGTGCAATTTTTTTAAAAAAGGGCAGGGTGCACGGGGATATCTGCAATAAACGTGATGCATACATTACGTAAACCAACGTGCAGTAAACCCCGGACCGGCTCTTTACATCAATCCCAAAACGCTGCAGTCAGAGCGTGTTTGTTTGCCTCGGCTTACCCACCCACTAGCCCACATAAACATTGCGCAGGCCCTGTCAAGCCCTTTGTCCCATATATCTGGTGTCGCCGAAATGTCATGACAGCCCGTTATTTGATGCGACGTGCAACCGAATGTGCATTGTGGACCATCTACATAATGCTATTTTCGTCCAGGGCTGGTTAAATTCGCCTTCCACTGGCGGCGGCGGCGGTGGTGACACCGTTAAAAATCCGCTGCGTGCAGGAAGTGGTTAAACGCTGCAAAACACCGCACAACAAAAACAGTGAAGCGCTGCCTACCGGCCGGGGCGCTTTACCGTGCGCACACATAAACATACACACACACCTTCAAGCTGGACTTGAGCGGTCCTTTGGCTGCGGTGTGGTTGATCCCGGCGGCTATCTCCTCCTCGGAGAACTCCTTGAGGCTCCCGTCTTGCATGAGCACGGTGTAGACGCTGCGCCGAGCTCCCGCGGCCGAGACGTCTCTGTTTTCCTGCTTGACAGCCTGGACCACTCCTGTCACCGGGGCACCGTCCCCCGTCGGACTCGGCGCATAAACGCGGCTGCCGAGGATCGAACGCTTCACCAAACGCCTCGTGTGCATGTCTGGAGGTGTCTCGCTGAACTCAAGAGCCGGCGAACCGGTGGATTTAGATCACTAACCGTCGAATTATAGCCGGTAAACAACGTCGTGAAAAACACAAAACCGCAGCGGGTAGACTACGCGCTCCAACAGCCCTGGTAAAATGTTAGAAAGCGGCAACATACTCGGAAAGGCGAAACAACTCCGAACAGCGTCCTAAATGCACCGCACTCGAAAGCACCGAAAAACGGCCCGGGAAACTTTGGAATTAGCGCCCGACAAACACCGATTCATTCGCCGCTAAACAACCTCCACATCCAACCGGCTACCAATCCTCCTCCGTTCGACCTGTTTGTTTTCCCCACTGCTCCCTGCGAGCTGAGCGGGCGGCGGGAAAACGCGGACGAGCGGCTTCCTCCGTGAACCGAGATGACATTTGTACACGATTTTACAAAATGGCGGGTTTTATGTGGATAAACTGCTCGGACGTCCGAGAGCGGAAGCGAACACGTCGAGTTATTTCATTTCTCTCGGCCGCACACGCCGTCAGCCGCGCCGCAGATGATGAACACGGTCGGAAATAAGACCGTTAGGTGACTCCAGCTCCGGCTACTGCGAGCTCCAGTCCGCGGTTAGCTCCGGCCGAGCAGAGCCTCTACCGGCGGAATGCTGCCTGTAAACATGTGCGGTCCGGCGGCCGACGGGAGCTCCGATTGGTCGGCGCAGCACACGCCTCCACAAGCCCCCACCGTCCCCCCCTTCTCCTCCGACAGAAGGTAATGCAAGCCGGGAGGATGCTCCATTCAAAACAATGACGCAAGGATGGATAGGAAAGCAGAGGGGAGGGGGTATGGTAGAGGGAAAGAAAGGGAAAAAGGGGAATTTAGGCTAAGGAAAGAAAACTTCTAGCAGACAGACAGGCCTTTTTGCAATAACCTAGTTGTTAGAGGCCTGTAGCCTACTTTTCAGGTGCCATGGGACTTCTAAATTACTATGGTCTGCTTCTAAAATGGGAGTAATGGACGGCACTGGTCTGTTTTTGTGAATGTAAACACAACAGGTTATTTAATGTCTTATGGGGTTTCATTAAAATGCCAATTTAAATTTCTATTTGGTTTGGGGGTGGACATTTTAATCAGAAGAGAAAGATGTTTTTGACTGATTTTTTTTATGTCTAAACAAACTTCCTGTTCATGACTGGATAAACAAACTGAGCTTAAAGGACAACACAATGTCACAGTGTTTAACTTTGTTTATAGGTGACCCTGCAACCTTTATGGCTTCACACAATGTTCTGGGGACTTTACTTTTCTGAGAACCGCTTGTTTATTCAGTTTTGGAAAAATTATTACCCATTAATACTGTTGATATTAGAATAAGGTGTTTGAATTTCTTCCTAAGCAACATAGTGCCTCTTTAAATGCTTTTGGGTGCAACATCTGCCCAGGCAGGAACCAGCACCAGCAGAGAATTCAAGCAAACAATGCTATAAAGAGTTTAATGTGCAAATAAGAAAATAACATTTAAAAAAAAAAGGATTTGTGCAAATTGATCATGCTCAAACTACAGGCCGGCCTTGCCTGAAGTATGCCACAGTGATCATTGTAATGATGACAGTAAACCAACATCACTCTTTTCATTACAACACTGCAAAGAACAGCACTCACAGGCAGCTAACACTCCCATGAAAGTAACATCCTGTTCTAAATTAAAAATGCGTGATCTCACAACGTGACACAAGTTGTTGCTTTCTGAGGATGAACAGCAGTTTCTTTTTTCATCAGAAAGTTGATAGTGCTGTTAATTCGAGTTCAATTAAATCATCGCGATTATCATCATGCATGGCAGAGAGAACGTACCAGCTAATGTTATCGCAGTAAAAAATAGCCTAATTAGTGTCAAACTTAATGTTTTTGTAGGATCATACGCAGCCTACAATCTCTCTACATGACAGCACCGCATGCGAATAAAAGACACAATGACACAATTTATTATATATATATTTTAATAGAACAATTCATGTCATAAAATATTTACATGCAGAGAATGGAAATTGGACAGAGCGGAATGACAGATGTGGCCATAACGTCCAAAGCAGGCTTTGCCTTGTGATCAAAGGCAGGTGTCACCGTGGAGTTGTCTGCTGGTCGTAGGGGGAACAAATGGTCTCATTACGGGAGGAGTGGAGCTGAGGGGAAGGCCGGCGTCTCCAAACCCCTACCGCACCCCCATTCCCTGAAGGGGGTTTTGTGTGTGTGTGTATGTTTATATGACCAAGATAGACAGCTAGAGAGAATAAGTGATTTTCGGTAAGTGTCTATTAACTGTGTGTGTGTGTGTGTGTGTGTGTGTGTGTGTGTGTGTGTGTGTGTGTGTGTGTGTGTGTGTGTGTGTGTGTGTGTCTGTGTGTGTGTTGTCCTGATTAGATTTGGCACTAAAACACCCCCCTATGACAGATAATTTCCTTAGAGGTCATTTATAGCACTCGGTGAACACCATTATATCCAAATGACGGCATCACCATGATACACAGGCGCATCACTTGGGAGGAACAATGCTTTTTTGGGAGTGTAAACAACGATGATAATGACCTCTTTGCAGAAATGATCGTAATTTCCACCCACTTTCTTTCCTTAAATACTGGGAGTGTTTTGAATTTAAAATCCTCCTTCACTTTGGCATCGCTGGGAGATGCAAAATGTCTGATATCATTTATGAATCTAATAGCAGTCAGCGCAGACTAGCTGTGTTTGTCTGAAGCCGCAACAAGCTCCTGCATGTCTAATGGAACATGAAGCGAGGCCGGAGATACTGTAATATTTCCATGTGGGTGGAAACAGATGACACCATTTCTTGTGCAAAGAGATACTGTAGCAGTGAAAGAGATAATTACAGCAAGACGCGTTGGCCTGGTTAATCTGAAAACAAACATCCAACAACAGTATTGAGACATTAATTAAGTTTCTTTTAAATAAAAGTACCACACTCACTGTTGTGTACCAAAAAACGTTGTACCTTATTTCTGACATTTTCTGAGCTCAGAGGCTATTTTGACAACTTGGAGTAACAATACAAGGTAAAGAGCAAGGTTTCCTTAAAACAAAGCAGACATACATCAGTGCTCTAACAGGCGGCTTATTCTAAAATTATAACACTCTGGACATTGTACAAATAAGTAAAAGCATACATAAAACTTCCAGCGAGTAACAGTTGGTTAAAATAGTGCTCTAACTATATACAAGCCTTGGTTGGCATGTCGTCAGTACAGGCTACAAACAGACAAGATATGGTTTTCTCAGAGTGCTTCTATGAGGTTTAAATGCAGTTTCAAATTGTGCAGAGGCGTCACTGGATGGTAAAGATATAAATGCAGTACCTTGATATCAACCTTGTGCTTTTTAAATCATCCGGGATGCCAACTGAAGACTGTATACTGTACCAAGAGTAGGCTCAAAAAACATGACAATACATTTTCTTTTTTTTGTTTGTTTTGTTTTTTTTACAGCTGATCAATAAATTTGCATTAATAATGCAGGTTTGTACATGTCTTTTGAATTTGTTTTGACCTCTGTGCAAAATGACAAAAAAAGAAAAAGTCTCATCGTGTGTCTCTTTTTTAAGGATCATGCCACCAACTTTACAGATTAAAGTGTGTTTACAGGACTCGCAGAGTACTGCTGCATATGTGAATAAAGTAGTAGTAAGCCTTTCCTGGCTCCAGAGGAAGCTACATGTAATCTGATAAATTGCCTCCAGCGATGTCCCTCAGTATAAGATGCATTATGGGTAATGTATGAGCTTTTGAAAAGGAAGGAATATTTCTGGAATAAAGGAAAAGGTGATATCTCTGGTAGGGTTTTGATAATGTTGTCCAACAGTGTTAAAGGAGTGCAAGGCCAGTTGACTGCTTTTGGGTGCCCACATTACCAACAATGCAACTTAGCCACTGAGTGACATCACTCGAGGCAATTTATCAGATTACACAGAGCTTCCTCAGGAGCCACAAAACGCTTTATATTACTTTTTTCATACATTTAGTGATACTCCCGAAGACATGTAAACACACTTCAGTATGTAAAAGTGGTGGAGTTACCCTTTAAACAATGAGTAAAAAAGTCAGGGGAAAATGTACCTTTACAACTGTCATTATTTTGCAGCTCACTTTCATACAGTTTTCTTGATAAAAATGCTAGAAACTTCTAAAAAATCCTATGAACTTTGCTCTCACAGACACGCGCTAACATTTCACAAGTACACAACAATATGCATCTTCAAATAAATATGAATTTTACAAAAAACACTGACATGGGAGCGCAAAACGTCTAAAAACGCTTTCAAAAATGAACTGTGAAACTGCCTGGCCTTCGTCACTTCTGGTATCCGTTTTGGTTCCGCAGACGACTAGTTTCACAGGTTGAACTCTTACGTTTTGCAGTAATCTATTGAAAGCTAAGCCTGTTTCTACTAAGCATTTGGCCATTTGTTTTCCATGCCTTGAAAAAACCCCATTCACGGGATTTCAAGCGGAATGCACAGTGGAGCCACTGGACAAAGAAATACACTGTCTGACCTTCAATAAAACATGACATTGGAGAAAGCTAGAGAGTTACTAGCAGCTGCAGAAGGAGCATACAAATATTGTTACCTTCATATGTACAGTAAGTGCATGAATTTCATGATTATATGGCACTGAATTCTTTTTTTTTATATATATATATAAATCACAGGCACTGATAGTGTCCTCACTCGGGTAACCCTTATAGTCCTGCGTGTGTGCTGCGACTGGATATTTATCTGCTAATTATTTATTTGATCTTCTTCACAATTAAGTGTTGTTAAATGCGTCCATGACAAAAAGCGTCCATGACAAAAAGAGGAGTTTAACGATGATCCAAAGTGCACTCTTCCACATAACTAATGCCCAATGACTGAGATACTACAGTTCATTTCCTAGCAGTACCAATGACATTTACCCTGCTTGATAAATTAAAAGTTCAGATATGATGAACCGTACCCAAGCTGCAAAGAGGACACTCATGTGTTGATGACTGATGCTTGTGGCCAGCCTGCCACCAAAGTCATGCACCGAAAGCATGCTTGGTGGCAGATTCGAAGCACAGAGGAAGCTTCTGCCGCGAACGCCACAGGTGAAGATGCAGAGCGTGAGAAGCTCAGAGGCGGGACGTTTCCCGGCTCAGACCCAACTCTCCGACACTCTCGTAGTCTGGCTCTGCCTTGGCAGCGTCCGACCCTTCCGCCCTGTGCTCATCATCTGGGCTGCTAGTCTTTGGGATGCGTATGGTTTCGTAGCCCGGATCTGTGCTGTCCAAGACGGGGTCTTCCCCCGCCTGGGGCTCGTCGGGCTGGCTGTAGATATCTCGGACGGTGGCGTAGAGGTCGCTGGAGGAGGAGGCCGTGACGAGGCCCTTGATCTCTGCGATGCTGCTGTAGTCGTGCTCTTTGTCGTCCTCGTTCACAGCATCGTCACAGTTTGTTTTGTCGACTGTAGAGTACACTGCCGACTGAAGGACAGAGAACACAGATTTTTTTTTTATTATTTTGGTTATTTAGTTGTATAAAATTATCAGAAACAAAACTACATTTACTGAGATAACAAGAGTGTGAACACAAAAAAGAAAGTGATGCGTTTGTGCCAAAAGACCCCTGCTGAGATCCCCCCTGCGGCGTAT
Source organism: Diplodus sargus (assembly GCA_903131615.1). Taxonomy (NCBI): domain Eukaryota; kingdom Metazoa; phylum Chordata; class Actinopteri; order Spariformes; family Sparidae; genus Diplodus; species Diplodus sargus. The sequence goes on from CAEMYA010002128.1 coordinate 4,194,403, forward strand.
TTTCTGATTTTGTATGACTGGTTTTACCTTTGGAGGTTGGAGCGTTTGGCATTCAAAGAGTAAAGTGCTGCTGTCACGGGAGCGGAAACGCCAGTTTGGGGAATAAGGGAGTTTAACACACACTTACCTCATTGTCTGACAGAATGTGGTTGTCGAAGCCTGGTGCAGGAGACAGAGGGGAGTGTAACTGGAGGAGAAAAGAACAAAAAGACACGTTTAGATATTGCAGAGAGAAAAGACTGAGCACGGGATCAGACGTTTGAAGGCTACAAAGTGGAGGCTTTACTTCTCTTTAAACATTTGAGTGGTTTTCACACATTTCTCAACGGTTTCAAGAATATCCTGTTGCACACAGAGGTTGAACAGTTTCTCTTATTATCACTGAAATTAAGATTCGGCTGCAGTTCTTATTAATCCACATTCTTTCAACCTTAAACAACACAAGTTCTCAAAAACACCAGTAAAAAATCTCCGTCTTAAAAGAGTGCTTGATAAACCGATAGATAAAGTGAACTATTCCCCAAAGCTGGAGTGAAACAAGCTCTGCATTTTAAGTTTCTCCGTTGATAAATATGAAGCTAATGTTTCATATAACCACCCATTCATTAAGAAAATTATCGAGTGAAAGTCAATAGGCAGCGACAGAGAGCGTGATGTTTTTGCGGCACAGCCTCTGTCCGCCTTATGATCGATGAGGGAGTCATTAATCAACAAAGCACATCTGACAGTGGCCGCAAACACCCCGGGAGTCTAACAAGAACTTCAATATCGCTGCCACTGTCGACTAAATTGTTCATATCACCTGAAATTTTAACACACTTTTCTGAGAGGAAAACAACACACGATGCTTTTTGTGTATTTGTTCCAACTTGATGAAAGAAGCTAAGTTTTACAAAGGCTCCTGGAGGCTCCAAGGTTGATGCTATTTGCATTTGCAGTGAAGGGAAAACTCTTCACTTGTCGAGCGAAGTACTTTGTGCTTGTCAATGGCACATCTACACACCTACACAAGAGCTACACTCATATTCTGAATGAAAGACTGTGCGGAGAGATCATCCATCAAGGTATGGCGTAGTATCTTCGTGCAGGTATACGTTTCTCTGGCATTGTCTCAAAGAGCATCAATCAATGTGATTACTTTATGGATAGCGCATGTTTGGAGACATGATTACTTTTATAGATCCGACACGCTCGCCGTAGTGCAGCAGATGCCTTTTTCATTTCGCTTTAATTAGCCGACCAATTAGGCAGAGTGCCCCTGAGGAGTCCTCGTATGAAATATGGATAAAGGTGACTTGACCCAGTCGCCGCACCTTTCGAGCGCGTCGCACAATATTTGTTTGTCTAATTTGCAGCCTCCTCAGTATCGCTGCTAATTAATCAAGTGGAGCTCAAGCACCCGCTTCAGACGGAGTGTGCATAAACATTTTTAGCTTATCAAACACGGTGAAGGTTTCTGTTTAAAAGTGCAATATGTAAAATTGGCCACCTGTCAAATTCATACTCGAAACAGAATATCACCAGAGAAATCACTTTCTGCTGTCAACATTAGCTGCCATTAGCTGGTTAGCTCATTTAGCCGTGCAGATGGCAGTTTGAACAGGAAGCATGTTGACCAGGGGGAGCTTCGGATCGAACTGGGTCGGGGCTAGGTTTTTGACTATAATTCTTACATATTGCCCCTTTTAAAAAAATGTATAAATAACATTTTTTCAATTCAATTTGTGATCTTGGAACTTTCCAGAGACCTGGATTACATATTCTGTATAATCCAAACAAGCTGTTTGGAGAGATTTGGTTTGTTTTTTTATTTAACATTTTAATACAATAGATGGGTAAATAGATAATGACTACATTTTCATTTTTGCATGAACTTATCCTTTAAACTAATATAAAGGCCTGTAACAGTATATGGACAGGTGTTTGTGTGGCATCTATACACATCGAGACATTATACTTGTGAGATTAATATTTTCGTCGTGTTGCAATAAGACTTTTGCGTGTGTGTATGAGAGATTATGGGAATGCGTTTATGTGAAAGCAGGAGATACAATGACGAGCAGGACATGCGAGTATGACAGTAAGCTGATTACAGCAGCCTCGGAAGACGGACGACTCAGGTGTCAGTGTGTCAGTCATGCTGACATGCGCGTTGACATGCGCACATATAAATCAGTACAAATACATCAGCTCAGATTATCTCGCACAAGTCCGTCAACAACTCCAGACAAACTGTAGATGTGCAAAATATATAAACCGCATTAAGACAAACTCACATAACAACCTATAACACACATATTAAATAGTCGATCCTCTGTCTAACAATAGTGATTCCCTTCAGCAACTCAACAGTGCTGACCAGCAGTTTACCTATACCGTCCCCCCCTGTGTATTTCCCAGAAGCCCACTGGCTGGGTCAAATTCATTTTCTTGCGTTTCACATGAGAAGCCCACAGGCGACACGCAGGCAAACGACTGCAAACAAGCGTTACTGCTGTTAGAACAGTTCAATAACTGTACAGGATCAAAGAAGCTGTGAATAAAAGGTCACACAAACACTGTGCGAATGTGTGCTTCTGTGTGGGTCTGCAGTGGAAAGTTAAGTACAATCCAGATAGTGTATAGGCAGTGATGGAATGTAACTAAGTACATTCACTCAAGTAGTGTACTTAAGTACAATTTCAGTTGCTTTTATGTTGCTTGAGAATTTCAATTTTCTGATACTTCAGTAAGGCCGATGATGGGTCAATCCATAGTAACCTTAATACTTCAGTCCACTTAATATCAGACACTTTAAGACTGACACAGATACTTTTACTCAAGTACAATTTGAATGGGTGTCTGTCACTTTTTCCAAAGTAATATTTTAGCATGATATCTGTGACTTTTTGGGTACTTTTTACCATGCTGGTTGTATGAAGTTATGTTTGGAAAAATGTGCGTTAATGAGAAAACCTGCCTCTGTGTGTGTATTTTTGTGTGGGCAGCGTTTACTGAGCTAAGGGGGTTCATCTCAGACATTTACATACAGGCACACTAGCATTTGCTGCAGATGAGTGTGTGTGTTTGTGAATGTGTGTGTGAGAGAGAGAGAGAGAGAGAGAGAGAGAGAGAGAGAGAGAGAGAGAGAGAGAGAGAGAGAGAGAGACAAGAGAGAGTGAGATTCTATAGCTTGTATCATCCATCATGAAGCCAGACTAACTGTCATAGTGACGGTGGCCAGCTGGCGCTCACTAGGCACACACACACACACACACACACACACACACACACACACACACACACACACACACACACACACACACACACACACACACACACACACACACACACACACACACACACAGACCCGTGCAACACACACAGTTGGTTTGACAAGACAAATCACCAACTGCTCCTGGTCATACACAAGCGTAAACTGCGGGGAGTCAGGAACATTCAGGGTTAAACTTAAACCAGCTCCGGGGAGTCTGTGTGTAGCCGAATGTATGTAAAACACACACGTGTCATAGTATCTGTGTGTGTGTAATAAGGGGGGATGGGGAGAAATAACAGAATTAATGCTGACTCGACGTGCCAACAAGATACATGTGGGTGTGTTTATAAATGACTGTTTTGAGATTTATTGTAGCTCAGGAGATCAGGAATTCATCATGGATACGGGGTCACATGAGGCAAGACTGGCCTGCTGTCCAAATGTGCAGCAGTGATTAACTAATTGGCAACAACAGCAGAGACAAAGGGATAGAGAGATGTGACTAAGAGAAGAGAGGAGGAATAAAGAGAGCGGGAGGAGATGAAGAGAGGAAAGGAAGACCAAGGAGGTATTGTTGTGGTTCATTACAAGATGGAGGTTTGGCACAAGTTGTTCTTGGTTATGATAAGACGAGTGTTCACGCAGCCAGACAGGTTGTAAACAAAGTCGTCGACCAGATGATCTAAACCACTTTATCTGAGGGTAAAAGCAGAAGTGAGAGCGACATGTGAAATCTTGATAATAATCATGTGCACAAACTCAAAGGTTAACCACAAAGCCAGCCTGTGGGGCTGTGATACATATCTCACATTGCAAAACATTTTCTGACCTAGTGACAGGCCATCTACGGCCGGGCCCAAATACAGCGATGAATTACGATCCACAGGTGGTCCAGATGTGGTAGCCAGGAGACATAGACATATCTGCAGACAGTACAACTATAGATGACCCTACTCTGGCCCAGAGCCCAGGCCTATATAATGGTCCGCTGTGTTGTGGCTACCAGTTCTAGAGCGCCTCTGTACCAGAATGAATCGCTGTATGGCAACAACAAGACAGTTTGGGGTCTTCAGATAAGATTGATTAACTTTGGTTTGTGTTGTAAGTCTGTTTGATCATGGCATAGCAATGCTACAACGTCCATAAATCTGATGTACAATAATACGCCTGAGTGGAATGAGGGCCAAGAACAACAAAACGACAAGTGGTAGCCGTTTTCGTCCAAAATTGCCACGCATGTAAATATAAATACGACCTCATGTCTGTCGATCATATTTACACACCAACTCAGAAACCTTTGTCTGTCATAATGTTTTTTTTATCAGGTTTTATTTTTTCTGCATCCTTTCCTGAGGTGAGGTGTGTGTCACAGCACAGGAACGACTGGTTCGGGTAAACTGGTGATTCTCAACACATCATCGTCACCCTCTGAGCCAGGCCGTCACACTGCTAAATATGTAATGTTATAATAAATCATAACTGGTCTTTGTAATAGGAGACAGGAGAGTAATGCAGAGGCCAGTAAATATGAATAGAATTGGTAGAGACAAAGAGAAGTTGCTTCTCCATGCAGCTTTGTGACAGATGTGATGTGTGTGTGCACTTGTCAACAGTCTGATGCAATTCTCCTCCAACAGTGTGTTAGTTTGTTCGTGCTTGCACGTGTGTGTGTGCTTTCTGATAGATCTGCGCACGAGGAAGGCGGCACACTGAGCACAGCGGCTCCTCTCTGTTCAGAGCTCGACACTGAACTGTTTTTCTTCTCCTCTTTTCACCTCTCCACTCCTTTAGCTCTCCTCCTCTCTCTTCTCCTTCACATCGCTCACCAGTGCTTCAATTTCCAGTGTGTCGTCTTTATCATCCTCATCTCCTCTCTCCCCTCCTCTCCGCTACAGATGGCTCTATTTGTATGCTGCTGGGTTTCACTTTTTTTTTCTCTCCCTCTCTCTAGCTCACTGTCTCTTACTCTTGACTCTCTTTCAATCTCACCCTCCCGGTCCTCTCAGCTCTTTTTTTTTTAAGTCAATCTCACATCATCTCTCCGTCACTATCTCTGTTTCATCTATTACTCCCTCCTGCTCTTCTCACTCCAGCTCCAATTTTTCATTCGTCTCTTCTCCTGGCCTGTTCCTCTTCCTCTCCCTCTCAGTCTGTCACTCTCCCTAAAGCAGCACTGAGCTGGCAGCCTCGCGGCTGATAATTGTAGTGGCGACAAGTCGTCCCCTTTTTTCTTTGTTCTATGTGGTCTCTTTCGCAAGCCAGCGACATTAACTCTTTTTCGCAGTGGGTTGCCGAGCAGATGAAACACCTCAGGTTTATAAGGGGATAAACTGTGTTATTAGGTCGGGGATGAGAATGAGAGACAGGATACCCGACGTGACCTTGGAATTACAATGCTCTGCCTGTCATTTTTGTAAAATATGACTTAGTCACACGGTAATAATCTTTTACTACTTATGAATTAGACTTGTGTTATCAGCTCTGAAATAGTCTCCAAAACTGATTTTACATTAAAGCTTTTACTTTTGTCTGTATCTGTTCTGCTGTACCACCAATCAGTGCTAAGAGTGCAATTGATTATTTATCAAAACATGATGACATTAGTGCCAACTAAGTATTATCAAGCTAAGAAAACAGGTAGTTTTATATACTACATGCTGCTGACATCCTCACCTCTCCATTGTGCAGTCCAGCCCCCACCAGCCCATTCATCACCACCGGCTGGTTGTCGTTTTCATCCAGAACCTTCTCTGGTACCGGCGGAGGTAAATCCTCAGGTTCTTCCAGAGGCCTTTGGGAGGGAACGCTGGCATTATCAGAGCGCCTTCTGGCCTCCATGTCGGCGCTGTGCCGGCTCTTCTTATTCAGGTCGATGGAGGCGTACTCCACCCCTGTGCACAGGGGCCCCCGCTCAGGTGTGCAGGGGCTGAGGTGGCCGTTGAGAAGGGCAGGGGGATGATGGGGAGGTTCATCTGGGGTCAGCTGGGTGGTACCGTTGGGGAGGCCGAGCTGTGACGGGTGGTCTTTGAGTTCCTTGACTGTCTCGTACAGGGAGTCTTCGGCGCTGACGTCACGTGACGCCGCCGCAATCTCCTTCACCACCTGAACATCAGACACATACATTGGATTCTTTAAGATGCCTCGAAATGAGCAAAACACATTAAATGCTTCGATTTTCTCACTATAACCTCAACCTCTTAGGGGGAGAAACTCTCATTCTTTCTCGCTATATTGCGCTCAATCAATCACCAGCTCCGCCAATCAAAGCTTTAATATCCTTTAGTGCAAGTGAAGATATCATCCATCTGTTGTGACGGGACTTTAAACACTGACCTCGTAGGTGCTGTCCCCTGAGGGCGGAGGTCCGTCCCCAATAAGGGTGTTGTTGGGTGGAATGCTGGGAAGCTCGCGGTCCTGAGGACATTTGGAGGACCTGAGCTCTGATTGGCTGGAGAGCAGCTCCTCTGACGGCTGGGGGCTGGTGTCCTGTGTGTCCGTGAGGACTGGTGGAGCACAGAGAAAACAGGGAGTCAAGGGGGCTTTTCAAAGGGTCTTTATGAGAGGAAGGTGTTTTATCTTTATTATTCACTTCAAAGTGGTTCTGCAATGAGTCATATTTTCCTTATTCATCACAGTGGAGAGTTTTTTGTTATTGATATCTAGTACCCACCCAGGTGATATGACTAAGAACATTACAGAGATGTGGCTATAAAAAACAAAACAGCAGCTGACATTTCAAATGAACCAACGCTGAAAGACAACTAAGATGTTGCATAACACCAGCTGCAAAGCAAATGTTCTCATGCAGCTGTATTATAAAAGTGAAGAACAGGAGAAACACGCCGCAGCTCGGGCTTAAAGCGGTTCACTACATCGACAACAAACACATGACACGCTAAGCTAAAGCTAACTAGCTGACTGGCCTACCTGTACCGCTGGTAAGAGGACCGTTGTGAGAGGTGCTGACGGCCGCATCAGTTGCTGGACTGTCTGCTGATTGGCTGATCGTCTCTCTCTCCGACACCTGCACAACAAGGGAGAAGTTGTTTGTTATGGCTTAGTGCTGACAAATCTGATGCACTGAAAGAGGCTCCATGTGACAATTTGTAGCAGTCTCATATAATATTCATCTTTTTTATTGGCCATATGTGAGCAGACTGTAATGTGACATGATAAATTAGACTTTTCACGTGTCTTATATATTATACAGGCCTGTGGATGATTGGTTTGAACGAGCACTTTGTAGTTTTGGAGAAGCGATTCAGGAACTCTAAAAGGTAGTATTTGAAATACTGATAAAGAAATATGCACAAACGCCCTATAAGTGAATAAATAAGCCTTCCTCAGGGTACACTAAAGCTCCCACACTGTTTGTAGCTAGAAAGGTGGCAGGGTCCGCCAAATATAAACTAAGTCAAACAGCATGAAACTCCTTTAAGTTTGTTTATACGGTTTATTCAGTTATGAAAATCAAGACAGTTTCGATTGTTTAGTTTGTTTAAGCATGAAAATCAATCAAATGATTTTTCTCTTCTGATTTAAAATGTCTTCCCAAAAACTACATAATGCACCTTAAGTTATAAAATGCTGCTGGACAGTGGATTTCTTTGGGGAAGATGGTCCAATGGATGTGACTTTATGCACGTTCTTGATCGCCTCGTCTCAGTGCCTCTCTTCGCTCCGCTGACAAAGAGCAACAGTTGCTAACGTTGAGAAATGCCCGCCAACGTAAACAAACAAGAGTCTTCGAGCAAACACAAAAGCTCCACATAACCCCTTTAACGCACATAAAAACAATCCAATCTTTAATTGTCATTATTGTTTTTTCAATTACAAACCACAGTCAGACCCAAAAACATCACAACATACTGACAGGGGAACAGAAATCAATCTGACGTTCACACCTTGGATGCGCTCCAGTCTCCACCGTCAGCAGATGTGTCTGGAAAATTACTTTTCATGATCTTCACGATTTTTTTTGGGAGGGGAGTATGACTCATATTTGCAGCACTGATTACAATTTTCACGCGTCCCTGTTCTTTATCTCTGCTTTTCTTAGCTTTCTCCAATCACATTACTGATTACTTCAAGATCATTAGCAGGATGTTACGCACGCTTAATTAAATGTGCTGTTTTTTTTATTCTCTGACAAATATATCCAGAGATAGTATATATTTTTAAAAAAGCTGTTCTTTTTACTGATTTACACCTAATGAAGATAGAATGCTTTTTATTCTCAATGAGATGATTCTTGGTTTTTGTTTTTTAATGTCACTTTGGTTCAATAAGAAGAGACACTAAATAACAGCACGGCACGGCTGAGGTGGTTGAAGTGACAAGCATTAGTGGCATCGCGTATTAAAAATGAATATCATAGATGATACTTTACAAGTTTGCCTCTCTGCCTCCTTCTCTGGCGAAAGTCAAAGCGTCAGATCGACAAACCTCACAGCTGCCAGTGAATCGGTCTTTGCTCAAAGACACTTTAGCATCGCAGTGATTCGCACACTTAAGCTTCACTGTTTCCATATTTGCTGCATCACATGGCAAAAATCAGAGCAGACACTCAAATCAACACTCCCAGTGACAGAAAAAGACACAGTACTAATTAACACTGCATGTGTTGAGCACCTGCAGCATCGAGACACGGTTCATCAAAACACACTTTGAGCTTAAACTATCTTGTGTCCGTAGGCGACGACACCCCTTCGTCACTCTCTACTAAGAGCTCTGAAAACACTGCAATGGTATCTGAACTGCAGCAAGTGAAGATTCTCTTTGTTTAGGTTTGTTGTTTTGCTCCTGTGTGAGCAGGAGTTGTGCGTGAGAGAAGCTCCACAACCCCACCTAGTGGCCGATTACTCGAATAACTATTGGTGACTATGATGTAATGTTTAACTGTTTTATGACCCAAACATCTCTTATGTAACTCCATTGTTTTGTTTTTTTCTATCAAGGTGGGAAACAGATACAAGATGAAGAAAGCTCAGCATCTCAGCGTCATTTAGAGCAACATCATGTGACTTTCTGGCATTAAAACAAAAAAAAATCAGCTGTACTGTTTTGCCTCATCCTCATCGGTGAGTGAGAGATCGACAGGACATTTACATTAAAGTTTTCAAGGAAAGGGGCTGTAAAATCTGCTACACTGATTTATTTCTCAATCATGGGGGTCACCACCGTGTCAATCCACGTCAACAGGCTGACATAGGGCCCAAAGCCTGAGAAAATGAATGAATGAATTTACGCCAGAGGGTGAATTATTCTGTTTCCTGAGAAAATTAAAATGAAAATTATGTGACATGAAAATGTTGCTCCATTCATTCACACTATTTGTTATTCCAATTCTTTACATGCCCCTCGAAGAGGTCTCCGGGATGGCAAGCACGGGGAGAGAGTTCCTTCGCTGTGAACGACAGCCAAGCTGATTGCGGGTGAGGGACGAGAGCAAATCTTCACATCCGCAAAGACAAAAGACCCCCACTTAACCTATCAGTCATTTAAATGGTTCCCCTCCCGTACATGACTTGACCACCTCACAATTGCGGGTTACTCGAAGATATCCATCAGACGCAAGAAGGCTCTGAGGAAACGTGCGTGTGCATATGGGAGCATGTAGGCCGACACACACACACACACACACACACACACACACACACACACACACACACACACAAAGCCCCAGAGGGAGTGACAGGATAAGAGAGTAAGTGGATGTCACTTAGTCTGTGAAAGCCGGGCATTTGTCATACTTAAACGTTGCTTGGTTACAGACGCATCGGTATTATGGGAGTCTGCAATTACTATCTGCACCCATGACATGATGTTCCAGAGTATATAGTGTCATAATGAGGAGCACATACCTAGAGGGCGCAGAGGTCAGCCATGTAAATCGTGAATATTCAGGGTTTTTTTCCCCATTAAATTGACTTCTTTCTTTTAATTGACTCAAGACAAATGAATATCTGTGACAATATAATAATGACGTGTGCACGGCAATCAATACAGTTCGCCACGTGTGTTTCTCAGTGGGAACACTAAGTGGCTGCTGAGAATCTCTCCGACAACCGTGGGGATGTTTTGTTTTGTGTACGTTTCTGTGTCATTGTGACGGAAGTGGGTTACGAGACGAATTTCACAGTGTGTGTCTGTGTGTCACAGGATATCAGGGTGAAATTGTGTGTGTGTGTGTGTGTGTGTGTGCGTGCGTGCGTGCGTGTGTGAGTGTGTGTGTGTGTGTGTTGTTCAGGCATGCAGCCAACGTGGATTGGAAGCTCAATCCCAGGCCTCATTTACAAGTGGTTACACTGGCTGATTACAGACGTGTCACTCATGTGCCGGGACTAATGAGGACTGTATGCAAGAGCGCACGCATGATTTGGTTTGTAACACGGCGTGGGTGCTTCTGTTTAAGGGGAGAGAATGAATCGGAGTAAATATTTTTCCCGAGACGTTATTGAGCCCTGACCTCATCTCTCTCTAAAAACACATCTGCGGTTACACGGCTTGAGCGACTGTGAGAGAGCAAATGTGTGCAAAGTGTGTGCGTTCACACACGTGTAATAATCTTCCTGACGCACTGTGACGAGCTGATTCGAAACCAACAGTTGTTCCCATCCACACTGGATGTAAAACGGACACGCTCACACACACACACACATACATACACAAAGATGCATCAAATACAAAGGTTCAAGGCTCAATCCCATTTCCAATTTTTACCCCTACCCCTTTTGTTTCAAACTCAGCCTCATCCCTCAGAACAGTTACGGGGGATGGTTGTCGAAACTCTTTGAGACCCTCATAAGCAGTGCTTTGTTGTGATGAGGTTTATATAAACAGAAGCGACTAAAGATTTTCCACATGGCGTCTTCCAATGTGGCGATTTCTCTTATGTTACTGTGGCAATCCTGGTATCATTACAATGCTATTCACTGTTTGTCTGAAGCAGATAAGCATGGATGACTCAAGACATCCAATAACAAAGAAAATGTCTTCATTACATGGACACTAGTGTTGCTTTATAAGCAAATATTAGCAAACCCGTCTGCAGTGATTTTAGAGGAGCAATTTTGGGGCATTTTATGCCATAAAACTGGTGGAGGAATGCAACATTATACGTCGAAACGTGGGCTTTTAATAAGAATCTGATGTTAGCGATTGAGATTACTGCAAAACACCAATTGTTTTATACAACAACAGAGATTTCTCATAACCCTTGGTGTAATGTGTGGCTTTGAAAACTTCTGTTTGGAGGGGCGTGTGGCCCTAATATGTCGCCCTACCTCTGTATCCTAACAAGAATCAGGAGAAAAAAAAGATCGTTTTCGCCCGTGTGGATGGGGCCTTAGAGGTGCTGGTTCTACACCTCTTCAGTAAACACTGAAGAAGAAGGAATGGAAACAGCTAGCCTTGTTCTGTCTGAAGGGAACCTATTTTGTTCCCTTCAGACAGAACAAGGCTAAGCTAAGCTTACCAACAGCATATTTCCCAAAATGTCAACAGTTTCTTCTGAATTTCATTCATAGCTACTATTATTGCTATTGCTAAAAAAAAAAATGAAAAAAAAATGGAAGTCTTACTCACTCCATTCATGAGGTTCTCATTGTCTCCTGCTGGATGTCCATTGGCTGCCTTCTTCTGCCTGGAGAGAGAGAGGGATGGAGAGGAGGGGGGGAGGGGGGTTAAAGGTGGAGGATTTCAGAGCGGAGGACACCAGACAGCACTCATTTTGCAGTTTGTTGTGTCAGCGTCTTGTGTGAAGCCAAAGGAAAAATTAAGCTGATGTTATTCATGGTGAGGTTAGAGTGCGGCTGCTCAGATTTAATAAGTGTCTGAGGCCGCCTAGGTACAGAGGGTCTTTTATTCCAAGCTGCTGGCTTTTCAAATCAAAATGTAATTAGCTGAAGGAATTGGATGTCAAGGGGTTATCTGCTGATTTCAAACTTTCTCTGAGTGACTATAACCACAACAGTGTTGGCATTAAATTGTGTACTTTGCACTGTTGTATTGCAAGTGGTAATATTCATTGCTGTACTTTTTTATTGACCGCAGGCTGTAAGCCAACTTAACCATTAGGGACATTAGAGCTCTATAAACTCTTGGAGGTATGAACACAGTAACAATACAACACTTTCTACATGCTGGCCCCTTTCGACAGCACACATTCATAATTGTTATATTAAAGGCATATTATCCCAGAGGACGTTCTTTATTGATGCTCAGCAGAACTGTTCCTCGTTGCTGCTGCACCTTTAATTACTGTAGCTCAGAGCACCCTCTCAGGTATTTGTGCTATTATCAACACCACAATGCAGAGCCGGCGTTTCCAGCAGGAGCAGATTCTGTTTCGATTCTTGGCTGCAGGATAAATAAACATTGGGGGGAGTAGTGCTCTGATCCTTTCCTCCAGTTAAATAAGGGATACAGCAGTATCTAAAAATACTCTGTTGTAAGTCAAAGTCCTGAATTCTTTATGGTTTACTGGATCCTTATTAGCTTCCACAAAATGGTTGCTAGTCTTTATGGGGTCCTTATTAACAAAGCAACCACACCAACAAGAAGTACACATTAGAATTGCTGAGTATGACTAAATAAAACAACTCTACAGACTTGGGGAGAAAAGTAATACATGTATTGAGATTACACTGGGATTCTTACCGAATACACACATTAAAAACAAACAAAGGCATCTTATTGATTTTTAATTTCTCTTGTCTTTGTCTGCAGGTTTGTACTGACTTCATCCAAAAGTAACAGGAAAATAATCAGGTGACATTACTTTAATACTGCGTCACTTGGATTACGTGACTGACTGCATTTTGTAACAGGTGATTGGTAACTCTATCAAAATACGTGCATGTTACTCCTCACTACAATGCAACTTTACAGATAAAACAACCCACAAAATTGTATACCTGCACAAACAACAATAACCTATAATGGAAACAAAAACAAAATTGCAAAAGTACTCATTCCACAGATTGGCTTCTTTTACAGTGTTGTATTGCTAGAGAATATTATAATATGTTTTTATCCCTAATCAATCTATGTGAGGGCATTGTAATGGTGACATTTAAGTAGCTACAGCCACTCAAATTACTGTACTTAAGTCATTTTTAGGGTACTTGTAGTCTTTCAAGTCATGTAACCATGTAATCTACTTAGTTAACATTTAAAACATTATTGAGTACTGAGTACAATTCATATTAATATTGGCATTTTAATCTGCATTTTTGTAGCCAGTAAGGCTCCCTGATGACTATGAAAAATGAAAACCTTGACCCTGACATATGAACAAAAGACACAAAACTCTGCATCAGCTGCAGGTCTGGAGAGGTGACTGTGACCAGGACAGAGCAGGAATCTTATAATAATTCATTAAACGTCACCAACTAAGAACTAACTTGTACTCTGAGTAGTGTTTGAGAGGAGAACTTTGAACTTTTATTTATGTATTACTGTAACACCAGCAGTTTTACTTGTAATTGAGTAACTGTACTGTAACTGTAGTATATCATGGGATTTGTCAAATAAATGTAGTGGAGTAAAAAGTACAATATTTACTTGTGAATTGTAGTGGAGTAGAAGTATAATGTAGCATAAAATTATTACAGTAGTAAATAAATGTACTGTGTAGTAAAACTAGCAAACAGCAGTTTTTCCTAAAACAACAGAAACAACAATCATGTAAGTCAGCACTGTTCGTGTGTGTGTGTGTGTGTGTGTGCGTGTGTGTGTGCGTGTGTGTGTGTGTGTGTGTGTGATGCCGCTCACCCCTGGCAGCCTGCACACAGCATCAGCAGCACTGAGAGCAGCAGCAGGCCGGTGAGGGTGCTGAGGGTGACGGCCAGGACCAGCTGCCCGCTGCCCAGCCATGATGCCACCCCAGTAGCAGCTGCCGCCCCCGACCCGACCACACCCGCCTCCGGCCCCCACCACACTCCACTCAGCACCGGAGCCATGACGCATCACACTGCGGGCGGAGAGGACATCGGACAGGTACGGGCTGCGGGAACACAGGGAAAACAAAGACACGTGAACTCTTGAAAACAGAGAAATTTAATATTTACCAGTAATGGTTGTTTTTTCTTTTGGCAGAGACACTAACAGCTAAGGAAGAATAAATATGTAATGGAAGAATCTGCATGTTTTATATTCTTCAGCACATTCTAAATGATCATTGTTGGTTTGAGGATCAGGAATTTATTCACTGAGAAACCGGGCAAACTGTCTCTTATTTGTCAAGCAAACATGCTGGATTGAGTTGATGGTGGCGCAGCTGCTTCATCGCAGTAAAAACCATTAGTCATCCACAAATTCTACTATGAAACAGAAGCAACAGGAGCGATTTGCCATCTTTAATAAAACATGCTTCACTGATCTGACACCTGAAATATTACTTTGATGCAGGGCCTGTAATGTCTTTGATCACTTAACTCCTTCACATGAATTAATAAAGATCTGACAGTTTAATAATCCAGCGTCTCTCGCTACACACTGTGGCCAGCAGGTGGCAGCAGAGTCAGACTGCAGTGCAGACAGGGAGTCTGCTGCAGTAGCCCCTCACACCAGAGCCTCAACGACCGGTTGTCTGGGCTCTGCGCACAGCATAAGCAACCTCATCACGTCTCCGTCTAACAGCCAAAGTTGGGTTTCACTGAACTGATGGAACCCCCTGATGTTATCTCGGGTGATTTATAGCGCTGCACGCATGGCATTGCAGGGTGAAGGGGGGGTGCTGTGGTGGGGATGAGCTTGCGTGCTACTCAGAAAACTCTGAAATAAAACAAATAGATGTGAGGCAGCGGGTTTGTGCGGGCAGGTGAGGACAGGAATGAAAAGGTGATTGAAAAGAGAGAGCGAGACAGAACGACTGACAGCGAGGAGAGAGGGGATAAAAAAACGCCCAAAGTCAGGAGGGTTTTTCTCTCTGGTTATCTATCTATCTGCCACTCTTTTGTTTGTCCTTCTCTTTTCAATCAGCCAACGAGACCAGCTCCAGCAGGATGGGGGAGACAGTAACAAAAACATGTCAATCTATCTCACCTCATCTCTCCAACTCTCGTCTGCAGCATATGTGCGCGCTCGTCAAGATAGAATAAGTGTATTTTGTGCTTGTGGTGAAAAACTCCATTGTGTCTCTTTTCTCGCCTATGCTAATGCGACCGGGGAGTGTGGGAGTTGGGGGGGGCAGCGTCTTCGAGCTCCTCCGTCTTTGAGAGGCGAAGGGAAGTTTTCGTGGCACATCAGATGGGAGCCAATTTTAACTTCTTCTTCAAAGGGGACGCTGAGGAATTCCTGTTTTTGTTGGGTTTGGTGTTTTTCCCCCGGATGGAAAACACACACCGCAGCTCATGTTGCTATCAGTGTTGAGTGTGTGGTGAGAGGCAAACACAACCTTACCTTGACACCTCGGATGATTAGTCAGGTTGGCCTCGCCTGGAAGAGAGGAGATAAAAAAATGAGAAGGGGGGGAGGAAGTGAAGCGCAGAGTTGAATATTATCCTTCGAGGGCATGCGTGTGTGTGTGGATACATGAACTGGGCAGGTGTGTGTGGGAGAGCGGCAAGGGAGTTGTGAGTATGTTTGTGCTTATATCAAATACATGTTGGACATCAGGCTGCCTGCAACCTCTCAGACACAGACACACACACACACACACACACACACAAACACCTTCAACCATGTGCACGCAATGTCCACTTTATCGACCACCCTGCCCATGTAACCGAGACGATCGATGCATCATACATCACATGATGCTCGTATGGAAACACACACTCGTCTCTCGTCATTCAAACTTGCGGAGGTTTTGGCCTTGGTTTTCAGATTTCAGAGTCCGCGCGTGAGTCAAAACGTCCACCCTTCGACGTGACTGACGCCCAACCCGATGAAATTCCTCCAGCACGTCTCGTCCGAGAGGCTCGCGTGTGTCCAGGTGTCACCATCCGCCGCTGTGTGCCAGCTCGTGTGCCTCTGCTGGCACTTAAACCAGAATAATTACCGGCTGCCACAGCTCTGTGTCACCATGGCAACATTCCCTTCTTCCCATCAGAGCTATTTATGGTGGTAGGAGAGAGAGAAAAAAATAAAAAATCCACAGAAATGTTTTAAACCCAACTCGTACACCGTGGAGAGAGTACAAAGCTGCAGGTGTGTGTGTTGAGTTGATCTTTTTTTGTTGTCTTTACACTAAAGAGTCCGGGGTCAGTGAGACGGCTTAGTTATTATCGTGTGAGCAAAGTGTGGAAATTAGGTGACATGACAACAGGTGGTCTTACTGTATATGGATGTGTATCTTAACCCCCGCCTCTGGTGAAGAATGGTCAGTAGTGTCAAACACTAGCTGGCCATCTCCATTACAGCTGAGCAACGTCACCTGCTGGGGACGGACACGAGACAAGTTGGACCTCATGCTGACACGTTTTTTTTGTCAAGATGATTTTTTTGGAGATCTACAATGAACCTACTGTCTGTACTGTGTGTAGTTTAGTTTAGTTCATGACAGTGACGGAAGTGGTTCAATGATATATAACTACGAAATGAGACTATTAATTTGAATTAAGTGGCGGTCTGCTGTGACCGAACGATTGTGTGCAATTGCGGACAGAAACAAGTCATTTTATTATGTCACTGACAACAAAACCATGATGTCTCCATGATGTGATTTTAGCTTCAACAATGAGCAAAATCAATAGCATTCTGTGCTACATGCCGACTATTTTCTTAATGTATATATTCACCCAAAAATGAGTCTGAGTTGATGGAAGCTCAGGTGAAGTTTTTCAGTCCGGTTGTTTAGGAAAACGCTGCAACTCTGTTTTTGCTGTGAAGCTCCAGAAATGTTTAGGGGTCTTTTCACACTTGTCATTATCCTGTAAACACTCTGTTTAGTAAATACAGCACTAAATTTGTCCTCTGAGGCAAACAACTCCCGCACATTCTTTGCAGTTGTATCCATCCCCAGTACTCCCTGCCTCCTGCTCCAACATACCACATTTGATGTCATGTTTCCGCCATCTTAACTCAAATGGTATGAAGAACCTGTTAAGTACAAACACAGATCCGGCTCTGGATAACATTGCTGACATATTTCCGTGCTGCGTGGAGTAAACCATCCCGTCCTTCCTCTGAGGACGCAATCCATTCCTAAATACTTGATGAATACCATGCATGAAAACTCTGGGAATCTTCCTCTCCAGACCACCGCCATGTGATACAAGACAACGAGCCAAGGCCTACAACTGTACTCCTTTCATGCTGTCATTCACTTTCTTGTGGTGCTTTGGGGCTTCACTGAAAGAAAACAGAAGCCTTGGAAGAGCGACAGTCAGCGTGGCCGTCTTCTGTTTCATGCCATAGAAAATAACCGACTGGAAAAGCCATTTGAAAAGGAATGTGTTATGGGAACCGGAGGCACAAATCCAAATTCTACCCTTGCACAGCTGTACACACACAAACACACATGCAGAAAGAGAGACCTGCGACTAACCAAGAGCCCCATCAAGGCATAACCTTCCATGCAAGAAACTAGAGTCAAGGAATCCAATCTGAGTCCTGCTGAGACACTACCTGACATCACTGCGAGGTTTACCAGCCATGCAGACTGTGTGTGTGTCTGCGTGTGTGTGTGTGAGTGTGTGTGAGAGTTTCATCTGTTAGACAAGCTGTTGGACGGCAGCGAAAGACAGAGGGAGGAAACAGAATTAACGACTGCAGGCAGAGCAGTGCGTCTCTTTCTGTGTGACACCTCCCTCTGCAGGGTCCTCTGGGTGCACAGAGACGGGGAAGGTTTACAGCTGCATGGCTGCTGAGAAATGAGCCCCAGGAAGATCCTCAGAGGAGAGCCAGAGGCATTTCCACAATAATAAATAATCCAGTTTTTAGGGGGAGAAGGAGCCTCAACTTCTCTCTAAGCAGCCGTGCTTGCGCGGCCCACTGCAGGAAGCTGCGAGCAGCATTGCTAAAATTATATATATATTAAAAAAGAAAAGGAGTTCGGGGAGAAAAGATGAGTGGAGTTTATTCCAAACAATTAGACTGTGAGCTTAATTAGCAGGAAACTAACCAGGAGGTATTGTTACAAAAGCATCATATCCAAAAGCACTACTTCGTCTAATTTCTGTGATCTTCCTAGGCGACAATAAAATATGAATTCATGCGTACAAACGATGCAACCACTGACGCTCGCTGTGCAGTTCCGCGGGGAGTAAACACAACCTAAAGACCTCATGCTCACGAAACAACAACACAGATCCCTGCAAGGTCTCTGTGCACTGTTGTACACACTCTGCAGCAAATTTCTAAATAAAACCACCCCGTTTTAAATGAAAAAAGAAGACATCAAAGTCTCCTCTAACAGCCTCCATCTCCCCCCCTGTCATTTCAATTTCTCACCCCCAGCATGCAGCATTGTTAGGTTGCAAGTGGTTGTCCTTTGCTGATATCATAATATCACCGGGGTAAACTGAGGTCCTGCTGATAAGCACAAGTGGCATGTGCATACAGACAAAATGCACAGTAACAAATCTGAGTATGACAATAATAAACACAGATATATATGTAAACAGGAACATGTTCATATAGCCTAAACAACCTGAACCTGAAACCTGAACCACCTTTCTAGCTTCAAACAGTGTTCTGAGGAGCTTCTCTTCCTCTGAGAACAGCTTGTGTGTGAGATACATATTTCTGAGTTTGTATTATTACCTCAATATTATTATAAATATTGAAATTCTGAGTTTGAATTTCTTCCCCAGAACTACAAAGTGCCCCTTTAAATCCAATATGGAAACAGTCATTGTTAAGGGGCTTCTGGGGGGATTTTTGTCTCTATAAAGCCAGAGACACTCTGAACCACATAATACACACACCACTGACCATCTTGTGTCCTGCCCGGAGGGCCATTTGGACAGTGGGGGTGGAAGAAAAAAAATGGGGGAGGGGAGAGAAGAAGGATAGAGGGCTGCCAAGGGTGAAGAGAACAGAAGATGAAGTGAGAGAAAGGGGTGGAGGTGTGTGGGTGAACAGAGAGTATAATGCAAACAGAAGAAAACGGAGCAAAGGGAGACAACCAAGTAAAGAAGAAAAAAGGTGTGCGTGCATAGTCATAGTGACACAAATGCGTACGCCCATCCCGAGGGAGGCTCGATGAAATACAACTCCCAACAGGCTGCAGGGTGAGAGGGACCCTGACCGACACAATGCAGTTAAGAGACACGGCCGTATCTGTTGACTTAAATGCATCATTACGAACAAATGGAACCTCAGGTGCAACTTCATAACCGAGGAGTGCGCCGGGTCACCGTATTCCAATGCTAGTCAGTCGTCCACGGTCCGATTTACTAATCACTGTCTGCTGTGTGTGTGAGCCTGCGAGCTAGAACAAGCATGAAAACAGGTGCTTCTGATCAAGGGACGTAATTCGTGTTGCCATGGCGACGCTTGCCCATCCTAAGGGGTTAATGGTTTTTAGTATGAGAAATTGATCTATCCTCCCTAAATGGGGAAATTGAAACTGCATAATTTAGCAAGGCTCCCCCTGCCCCCCCCCACCGTTTTTTCTCCCTCCTCTCCCTCTCTCATATCACAGATGTTGTATCTTCATCAATACAAGGCACTGCGCTCCTCTTTCTCTCTCTCTTGCAAGACACCGCGGCTGTGTCTGCTGGCAGCGGCATTCATATCGATCTCCCGCTGGGGACACACATAAACGAAATATGAACCTTTTTTTTTCTCTCTCTCGGAGCAGATAAACATTTCACTCCCCTGAAGATTCAAAGAGACGCAGCAGCCATTCTGGAAAGCACGCTGAACATTTGCACATGTTTGTTTGCTCAGTTTTTTCCCTTCTCCTCTCTTTGTTTCTCCCGCGCCACAATGAAAACATTTGGCAAGAGGTGAACTCCATCTCGACCACATTTAACAGGACGGGCAGGGTTGGTCTCGTGGTTAACTGAAGAATCTGGTTGCAGGAATTCTTCTTCTCTTCTCTCGAATCCCTCCCAGCTGCAGCAAAGCAGCAACATGTGTCTAATGTCTTCACCAAAAAATGACAACATGAGCGCTTCTGTGTCCAGTCCACAGAGGCTCTGTGTACTGTACATGTTCAGATTTTGCGTGAACATGTGTGCATGTGTGCTTGTAAAATCGCCCTCTAGTTAACACAGCCCCATGGGAATGAACCACTTCCTGCCTTCCTCTTCCGTTGTATTTTCGAGGACACTGATGACCATGAAGTCCTCGAAAAAGCCTGCAGATGTTTTTTGTGCTTGGACTCGGGGACACTGCTGAAGCGGAAATGACTGTATTTTAATTGGATGAACGGGAAGATGTAACTCGATTGAGGCCAGAGCTCCTCGGGCGTTCTGCTTATCTGACTACTGGTTGTAAAACTGAATTTCAGGGTATTTTTGTAACAAATAGAGCGTGGTGAACTCACTGTAAAAACAAAAAGCTTATGTTTGGGATGTAAATGACCCTCATGTTCCGCATAATTCACAATTTTTGCATCTCAAATCGGCTTTTCCCTCTCCTTTCTCAAACTTGATCTAACCTGTGATCATTGTATTCTTTTTGCCGGTGCCTGAGGCCGTCGCTTTGCATTTAAATTGTTTGGACTTGAAATCTGTGAGCCTTAGTTCGGCAGCGTGACTGTACTAGGCTCCAACAGAAAGAACGCTCACGCTCTCACACTCAGACACCTTACGATTTCAGTTCCACGTTGCTTATTCCCTCCCTTCTTTCACTCTTCTGAAAAAAGCAGCTTTCTCAGGCAGACTTCGGTGTGTGTCTCTTGCATGACTTTTCTTTCAATTTCAATTCTTTCTCATACACTCATTCCGCTCCTCGGAAAAAAGGGGAAGTGATGAGAACCTCGCCCATCTTTTAAAAACATGACTGTTGATGACAAGCAAATACTTTGTTGGCACAGTGTTTTTTTGTGTGTACTGTTAAAAGCGAACAAGCACAGGTTAAATTGAAATTTAAAGGGGTATCATGCAGTTTTGGAGAATATTTCAAATATCAATTAAATCATAATACACTCAGAAATATAGGAAAATAAGGTCCCTAGAACACTGTTTATATTTGCCACCTTCCTAGCTTCAAACAAAGTAAAACACAATGAAACTGTGTTGTCCTTTAAGGTCAGTTTGTTCATTTTGCCATTGAAGAAGAGAGTTTGTTGTTCAGTCGATGACAATCTTTCTCCTCTGATTAAAATTTCTTCCCCCAAAACTACAGACTGCACCTTTATTGGACTGAGCCAAATTCCACACGAGCCATTCCCCTCCCAGCGGAGCACTTTTGTTCCCTACGTTCCAACAGAAAGAAGAAAAAAAAAGCGTTGTTCCGTCATTGTCTCAAATTGATTAGCTTTGTGACAGCGCCGCCGCTCAGCTAATAATAAAAGCGCTAAAACAAAAGCGGCCTCGGTAATTGCGCGACGGAGCAACTCTTGGTGATTAGACAAACCAGCCGGGCGTGTCATCCAAATATGTAGATGGAAGCGCCGAGCATGAACAAAAAAAAAAAAGAGTGAGACAGATTGTTGTAATAATTTCAGGGATTGTCACTCAAGTTGTAAGTGACCTTCCAACGCTAATGGGTGGGGGTGGGAGAAGGGAGGTCGCTGAACTGTTGAACCCTGGGAGTTGAAGGAATGAGCACGGACGGGGGCTTTGTTCGTGAATCCGGCGAAACTGATACTGGGCTCGGAAGAACCAGACCTTTGACTTCACTCATGCTTACACACACACACACACCACTTGATTGGGAAGCGGAGGATTCATTCGGCGCTGAACGACTGCGTGCATAAAATTTCTCTATCATTGTCACCTTGAGATGAAGATTAGCATGAGAGTAGAATGAGGAGCAGATAGGACCACATCATTATTCAGTGGCATCGGCCTTTATGTGCTGAATAGCCGCCAAGATAAAGGGATTACCAGGGTGGATGGAATAGGATGAAGGACGGTGTGTGTGTGTGTGTGTGTGTGTGTGTGTGTGTGTGTGTGTGTGTGTGTGTGTGTGTGTGTGTGTGTGGTGTGTGAGGTAATACATTCGAAAAGCTGTTAATGAGATGCAACAGATGCCCGGAGACGCATGATCTCATAGACGACATACACACACACACACACACACTTTTAAAGATGCATTAACAAGCGCTGATATCTTCCTACATCCAAGTCTCGCAGACACACACCCCGACTGCTGTGGAGGCTGCGCACCGCTGAAAAAGTGCCACGGAGCACTCCATTTATCTCCTCCTGTGACACCAGCCTTTTTGGACAAAAGGCGCAGGGCAATAAGGGGAATTAATAGAAGGTGTGTGTCTCTGTGCGTGAGTTTGTGTGTGTGAGCAGATGAGCCACTGAAATGGAAATCAGTCTTTTACAAGGATCAAAACGCAGCAGGGGTTGGGTTTATTAGGCGACGCAGACGGGGGAAAGTTGCAGGGGGTCGGACCCTCTTCAACCCCTCTGTAGCGTCGGGCTAGAACACATTGTGGCTGCGCCGGAGAGGGAAGTCTGCTGCGCTAATGGGAGCGTGTGTGTGTGCATTTATGAGGAGAGGTTAAGGAGGGAGGATGGGGAAGAGTTGAGGAGGAGGAGGAGGAGGAGGAGGAGGGAAGTGTAGGCATGCTGATGCAGCTTGTGACCTTTCGGTGCAAGACATTTTTCAGACATACTTGTGCGGGGCTGGGATTGTTTAATATCGGCCCACTTCCTCTCTTTCTGGCTCCGGCGATGATCCTCTCCCTCGTCCTCGTCCTCACATAAAACACCAGTTCAATCACCGTCTCCCCTGTCCCGCAATCTGTATCTCTGTTCTCACCCTCCATCTTTGTCTCCCTCTAATCTGTCTCCCCTCATCTCTCTATTCATCCTCAAGCCCTGCACCTCTGCTCTCACCTCTCCCTGCGTCCCTCTCCATCCAGACCGTAGCATATTCAACAGTGTCTGCTCGCCCATAAAGATATGGTAAAATATGGAAGCCTGCAGGGACTCAAAGGGCATATCTACAATCAGAAACAGCAGCTGGGGGTGGGGTGGACGACGGCTGGGGTGGCCGCGGGGGGTTGAAGCCAAACATACTTGGCAACCTCTATAAGGAGGAGAGGGGGAGAGGGGGTTGGGGAGTGCAAGACATGGCAACCCTCAGACAGCAATCTTCAGATTTCGGGTTTAATCCACACGCCTGAGCGACTCCGGGTGATTGCACGAGTCAGATACGGTTTCCGCCTCCACCT
Source organism: Diplodus sargus (assembly GCA_903131615.1). Lineage (NCBI taxonomy): Eukaryota > Metazoa > Chordata > Actinopteri > Spariformes > Sparidae > Diplodus > Diplodus sargus. The sequence goes on from CAEMYA010002128.1 coordinate 4,217,913, forward strand.
TTTCTCACAAATTCCATTTGATTTCTCATTTCACAAGCCGAGAGCTTATTCCATATTTCATGGCGGTAAAGTAGGAGAGGTGTTCAGGGAGGAAGAGGCATCTCAGGTCAGAGAGGAGGAAATCAAAACTGGCAGCAACTTTATAGAATATAGGCACACAGTTTCAAAAGCAGAGTTCAATAATTGCTTTTTTTCAGATTGACATAATTCTCAGGCCTGTATGGTAATTATGATGCTACATACAGCAGCTAGATAGTTTAGCTTAGTATAACGACTGGAAACAGGGCTAAAGAGCTAGCCTTTGTCAAAAGTTGTGGTTTATTTCATTGCCAACACTCGTTAACCTCCTACCTGGTTGCCCTGCGGAGACTAAAGGAAGTCACTGCACCTCACCATGAACAAGTCGGTCACATATGAGGCCACAATGTGTCATTTTTACATTCGGATTAAACTGGAAACAACATGTTAACTTGTGAGCCTCAGAACTGTTGGTAGGCAGATTTAGTTTTCTCCACAGAGAGAGCCAGGCTAGCTGTTTCCACTTGATTCTAGTCTTTGTGCTAAACTAAGCAAAGCTAGACTAAGCTTGGATAAGCGACTGCTAAAGGTAGCTTCACAATTACTGTAGAAATATGAGAGGTCTCAATCTTCTCATCCAACTCTCAGAAGATTTCTTTGAAGCAACATTATGTAGGAAGTTTGTACGAATGGCACCTCCATAGTCTCTGAGTGGAACACCACTATTGAAGGAATCCCAGGTTTGTGTAACAATATCATCAAATGAAATATGAGAAGAGTGAACTTGCTAATGGTGGCTACAGTTCGCAGCAGTTAGCGTTTACTTCAGCAACGACTGAAGCCAACTTTCCTCCAAGGAGCCATGGACATCACAGAGGAAATCAGAGGGAGAGCCAGAAAATATCATCTCCAAATATAAGATTCCATTTCACAGACATAGTTGGTGTTGCGTGACATAATGCCATACAGCAATTTTGCACTTCTCCTGGGAGATCCTACCGCCCACCCAAGTTACACAGTGATCTAGGAACAGAGCGGGGCTTGCAGAGACACCATTCACCTCAATACAAGTCAGTGTTCATTCAAAATTAAGCAGTGATTTTAAGGTATCACAGTTAGGTAATGTTGCTTTAAGCTAATATTCACAGTTTGACCCACTATATACTGCATCACTCATACAACCTGTTGTTCGCCACTGCAGGTGTCTTTTTACAACCAACTGAATAATCCCACAGCTTCTTCTACAAATTGGTTACTATATTCAACAGCAACATGATCGAAAGGGCGAAATCATGTATAATAAATATATAACACGATAGAATATTTATTTACAAAGCGGCGGGGGCTGCAACAGCCCCTCTCAAATCAGTTAATGGGGGCGGCTCAGTGTGTCCCCAGGGAGGGCTGAAAACCAAATGAACTAACTGAATGTGCATCAGAGCGGCGAACAGAACGCCTGCTGGTGGCGGAAAATCTGCCGTCAGTCACACACACACACATGCACACACGTCTGCAATTATTTACGCACACACACACATAATTCACGCACAGGAACACAACGAGACAGTCACACAAACACACATGCGAATAGAGATGAACCAATTAGCAGGCGACAGACATCAGCGTGACAGAGAGCGATGGAGGGAGCGAGCGAGCGAAAGAGTGACCGAAAACATTAAAGCAGCACTCGGTGTGCGCAGGCAGTGGACCCGAGAGGAAAATGCAACCGAGACACCTTCACACTCTGACACTTTCAAGGAGGCTGGAGGTGACCAGAGGCGAATCCATCACGACACAGTGGCTGGATAATGTGTGGAGGGGGGGGAGGGGGGTGACACTCACTGATATTATTCACTCAGAGGAGGGAAAGAAAGTGGAGGACACAATTTTCATTTGTAGATTTCTGTGGTTATGTTGATGAGGACCTCATGAAGACTTGCAACCACTTTACAGATGTTAATGGGGATCCATTAAAAAATACAGGATAATAAATAATAATTGATTGACGATTTAAAGCAACACTATGTAACTTTCTAGGGGATTGTCGAGTATCGTACCATCCATCCATCATCTATCATCCTGCTGAAGCTGGAGTCGTCAACAATTGACGAGTGACTGTATCAGTTCCAAACTCTTCCATAGGTGTTCAGCTGGGCTGAAACCTGCTAACGTCTCCTTTTATAAAACAGCCACGTACCACTGGACCTCGCCATCTTAGCAACCGACGCATCAATCTGATGGGGCCATTACAAAACCTAATTCGTTGTATAATCTTGAGCCCTCTTTGGTTTCTCCAACCATTTCGCCCCTTTTTATTTGTTTGTACTTTACACACCACTGTGCACCCCTCAGCAAACACACACACACACACACACATCTGAACTCCAACCAAACACACACTCTTCCGGAGTACCCCTCGATATCAAGAGCCATTTACGCTGCAGCGTTTGTAAATTACCTCTCAATGCTCCTGACCGCGCACTCATATTTTGCCATTAGCGAAGCCCCGGACACTTAACACGCTCGGCACAACACACACACTCCACGGCTGCTCCGACCCCTCGAAAGCTGCCCGCGGTGATTTTTTCCTGCACATATCATCTCGGGTGAAACGTGTAATGCAACACATGACATCACGTTACAGTGATATTGACCTGTCTTTATGGTTCGGTTACTTAGGAACTTCCTGACTGTATATCAGCATCATATCAATTACTGTGAAGCGGGCGATCGGGGCGGACAGGATGTTGCTCTGTGTAAATGCAGAGGATTTCTCAAAAGAAGGAAGTCGATTAAAGGAAAACGGACACAGAGTCCTTAAATAGATGTAAACCACCTCTTTTTCTTTGTAACATGCAATCCCCTCCCTTGGTTGTCCTTACAGTCGTTCCCTGCTGTGTAACAGGCAACAAAAACATAAGCTTTTCAAATGCTTGAGCTTGGGAGATGAAAAAAAAAAGGCAAAGAGCATCTCTTGAAGGAGGACTTAACAGTGTGAACAGAGCCAAAGAAGAGATTGCAGATTTGTCTTAAGCTGCTTGGGCACAAAAATGACATCTGCAATCCCCTCACTCCCTACGACATATGTGCAAAATTCCCTAGAAAAGCGCAACAAAGTTTGAAAACCTATGATGCGTATAGGCGCGTACCGTACACATCCCACATTCAACTCCAACAGGAGTCCGATCAAGGTTAAAGGGTCCACCAGGATGTGTGTGTTTGTGAGGGAGTGAAGTTTGACCGGGGATAAGCTCTGGTGTGAGGACGGCTGCCAATTGTATTCCAGTGAGAAGTCTAAAAATATCCTACACACATACACACACACACACACACACGCACACACACACACGTACCTTCCCAGGCAAATAAGCTAGGGAACAGAGAGAGCGGGAATCCCGTGAGGAATCAGTGGAATGTAAACAGGCCACCCACACACACACACACACACACACACGCTCAGAATGCTTAATCAGAGGCCGTGAGACGACGGCCTCATCTGGAAAAAGATGCCCCAGAGAACACTGCAGTTTGTTGGGATTGTCCCCTTGGTTTAACCCGTATGTCCTGGCACCGTCCTCAAAAGGGGCCCCATGAGAGGATGCAGGAGCGAGCTGCATGCTGGGAAATATGTCAACCTTCACCCTTTTGTTATGCACTTAACATCGTTTGTGCAAAGTTTTGTCAAATGACGCTGCAAATAGCTTGCATTCAGGCTAAAGCTAAACCAGGGACCAGATTTTGTGTTTGGCCACACATCCGCTGGTATTCATAAAGAATGTGTGGTGAGAAGATGTAAAGCAGAAGTAGAACATGTATTTCTAGAGATAGCTGTGGGAAAATGACATGAGAGACGTAACATCAGACAGTATTATTCTTGTTATCCCTGTCACACACACGCACACAGCACTTCATTTTAATCCTATGCATCGGATAAATTACATCATCCCTTCTCCTGTTAATGAAAGCCTCTGGGTCACACATACAACAGTCCTGAGTTAGTCAGTGTGTGTGTGTGTGTGTGTGTGTGCTCAAGATGCACTTGAGCTTCTCTGAGACGATATTAATCACTTACACTTGTAGCACGGTGAAACTTCTGGGTGCAGCGTGGTCGACGGTGGCGTGAATCGAACATGTTGCTTTTAATAATGCACACCGAGTTGCCAAACCCCCTGCTGTCTTTTACACTTTCTCAGCCATATGACGCCATTGTTGTGTTATTAGGCCTATGGCCCACATAACCAGCTGCTCTAGAAAATGACTTTCTGGGTCGTGGGGGGATTACTGTAGGGCTAACACCGCGGCACACAGTCCTGGGGGCCACAAATGGGTCAAACACTGCCTCGTTTTTAAAAAGCAGCGCTAACAATGAAACACCCAGCGGTAACCTTGAAAGGTTCATTCCTCAGAGATCAGAAATTCGCAAGGGGGCTCTTTGCACCTAATGAGTAGGAACAAGTCTAGACGAGCGAAAGTAAACAACAGCTAATTTCCTGTGCTTTGGCTTCTCCCGGCCTTGTCCTGTGGTTAGTCCCGCTGCCTAGCTTAGCAGAGTTAGCTGCTTCCTTCTGCTTGTGGCAACTGCAGCTATTGTTCTGCTGACAGGCCGCTAATAAACAGCCGGTGTCGCCCTGCGTCTCTGTGCCTGAACTCGCCACAAGTGCTCCAAATAAAAAGGGCCCGAGGAGTTTGAAGTCGCCTGCCTTTTGAAAGGGTGGATTCCTATTGTTTTCAAGTGGTAAGATTCTTTCTTTAGCAGGGAGAGAAATTGTGTTCATTGCAGCTTTCAAGTCCTTTTATAGTGTCTTTTTTGCTATAATCGGCTGACACATTTGTTTAGAAAAACCTCAAGGGTGGAGGGAGAGGAACACATCAGAGGAAATATAAAAGCCACAGAAGATCACAATATTTTTTGATAGCTAGCAGGAAAAGTAAAAAAGGTATTTTTAGCCTTTAATAGTGAATTCCCTCTCAGTTGAAAGGTGCACTGTGTAGTGTTGGGATGGAAATTTTAATCAGATGAGAAAGATGACTTCCCTGACTGATTTTCAAAATACTTAATACTGTAAATTTTAAAGATTAAAATTCTGAGTGACACTCAAAAAAAGACACATCCAGCGTTTTACAGATGCTTCTTTCACAATGTTAGCTAATGGGAAAATGTCTTTTTGAGCCGCAGTGCATCATGTGACGCTGTGATTACACAGTTTGGCCACTATGAAAACTGGCCTCACAGCCTGGAGTCTGGGGTCTTGGCTAACGGCAACGGCAATTAGCAGTTAGTGGTTACTCTGATATTCTGCCCCCTATTCGTTTGGAGCATGAATTCAACAGTTGACCACATATTACATATTGCACCTTTAAATACGAGAAAATGCGGAGAAAAAAATGCTTAGAGACTTGAAGAAAAAAGAAGAAACTTGCCATGACTGACAGGGTTCATTTCATCATTACCAACAACATTCCGTCATTACTGTGTCTGAAGTATCACCTAAAGCACCTTCCCTATTGATCCCCTCACTTCACTAATTTAAAAGGAGACAAGACAGACAGACAATATCATAAAAGAACAGACTTTATGTGGTTATACCCTCCTTATGTTTCCCTGTATGGTCATTAAACTACCCAGACTGCAACGGTAAAGTGTCAAGCTGAGAGCCCTTTCATGTGAAGATCCGTAAAAGGTAAAGAAAGTTATGGCAGATGTTTGGACTCAGTCCAAAAAGCCCCCACCTCATCCTCTAAGACGCGCACAGGAAATGAAAGAGATAGAGAGGAAGGGAAGTGGAAGAAGACATGAATCGACTTCTGAAGCACAACGAGCTGCTTGGAGACTCAATCCAGCCCCCTGAGAAAAACCTCTGGGAGGCTAAAAACTCCTAATAGAAAGTTATTGACCTTAAATCTCTAGTGTAAGTGTGTTACAAACAGTCCTAACTGAACAAAGAAGCACTTATTATTCACCTCAGAGAGATTCCGATGAATAATTAATCGACGCGTGGCGCTGTTGATCCATGTGATGATACAATAATGAGCCTCGTAGCCTCATCCCGGGATTCATCGAGTGGAGCGCCACACAGTCTCCAGGGGGAATATAGATTTTATTGGCTGTAATGCCAGAAGAAACAGCCGGACAGGATGTGCATAAAGGTGTGATATGTGACATATGTTAGAACCTGGACTCGAACCCGCAGCGCACATGGTGTTCATTAGTGCACTGACCCGTACGGAGCAGAGGAAGTGCTGACGGTGCAGCCCGGCCGACGGCCCTGCAGTGTTTGAACGCAGCTTCTTGGTCCTTAAAATGACAGGGACGTTGAATTGGCTAGACAGCCATTTTGATGTTAAGGACTGTTTTCATGGCTTTTATTTTGGACATTTTGGATAGTAGAGAGTGATAAGAAGTATTAAGAGAAACAGAGAGTGTTGCTTGCCTGATACTGTTGCACTGGTGAGCTATAGAGCAAGACATATGATTAAACCATATAAACATCGATTTTTGACTTCATGGGGTCTTTAAAGGCATCACTTTTGGCTTCGATGACTCGGTGAACACTCCTACATTATTTATTAATCAATAAATTAAATAAATCAAGAGTTTAATACATAATTAAGTTGGCTGGAGCCCTTAGAACAACAAAACACGGTCAAAGTTGTTGGACCGAAGTAAATCCATGGCTGAGTGCCCTCCAGTCAGCTGTGAATGAATTGTTTGTCTATATTCGCTGCATCCACAGATAATTTATGCCGTCATGTGAGAGTCAGTATGTGTGTGTGTTCTAAGACAAACATCCGGGGATATCAAAAAAGCTTGTTAACAACCCCACCCCCTGATGTTCAGAGGTCGGACGCCTTCCCCCAGCCCTTGTTACTGCTCGGCAGGCAGCGTTGCACCAGAGTGGATGAGTCCCGATAACAGGCTGTAAAAATGACGATGCATAACAGCGGCCGTGGAGGCATTCAGCGATACCTCCACGCGCATCAAACAACCTTGCGAGTGTGGCGTAAGAGCGGATGAGTGATGACGCAAGGCAAGCAAACACATTAGACATTACCGATTATCCCTGATGACTGGATGGTGTTGTGTGTGTGTTTGGGTCTACTTGGGTTTGGCCTTCTGACATGTTCATGCAAGAACTCATTCTGCAATCACGTGTCACGGAGCAGAACGGAGGGTCGATGAGGGTTAGAAGTCACTGTCAATGTCTGATATGGCATTAAAATAATCCTATTAACAATCGCAGAGTAATCCTATCGTTATTACAAGCTAGAAATCCTGTGTTTACCTTTTATATCTGGCAGGCTTATCTAAAGTAAACAATCTTTCACACCCATTTATCGCCTTTCTTTGCAAAGCTCAGCGGAGGAATGGCTCCTATCCTTGTCATCTTAGAAATAAATACTTAAATGAATTAAAAAGCCACTGTGTTTTGACTTCACTTGGTGTGACACGGCTTCATGTCAGCAAGAGTGCTTACAGGATGTCGCAGGTAGACTGTGACTAAAGCACTGCCAGCTGCTGTGAATGCCACAGTGGAGAGTCACTGGCAGCAAATGAGCAATGAATGTACAGTACACACAGTCTCAGTCTTACTAACACACACACACACACACACACACACAATGTAGAGGGAAAGTTGTGTGTGTATGGGCGCGTGGGTGTGTGGGTCCTCCCGCTCATTCGTTGTAATTCTCCCATAATCCTTTACTCTACGAAATGACACAGCTGCCAGACATATCCTCTTTGCTGGCGCCTCAAACCTCCACTCCTTTCCTTTCCTCTCTTTCTCCCTCACACACACACACACACACACACACACACACACACACACAACAACCGCTACACATCTTTAAAACAACATCCACACTGCCGCTGTTGCATCACGATTACAAACAAAACAGTAATAATAAATGACTAGTCTATTAAAAGGACTCAATCGACTGCAGCGCTCAAACGTGAGCATTCATCACCATGACAACTCGATAATTGGACGAAAACAGGAAGTCCATTCATAATGTGGGGATTTCTCATCTGCTAATTGTGACACAATGTAAATCACACGGCTGGTTCGGACTGGAGGAGGAGGAGGATGAAACCATACGCTCGCTCGCTTTCCTGTTTGCCGGGAGCGAACACGCCCCGTTTTTGCAGCGTTTTTTTTATTTTTTTTTATTCAACAGACAGACAAATCATCACAAGTGCAGAAACTTTGCTTCCTAATCCCCAAATCGCATTGGTATTAGACTCTGAATTATTGTTGGCGGCGTGCCCTTTTTTTTTTTGAGTCGCACCTACTGAGTAAAACTGACTCGTTCATGATAATCTCAGCTCTGCAAAAGCTCCTTTATTGCATCGCTGCTTTTGTGCAGAATACCCAATTGAATTTTAAACTCCAAATCCAACACAGGCGTATGGAATAACAAGACGAAGGGGAGGAGAGTGAGGAAGAAGAACAGGACGTCAGGATGCAGAGCGCCCACATGCCTAGCTGGCACTTTGGTGATGCCAGCCTGTCCATCCATCACCTAGCAACCCTGTAACCAGGTCTGCGTGATCAGCTTCTTGTTGCCAGGAGAAGGCTTATAACGCAAACCTTTTCAGATTCGCACACATGCAGAGACAGGCACATAGAGGCAAAAGAAAAACTTGAAAATACAAATTATAGACATGGACGGTCGCCTCGAGCATACACATTCATAAGGTACACACGTGCTTGCATACCTGCCAACATTAGGCTGTGAAGAGGAGGATGACAGAGTTAAATTCATAGCTTACGCTGACGTAACATTTAAAGAAAAGCAATCAAACGTCAACCTTTTGAACGCAGTGTGTTAAGAGAGTGTGTGAGAAGCCATAGCCCCAAAAAGTACAAGAGGGAGGATAAAAGGAGGAGGAAAGAAGATGAGCGAGTGAGACAGGGAGCAAATGTCAATAAAGGGGACAGCTCGCACCGAGATGAAATGTTATTTTAGCACACACAAACGGGGATGTGGTGCGAGGAGAGAACATTTTGAAATGTATTTCTTCTTTTTGCCACCTGTGTCATCCATTTTTCAGCAGCTGACTGAGTGAGGCAGGGGGACAAGTGACACATGTCGGGGGGGTAGCTTTGTGCACGCTCACCTCCACCTCCAGGTCGGAGGTTGCCAGGTACCACGGCACACATCAACCTGCAAGAAACCTTGATTTGAAGTCGGGATTTGAAGTCGGGAGATTAACGGGAGCGCAGTGGGAGAAAGGGTCAGAAAGAAGTACACTCACAAAGGGTTACGAATGTCAAGCACAAGCCTGTTTGCACTAATATACAGACGCACACACGTTCCTCTGTGCTACTACACCGAGTGATTGAGTTACTGGGACGAGTCAATATGCTACCTCACATTGAGAATAGAGAAATCAATGCTGTTACACTCATTCACATTCATCGCCAGCTAACAGAACCAGACAATTCAAAATGACTGTCTGTTTAGAGCCAGTCGGTAAACAAGAGCCAACAGACGAGAGCGCACAAAGTGGAGACGCACGTCCGTCATTGACGTGCGCTGAGGAATGTGATGTCCGGATCAATTTGTACAAAACAAATCTTTGTATTTGAATATTTGCAGAGAGCCTCGCTAAAGGGGAAATGGATAATGCTGACAAAGACTCAACGGCGCTGAGATACGCCTCCCTGCAAATTCTTCCTGATTGAATCCGTGCATGCTCGGCTGACAATGTCAAGTTTGTGAAATGCAACGTGGCTAACTCCGCTAGAGCAAAATGAGCGGGCTATATGCTAACTTCCAGCCGTCAGTGGATGCAAGATGACAGTGTGGAAAAACAAGTGCTCGCCGGCCCCGACGTCAGGACAAATGGGATGTGAAGTTTCTGGAACAGTTGATGGTGTTGTTGGGGAGAGCACGACAGGGGGGCTTTAGGTTAAAATCCCTGAACAGAAAAGCACGCACATTCTCTCTCTGCAGAGCAGCTGGGCAGGAGTGTCGTCCGTCCGTCTGTGGTGTATGTGTGGCTTGAGTGAACTGTTATGGCACTAAAGCCTGGGAGTATTGTGTGTGTAACAAGCAATGCAGAGTCATTAGCGGTGTTGCTTTCAGCGTACAGCATGCTTAATGAGAGGGCACGGCCACGCTGTCTGAGTGATTAGTTACTGTGGAGGCTGAGGGCCAACACCGATTTCTGTGTGTATGTGCGCGAGGCAGGGGGTTTGGAGGGAGAAGGAGGGGAAGGTTTAGTGTGTGCTGGAAAAAAACAACACACCCCAAATTTATTCCAATCTGTTCTTAATCCTGGAAATTTATGAAGAATTACCCTAAAAACACCTATCCCGGTCCAGCCCAACGTAAACTCAAAGCTGTCGTTGAACCGAGTACAGGCATGGCTTTGGGCTCTACTGAAAGGATATAAGCAGGGTTTTTTTACCCTAAGCCATCGGAAGCCCTGTAAATTCCTCTCGCCATAATCTACAGGAGTTTGAACATATTGAATTATGTATTTATTTTTCGCGCCAAAAATAAGCCTGCAGATGACCTGTAACTGCCCCTGTTGGCTGGAAAACACATCGGGTCACCATCATATAATCTAACATGGTCCAAGTTCAAATTCATAACAATATCATTGAAAATGGACACTTAACAACTGCTTTTCTGAAGAAAAATCCAGGGGCCTGGCAAAAACATTCCATTTTATGACCTCAAAATACCTCCGCCTGAGAGTGACACAGGCAGAATCTCAGGGTAGTTCCTTATTCCCACTAACTGTGTGCATTTACAGTAGTCAAAAACAAGTGCTTGGGTGGAAAAACAGCCTATCCTAAGAGCAAAATGCATAAAATGACATAAACCTGCATAATTTCCAGGCTTATGGCTTTAAAAACTGCGATAAACTAATATTACTGGGCGTGAAATCTCATTGGATACAGGACGCACCAATCATCTGGTGGCTGATGTGTAAGTGGCTCAGGGGGGAGGAGAAAGAAGAGAGAGTGGGTCACCTGTCTACACAATCACTCATTGGCTGTTGTGGGCTTTTGGAGGGTGCTTAGAAGCTGACTTTTAACAGATTAAATAATCTTTAGGCACTTGTGTTTGTCATAATAAACTCCCTTTTACATCATACGAGTTGCCTCAAAGCAGCATTTACTGGAAGACAAAATCGATGAGTAACCACTAAAACCTGACACAGAGCCAGAGATCTGTGTTTGAAAGCCAAACCCTCACCGCTTTGTTTTTTTTATGAGGCATTGTGTGGCTCAGAGGAGCCTAAAAATAACCTTCATAACATGGTTGAAAAGAAGTTAATCCCCCGGCCCCATTTGTTGCTCTGACTCAGGCTTTTAATTTACCGCTTTATGACAAGAGTGTGTTTATTGCCAAGAGACAGTGTGTATGTGTGTAGGAAGAGGAAAAGGTGATTGTGTGGCGATGGGAGAGGAACAAACTGAGAAGTAATGTGCAGTGAGAGCTGTTGTCGAGTTCCCCCCACCCTGGGTCTCTCCTGCTCCAGCACTGCAGCAGCCACTGCAGCCTGTTTTTATCAAACGCGACACAGGAGCACTGAATAGGCACTATTTACTGCGAGATAAAAAAACTGGCTTCACCAGAACATCCTTTATTGCCCCCGACAACTTGAGAGGGAGCAATTCTCTGAACATTTATTCAAATCAGAGCGAGAGTGCAGCAGCAGAGCACACAAAGAGAAGAGCAACACCCACAAACAACCACATCTGTAGGCACACGTTCACAGTCAGCTTATAAATCTTCAGTTTACAGCACTGGATGAGCTGATTTATCAATGAATTGATCAACAGGAAAAGACTAGATTTACTTTGATTACTGTTAAATGACTTCAGTCAATATACGCCCCCGCTGCATTCATGTTGTGCCCCTTTTCTTCTTTTTGCCCCAAATCTGCGGATATCCAATAGTGATTAATACATGTAAACAGCTGCAGATTATAACATAGAGCCTCTTTAACCCATAATTATAATAACAGTTAGTTGCAGCCTCAGCAGGTGGACAATAACAACGACCAAAGACCTCGAAACACAGCAATGCGTTCAGCTACATGCTAACGCCAGTATGCCAACACGCTCAAAGCAGGTGTGATATTTGCCATGTGCACCATCCTAGTTAAGAGTGTTAGCAAGCTAATGTTTGCTAAATTGTACTAAACACAAAGTAAATTTAATAGCAATCCATCCCATCATTATTCAGATTGAGCCTGATTTCAGTCGAGACCGAAGCGGCGGTCCGACGGCCTGACAGCCTTCCGCAGAGCCAAACACAAGGATCCAATCTCCTAATCAGACTCTCATTTACTGCCAAAGACCTTTTATTTATGCTTTGATCTGAATTTTTTTTTTCTTCCCAAAACCATTAGGCTGGAACATTTTATATCTGAATATCAAGAATGTTTTGTCTGTTGTGTCTCGCAGATCAGCAACAAGTAGGTCTAATTACAACTTGGATATCCTGCCGTCACTTCCTAGTCTGTATGAGAGCTGCCATTGGCTAATTCTCCCAAATTCCTCCTCCTCCTCTCCGTTTCTTCCTCTGTCCTCAGCTCCATCCTTCCAATCTTACATTCCTCTGGATCCAGAGACACTCCTGCATGAGTCATACCCAAACCTCCACCTAAAGCAGAGCCTTTGATAGAGTTTCACTGTTATCCCCTCACACCCTTTATGAAAAAGGCTTCCTGTTCACATTTCCCCTGAAAATAACAGAAAAAATGCAGTCGATAAAAGAAAGACAGCATCCCAGAGAGTTAAAGCCCTTCATCAGAAATCAGTCATCTATACCACGCTTCACCCCAAACGTCACCCGTCATCTTGAAAGAACTCAGTGGAAAGATCCTTTCTTCACGTCACTACACAGGGTTCCACTTTTATCTGCTCTCCCCTGTCCTTTCCTATTTTCCTCCTCTCTTCTTGACTCCTCGCTCCTCTTTTCATCTCCACCCCTCCCTTCTAATCCTCCATTTTCTCGAACTTTTTCTGTCCACCCATCATTTCCTCTCCTTTTTGTCCGCTCTCCTCGGTCCCTCGGCATTGGTAGAAAAGCTCAGGGGCCTGGTTCAGGTTCAAAACCTTTTTATGTCGCTTTTCACTGCAGCTCAGCAGAGCTCCCTGCTGTGGTGGGCCTTTAAACGGTCCATCTCTCCCTCTCTCTTTCTCCCTCTCTCTTTCTCTCTCTCTCTGGCACTCGGATCCCTTCCTTTACCCGAAGCTGGGAGGTAAACCACTTTCATCTTCCCCTCCCTCCTTTTCTTCCTCTTGTCAAAACTCCCATTCCTGCTATCCAAGAAGAGGTGCAACTTCCGCTAACGCAACTTAAGCGTTTAAGCCTTGTAGGCATTTTTCAGAACGCGCTGCTGCCTGGGCCAAGTGTGTACTCTTCACAACCTCACTGAGCTGTGTAAAAAAAAAAAAAGATTATAAAAAGTCACACATAAGCATTTGACAGCAGTCAGTTTGCAGCAGTCAGCAGCAGCTGTAGTTCTGCATCACAACAAACGATTACTTTAATCATCTGAGGATTCTTTTTGGTCCATTGTCAATTGTTGTTGTTAATAAACCCAAATATGTTCAGGCTGCTCTGAGAAGACAAAGGGGACATCCACTGGAGGCTGGAACCAGGAAGATTTGGCGGCATTCTGACTTGAATAATGACTGAAATGATTAACCGATTATTATAATGATTGCTGATTATTCAACAGGTGGTTTCAGCTCCACTCCGTTTAAAAGCTAACTTTGGTCTTTTTCAACCTGGACCTTATTTTTCCACGTGTATGCAGCTAATCAACTGACAAGAACAAAAGGTGTTTGGAATCATTCCAATATTAAGCAAGACTGCCGCAGTCAGCTGCCATGAACTGCGCTGCAATATAATCCCTGTCAGCGTCAAAGCACGTCCTCTAAAAGTGCTTATTTATTTATTTATTCACCGACAGGCTCAGATTATTATTCTTCCTGTCCGACAACTTTATGGAAAACATCCCTAAAGAGACAGATCCTCACATCAGATGATTGATGTGAACCAGAATTGAGCCAGAAACAAGCCGCTATCGCTCTTGCCAAAGCCGCCACGGTCAATTTGCATAAACAGTAAAAAAAAAAAAACAACACACATTTTCGAACACGACAGAAAAACGCAGTAAAACTCACCGACTTTCAAACAATCCCCAAGTCTGGTTGGGTCAAAATAAACCTGTAACTCACTGCCTCAGATGCAAATGAACATGGGCAGACAACAGAGAAGCGGCTGATGCAGAGCCAGAATATTTTCACAGGTTGTTTGAAAATGTTTTATACGAGCGCCGATACACGAGTTCCCGTACCAAATACAATACTGCTTTGTGTGCCTTCCTCTTAGGAACATATTTGCTTCCCTTTATTCTTTTTTTTTTCTTCTTTTTTTTTCAAAAGCCACAGTTCCCAAAAATTTTTGCTGTGTAAACAAACGCAGACATGAACCAGCTTTTGACAAACAGCCAAAATATTTAAATAAAAAAAACTGACAACGAATGCCAAATAACCAAAAACACAAATCTGAGCAATAATTCAAGGCCATATCTCATAATATAATTGATTCGTACCAATTCAAATGTTTTAAATGAACCAAAATGATCCATTAAAAAGTTCTTTCAGTAAATAAAACTGTATGTTGTCCGGTTTCTTGAAGGACAGCATGAAGTTAAACTGTTAGCACAGTTAACACGCCAAACACACGACTTTTCATCAGGCAATCTAAGAAAAACATCAGGGGCCGACTGTCCGGGAACTGAAAGGCCCCTAAACTCACCTCAACAATCCCCTCTTTGTTCTCCCACTTGGCTCAAACATCTTTTCTCCAAATCTATTTACTCATTCATTCAGAACTCTCTCTGTCTGTGTCACTCTCTCTGCCTATCTCTCTCTTTTCCCTCCTTCCTTTACGTTTTTGGCATTGGCATTGTCTAACTCCTGGATAGTGGAGCATATTTACCAGCAGCCAGCGGAGGCAAACAAGCAGCCTATTCAAAGAGCTCGGCAGCGACAGAGACGGGGAAAGGAAGGAGGAGGAAGGAGCGGGAGGGGGGGAAACGGAGGGAGACGGGAGAGTAAATTCCCCGGGATGACTTTTCGGATATCAAGCAATCCCCTCATTTCAGAGATCACACAGCGTGCGCAAACAGTCCTAATGGCTATAATTGCATCAGCATCAAGATTTGCTTCAATTCTCATGTTGCAGATTATTGCATTCAGACTCGATACACAAGCACACACACTGTCTTGTCTCTCTCTCCTCCTCCCACACACACACACACACACACACACACACATACACATACATCACGCTCTCTGGTGACATAAAGCCCTATAGTCCATTAACAAATACTGTCCCCCTACAGTAAACAGTCATTTTCAATTATGATAAAAGCCACTCTTCAGAGACAAATTGATAAAAACCAGCCGCTCACTTCCTCTGTACCAGCCAGATAATAGCTTCAAACTATCGTCTCTGAGGCCAGACAGAAATCACAACCGATCACTTCCTTTATGTTGAAGTGAGGGCTGAGGCAGAAGCTCGACAATCAAAGAGATAACTGAACAGAGAATAGAAGCTTCCTTCATGGTAGGAATAGGAACTTCAATAAGGAACTTGCTGGCTGTTTATTTAGCAAAGTTCAGCTTTAGTAGCTTTAGAAAATCCCTCACATGTTTCACATAGTGGGGAAGTGTTCTCCAATGTAAACACAGAAAAGAAAGAATGAAAGTTAATAAAAAGACACTTTCACAGCTGCGATAGCTTGAAGAGAACTAAAATAAATAGTCTCATACGTGCAGTCCTGTGTTTGTAACAGGACATTCTGTGCATCACCCTGTCCACCGCACACTCAGGCCTCTAAACTCTACACAATAAAAAAGGAAAAACGCCCTTAAAAAGACATTGTTTGACCCTTGAGAGCTCAATCTTTCACTTCACTCTCGCTTCTCCCGTCTGTCTGTTCTTCACCGTCCGTCACCACAGTGCTACACTGACGCGTACAAATCGCTCGGGGGGAAAAACAGTTTGAAATAGCTGCCCGTGTAATTTCGGCCTTTTTATCAGAGCGCACACATAGCAGAGCACGTACCCACACCTTGTTTGTCTACGGCTTATATTAATACGCTGGTGCCCGTAGAGATAACGGGGGCATTTCCTATTATGAGCCTGCTTGGGAAAAGGGAAGAGGGAGGTACGCTTTAATTGTGAGCAGCACAGACTGTCTTTTTGTGTGCGTGCGTGTGTGTGTGTGTGTGTGTGTCCAAGTGCCTCTGCTCAGGATTGATGCCAGTAAGAGGGATGCAGGATTTCAGACACCGAGAGACAGAAAATGGAGAAGGTGGTATGAGCCCAAGGATAGAGGGCAGAGGAGAGAGCGGTGACAAATATAAAAAAAAGAGGAATGGAAAGGAGACAAATAAAGGGGAAATGCGAATAAGTGTGTGACACGGTGGCAGGAGGTTAGTTGGGAGGCCGACTGGAATGCAAGACGAGATGAAGACAGAAAAGGAGGTGGGAGGGCGGCGAAGAACAACACGGTAGAGTGTAGAGAAGATGGAAGAAAGCGATAAAATATAGGCCTCAGGACAGAGAGAAAGAAAGAAAGAAGGAAGGGGGAAAGGGAAATGGGGCGATGGCAGCGCAGATAGACAGAGAGAGAAGGTGTGAAATGGTGTCGGCGAGCCTGAGGTACTCGGTGATGGATGGGAGCCAATCCCCCGGCCGTCCCATCCTTCATGTGCACGGGGACAGACAAACAACCAGCCTGTAGAGCACAAAACCTCACCACAGTATCACCTGACGAGTGTGTGCCTCGCCACCGTGTCCGATTTTGATGGAATTAACTTAAACATAGACCGAATTGATGTCTGATATTGTGTTGGTGGTTGATCCTAGAACATAATAAATAATGTTGTTGCAGGATCATCATTTCTAATTCCACAATTTGAGCAGGCTGTTGTGGTTCATTGGTTGCGTACAGGACTCTCACGAAGAGGCTCGGCTTTATATCCAGATTGAAATGTCATTATACTTTTTCACTTATTATCTCGCTTGGTTGGTTTATCAGCAGGATTACATAAAATCTACTCAACAAATTTACATGAACCGTTAAGGGGGGATGGGTCCCGGCCCAGACTTGACCCTGCTTACTTTTGGTGCGGATCCAGCACTTCTCTCTTCTTTCAACATTGCGAGATTTCAACAATTTTGTCAATTTCTCTGTGAATAAAACCTGTATCTTAATGAAAAAGGGCAAATTGAGTTGGCTGGTATCTTTGAGCGAGTACAATTTGATGATGGATCCTGTTGAGTTTGATACTGGAATAGGGTTGCTTACTAAAAAGGTACCACAGATATACGCTCTACTGAGTGCCACTCTAGCTATTTTTACACTGAGTTCACTCATTATTTCCGTCTCTTTTCAGCTATCTGTCACCGTTGGGTTGGGCTCCTTTAGGTTAGATTTAGGTTAAGATTAAAATACATCCTTTGACATAGTTGGACAAGTAACCACAGTGGCAAAATCAGTTGGGGGGGGGTAAGATGGGGCACCAGTGTGGAGAAGGCACTTTATTATGTTTTATCTAGCAAAGGGCATCCAAGAGGGCACTTTCACAGTGTTTTTTTTTGATAATGGGGGCACCTTCCCCCTCCTTGAGTCCACGAGGCGTTGCTGTATTGTTATTTTTGTCTTTTATCCCGCCCGAGTTGCAAAGCTGTGACATTGCAAAAACGTGACTCGGTTGAAGCGATGGACCTGAAGCACCACTAATTAGAATGTTCCAGGAACGGCACCAACAGGGCGATGTCAGATCCCGCGACCAAACACACACATGGCAGAAAAAATGCTAAATATACACACAGAGAGACATCAGATGGTCGACCAACAATCATCTCTTTGTCTTTTCATCACGTCCCCAATGACCCTCTTTCAGCTCCAGTTAGAAACTTTTCATGAACAGATATTCTATTTCCCCGCAAACACATGATGTCAAACACCCAACCCCCACAAACACATGATAACCTTATTAACATCGACAGAACACTGCCTCACTGTGTTGTGCATTTCTTATACAACCAAACGTATTACAAAAGTACTGCCAGTTGTCTTTTGTGGACGATTAGCCTGGAGAGAGATACCCAGACAGAGATGCAGACACGGACACAGGTGAGTTGAACAGAAAGGTGGCCAGATCTTACACAAAGAAACAGATATCCTCACAAAACAAAGTCGATTGCAGAGACTACAAATGAGGCTCAGAACATGCATAAGTGTGCACGCAGACCTTGCTGTGTCTGATGCGCATGTATGTGTGTGAATCCTCCCTGCAGTGCTTCCGCCAGCAGAGTGTGAGATGAGGATCCTCCCCGTAGGTGACATTATAGCATCCCCACCCCTGCAGTGCGCGAGCGTCTGCTGCATCAGCAGCACTTTACGCCGGGGAGAAGGGGACAGCCTATACACACTCTGTTCACTCACCCGTGTCTCCTGTCCATCAACTAGCCTCACCCCTCCTCTGCACTCTGCATGCCGCTGATCGTTCAGCCACCGTGAGCTCGCAGCACGTCACGGCACTTTTGGGGAACTTAAAGGTGTTACAAGTATTTCTGGCGCGCATCGAGAATAAAAACAACACTTCCCATAAACTGTTACAGGGAGGGGTGTTGCTGCGTGTCCCCTCCCAGTCCTTGGCATCGCTCCATTTGACTTGAAGAGCCAGAGGCAACAATAGCAGCAGATAGCAGCCCGTGATAGCAGGGAACAGGCAGTCCTACACTCGAGTAAAACTCGAATGAAGACATGTGGGCTTGAATGGCTTTCCTCTTAATTCCAAACAGGTGGCACACATTGTAAAACCAGTCCATTAGAGGCTGCCACTCTTTTGGAAGTGAAAATGCTCTTTAATGTTTTCTACGAATTGCCACCATAGTATCGCCTGACCAAAATTACTCAAATCATCTTACTAACAGATGTTCATGATTAATCTTTTGTGTTTGTTTTGAAGGTCTTGACAAAAATTCCATTCAGCTCTTTTGTATTTGATTGGCAGCATCTCAGAGACAGATCTCAGCAGATGGAACAAGATACCTAGAAAAATATTCTAAGCATTCTTTGTTTACCATAAACATTATCAGTTCACCATCACAGCTCAAGGTCTTCTTACTAGCTTTTTCCTGGCCTTGTAGCTGCCCATATTATCATACCCTTTCCACTGAAGACAAAATCCAGATGTTAGTGTTGCTGTTTTTTTTTTTTGTCCAGTGTCAAAGAGGTATTTAGAAACGCTAGTGGGATTTTGTTACTTGGGACAACGCCGGGCTTGCTGTTTCCCACTGTTTCGAGGCATTATGCTAAGCTAAACTAACTGTTTATTGGCTGTAGCTTCACATTTACACATATAGATATGAGAGTGGTACCAATTATTTCATCTAATTCTTGGCAAAACAGCAAATATGTGCGAGAGCTTCACAAAAAAGACTGTTCCTTCAAGCGCTAAAGTTCCTCCCGCAGAATGATCCCTACTCAAAACTGATACTTGCTCGCCATATCTGTCGAGATGCTTCGTGACAACTGAGCTAACTCGTGAATGAAGACAGTGTGATACAGTTGAATGCTCCAAAAAGCAATTTAATCTTTTTAATCCCGCATAGCATGCAATGACAGTGCACCAGAATACAAGTCATTTCCAATTCCTACACCCCGTCCCCTCCCTCGAAGCAGAATCTAACATCAGGGGGTGAATACCTAACAACTTGTGTTACCCGCGATTCCTGGGAAGAGGGACTGTGATTTCCCATTAGAGCTTCCCCAGGGCAATCTCAGTTAATCGCATCCGCAGTGTTTACTTGTCTAGAACACGCCACACACTCCCTCAACCCCTTGCTCTCTCTCTCTCTCTCTCTCTCTTTCTCTCTCTCTTTCTTTCTCTTGCTCCGTCACGCAGCAGCACAGAGCTGAGGTTTGTTCCTGCGCTCAGAGTCTGAACACAGCACAAACACAGAGCTGCAGAACCGCCAAACACGAGCTGAAACGCCCCGTTATCCTTGAGAAAATTGCTAAGGGCCACCTTGAGGTGATAACAGCGTGTGCGGGTCTATGCTCTGCATGTACGAAAGTGGTAAACACTCCTGTAATATGTGTTGGAGATTGGATAAACTAAGTTATGCATGCGTGTGTCTCTATCTCATACCTGTGTGTGCAACCTGTGAATGCATGTGTGCTGTCTATCTGATAGGACATTGTGTGTTTTGGCTGGTGTGTGTTTCTGGGCAGGATCAGGCAGGATTCCAACGACTGTACGTCAGGACAAACAAGTCTGGCTTTAACAATGTGTGACATGTTGGATACAAGGAGCCAAACACACGCGCGCACACACACACGTGAGATTTTTGCATTCCTGAGCTTGGCATACTTACATGATGAGATCAGCTGTTTCTTGCCTCAAAGTTGTAGCTCTTGCTATTACAAGTGAAGTATGCACACACACCCTTTAACACACGCATGCAAGGTTGAAAAATGGGGACCTATTACGCTTGTTAGTTTTTTGTCAAACGTTTTAGGTTCTTGTGCAAGTAAAAGATCTTGCAAGTTAGAAAAGCCCACTGGAGCTCCTTTCTCCCACAGAAAACGCTGTCCCTGAAAGGCCTCGTCAGTAGTCCCGCCTTTAATTCCGCGACTTTCTGACATTAGCTATGTCACCATATCACATATAACATGTCTCCTTTATTGAAGATGTCATGAGAGTGTTATGATCTGATGCTGCTTTCTCTGCTGGAATCAAAATGTATTCAATAACATCAGTGATGAAGCTGTAAAAAGTTAATCACCACCACAAAATCTCCCACTGGATGATGAATCTTTCGGAATTCCCAAGCCGAAGAAGGGATTTATCATGGTTCAGCGTGTCGATCCATCATTGATCAACTAGTGTAACACTTTAACTCAGCAGAGCATTACGGAGTTTCCCCGCATGCATTAAACACCTAGGAGCATTTCCTGATCTTACAGAGGTGTGAAAAAACAAATTTGTCATCTATCTATTTTTAAGATGTGCTTGTTTCGCTGCAGAAATTTGCATTTCTGAGCCGAGTGCGGCTCTAACCCTGCCGAGGATCCATAAACTCTGTCAGGTGCAGCCTTTGAAGATAGTGCAGAGGCACTTTGGGTACTCTTATAACAACCACAAATGGGATTTCGAACAGCATAACAAGTGTCCTTTTCACTGTACAGGACAAATGAAAAATCAATCCTGCGAGGGTCAGTGGTGTTGAGGAGACCGAGAGGAGCACCACTGACCCAACCGATGCACTATAGATTAATATCCTCTTTTTTATTATTAGAGCTGCTCGTCTTCTTCCTCTTCTGACATCACCTGCATCTAATGGTCTTTCTTCTTCATTGTCTTCCCATTTGTCTTCAAACTCTCTAAACTTTACAAGCAGGGGAAGATGAGGCGCTTGCAGCAAGCAACCGTCGCCAATTCAATCGGAGCAAAAAAAAGAAGTTAATTATCATTTCACAGAGAGCAGCGAGGTTCCTCTTGCGTTTCTAAAATGACAGACCTCATGTAGGGAAATGACAAATTAGAGATAAATGAGCATCACTCCGTGCAGTCACACTGAATGAGGGGCTGAATCTAAAAGATGCCAAATCACGCTAATGAATCATTTACCGCAGACATGTTACACTGAAGCTTGATGAGGCCTTAAAATAAAAGCACTCCAAATATCAAACATGGGCTTTTACGCAGTGGTGGGAATGGAAACTGAAACCCCGTCTGCTTGGCCCATTAAGCTGCGTGTTCAAAATAAGACATAACACAGGGTGTTTCCTTGACAGTTTGCAGCTAGGCCACAGAGGCATCCGACGACCACATTGTGTTCACTGCTATTTGGTCTTTGCTAAAAAGGAGGAACCACAAGCACACACAAACACAAAATGCAAGGCGAGAACCCACAAGTTCAAAGCAGCTTTAGGCTGAGCAATGTGAAAAAATAAGACGGAGGTCAACTTGGAGCATGTTGTTCGGTTTTATGTGAATGAAAGATGATGTTTCAGTGATGTTTTAGTGGATAAAAATATATAAATTAAAATCTGTAAGGATAAAAATATACTAATGGGGACATAATGCTCATTTTCAGGTTGATATTTTATTTTGGGTTACTACTAGAAAAGGTTTACATGCTTTAATCCTTAAAAACACATCCGTTTTCTCCTTCTGTCCTGCACTGCAGCACTGTATTCCCCCTCTGTCTGAAATGCTGTTTTAGCTCCTGTCTCTTTAAGGCCCCTACACTCCTGAATGACAAGTCTGCTCTGATTGGTCAATTCACACATGCCTGAGCCAGCATCACTCAATTCGTCTCAGGTTAGCGCTGTTGTGTTTTCAGCCTTAAAATGGCATCACTTCTACCACGATTATAAGCATAGATTATGCAAATGTGCAACGCGGTGATGTAGTGTGGAACCAGAAAATCTTGGAAAATAAGGCGGGACTACTGACGAGGTGTTTCAGGAGCTTTCTTCTCAGTGGGAGAGAGGAGCTGCTGTTGGCGGGAACTTTGGCCTTTTTAACTTTAAAGACCTTTTACATGCACAAGAACCGATATAACACACTGAGGGGAAGGGAAATGAAAAAGGCTTGACAGGTCTCCTGTATTTTGCTCCCTCCAAGCTCAATGAAAGAAGAAATACTCTTCCCAACAACAGCACGTCAGTATTTTCCATTTTTACCTCTGAATCCTGCTCAATCCAAGGCAAGCTTGACATTTAACCAAAAAATCTTTGGTAGTCACAGCAACGCGCGTCCAATCCCCGGTCCAATCCCCGAGGTGTGCGTCTCAGATGGACAGGGGTGTCAAACAGGGCGTGCAGGGTAATTGCAAAACCTGGGGTGCAGAGTCGAACGCTCCGCTGTTTGCCTACCAATGACGGGGATGAGGATCCTTTGCTTGTTAAAGCCTAAGTGAGTGTGAAATGTGTATAGTCTGCTAAGAGACAATCTTGACAGCCTATGATGAAACTCTACTTTCACAGCGGTCGGACAGAGTGCGATTATACTTTTGCCTCTCAGCCGCAAGACGCCGGGGCCCAGCACAGCAACATCACTGTGTTCTCGATCAGTCCAGACACATTAGGAGCAGTTTTAATGAGAGCAGAATTAGAGGCAGCTGTTCAGCCTCGCTCCTCCTGAACAGGGAAGCGTTCAGGTCATGCAAATGACTTTCTACAAAGTAGTTTTGCCACGAGGTGATGGGACTCAAAAGCCTTGATCGAGGAATAAACAGGCCTGCTGAGGTTTAAAAAAAGGCAGATTTGAGGGATTCTGTTCTGAAGTTTTTCCTTAAAGCAACGGACGAACACATAAAGGCAAAGTCCGATCCTTTGGGATGCAGTTAATTCCTTTATATCCACAGTTCGATGAGCAGATCGTAGAAATGGGAATCTTTTGGCCCCTTAATTCAATTGTAAATCAGAGGGGAGACATGATGTGTCTGTGTATTCGAGGCAGTGTTTCCTCAAGGCAGGAGTTGCTCACGAGCAGACCACTGTAGTCAACACTGTTCACCACTGTTGTTCTGACAGCAACCTCCGACTGTCCCACCCAGCCGGGGGGGGGAAAAAACTGTCTCCTGTCACCAGCAGAGGAAGTCAGCTCTCAGACGTGGAGACGTAACGTTAGCGCATCGAGCAGCGACAAACCCCTTGTCATTTTTCTCTCCCACGTGTCACAAACACCGACAGCTCGTGACTTACGGCAACTCTGAGGGGACACGCTGCTTTTTTTGTGCTCTCTGCTGGGAGGCCTTTTAACATCATGATGCTACGATGCTACAGGGCTCAGGAGTCGTCCATCAGCTCGACCCTAATCTCCTGTTTTATCCGTCCAAAGACTGGAGAATAAAAATGACAGGTCATGATTTTCGGAGGAGGGGGGGGTTGTGTGCCAGACGGTTTGTTGGCCAGGAGCGGTGACTTCCTGGAGTTTCAACTGCTGGTTGCTTGGCAATAAACGCAACTTGACATTTTCTAGCTTTGGGTTCTGTACCGGTAAACACACGAGATACATTGTGTTAATATCTAGAATGTGTCAAAGGCACTGCTAGGCTTTGGGCAGTGCCAGTCTAGCTGTTCCTGCCCATTTTCCAGTCTTTAAGCTAAGCTGACCGGCTACTGACTCCAGCTTCCAACTGAAAACCAGAGACAGAGCTGACACAAAACTTGAAAAGCTGCGCAGTGTGGATGTAGTCTGAGGAAAATGTTTGGACAGCTTGAGTGCGATCTTTTCAATTAAGGGGCGGCTCAACAAAAGGCTCCCCCAAAGCGACACACTCTGTCGTTGGTGAGCGCTCTCGGCCCTTTTTGGCTTCTCCCTTCTTACGTGCAACAGCTGCACGTCCCCGACCTTGTCTCCATCCAAATACCAGCATTAGCAACACGCTATGAATACTCCGAGGTTAAAACTGTCACAAAGCATTTGGCGAGGCTGCTGTCCTCTCACATTCGCCCGCCACACACTCTGACATCTGTGAGAGAGCGACAGAGATTCGGTCACATATTTGACATCCTGCTCTGACCCTGACATGCGGCTGCTCTAAGCCGCGAAAGACCGCCAGCAACGACAATACAATGCAAACAAAGCGCGGTGAGCATTTGGAGGTTTTTTTTCTTTCTTTTTTTAGGGGATCGTGCAGCCGCCGTGTGATGTTTGCACAAGGAACCCTGCGCTCATTTCAGGCCCGGTTACACAGCAGCGGCTGTTTATTTACCGTGTTCCTATTAAGAGATGTCAGGGAAATACCAAATTCATTAATGTTTAAGCGCAGAACAACGAGGAAGTGCAGTGAAAGCAAAGGGAAGCTTATAGAACAAAGTGCAAATTGTTGTTTGCCGAAGTGAATGTCAACTTCTGTGAAAGCCAGTCCGCTGCAGGGTGGATGGGCTGCCAACAGTTCCTATTCAACAGCATCAGCACAGACTGAGGGAGGAGAGGGGAGAGAGGGGGGTTTGTATTGGTGGCATTTGGCGCCGTGTGCCCATGGGTGTGTGTGTGTGTGTGTGACGGGGTGGCAGAACTCAAGGAGAACTGACAGAGTGTGAAAAAAGGGGTGTTTTATTTATTTGGCAGGTCAGCAGAGATGAAATTTACATTTACAGAGGAAAAGACGGTCGGAGACCGTGTGTGTGTGCTCCGCCGCGCATCACACATGTGTGGTGTGTGCACGCATTTACAGAAGGAGGTGTCATGTACTCGTCAGCGTCGCCGAGGACCGTGCTGTTTAAGCACGTCTGCTGAGGTTTACCCAGAGGGCTTTGCAACACACGCGCGCACACACACACACACACACACACACA
>CAEMYA010002128.1:4243317-4277212 GCA_903131615.1 Diplodus sargus
ACACACACACACACACACACACACACAACCATCATTCATGGTTCATCATACAGTATATGATGGTAGCCCGTATGCGTGTCTGTGATTAAAACCAGTCTGTCTGTCTGTCAGTCTGTCACTACGGGGAAGTTGATTTGCATCCAACCAACAAGTACAGGCCTATCTCACTTTAATGACGATGATCAGATTTTTTTTTTTTTCCCAGAAACGTTGAGTCGCAATTTGTAAGAACTGTAGGTGAAACGATCAAAAATGAACGACAGTTATCAACAGAATGTAAAGAAACAACACTTTTGCAAAAGCCCCAGCCCATCCCAGTCAAAAGCTCCTGTGCTAGTGGCATAAACACCAACACACGCCTGGTGCTCCCGGTCTGGACCACTAGATCCACGGCTAAACCAGCTAACGAGCTAACGGCGGCTACAGTTAGGGGATACTTCGGAGCTCTGTTTGTTTTGAGTATGAATTTGACAGGCAGGCACTGAGAAGTAGAATCTTAATATCTACAATATCAGTGAGAATAATCCAAAAAAATTATATTTTCCATGAGTTAATAAACAAACTGTTCTCAGGATGAAAACACACCGTTTGAAGCCAGGAAGGTGGCAGGGTCCGCCACATGTAAACAAAGTGAAACAGTGTGAAAATGCGCTGTGCTTTTGACGTCCGTTTGTTTAAATCAGTCATGTCAACAAAGAGTCGTTTGTTTAGCTGATGAAGCGCTTTCCCTGAAAAAATTACATATTGCAGCTTTAAAAATAATGAACCTCATGCAGCAGCAGCCCTGACTGAATGAAGAGGGCAGAGAGAGAAAGAGCAGCTCACACGAATATCAGTCTCATTTCTCCGTTTCACATTAGCAGGACACGCAACATGGTCAAGTGGAAGGCAACAAGTCGACTGTCACCGCTTCTCACATTTGGCTTCAGCCTGCGACCACCGAGGCTGCCGCAGTCTCTCAACTACTACACACACAGTCAGTGAAGTTTCCCGACGCGTCCCTCCACACACACACACACACACACGGACGGACACAGGCACAGACACAGACACACATCCTCAGCGGTGCAGCAGTGATGGGATGGATAATGAAGACGACAACTTTCACACGCTAGAAGAAAAAAAAAAGACACGAAAAAACGAGCTCCTACCAGAGAGAGACGGCTCTCCGCTGCAGTCGACCCGGCAGTCAGTGTCTGCTCCTCACAGAAAGTGGTTGTTGGGTTTGTTTGGTCCGTCCTCCGTCTGAAGCTTCCTCCGGCGCTGCATTAAAGAAAGTGAGAGTGGCGTTTGTTTCCTGTGTGTGTGAACAGCGACGAGACTCCCTTCTTCAGCCTGCGCACATTTTCTGGACGCGACGGAGACGCGGGGCTGCTCATCAGTCTGCCGCTCCGCTCTGAGCTCCGGCAGCCTGGAAGCTGCTGGGAGGAGGAGGAGGGGTGGGAGGAGGAGGAGGAGTGCGCGAGAGCTGCCGCGCAAAGCTTCCTGGGAGATGTAGTCCGCGGCGGCTCAAAACTTGACTGAGAAGTCTTAGAAAGTGCTGAGGCACAAGGTGGCCACTGGCAAGGGATGAAGGGAATTTTAGATGAAGTTGATTTTCTTTTAAAGATAAATAGCTTTTTCTTCTTTCTAGTGGACTATCTGCACAAATGTTAAAAAGAAGATATTTGTATAAAAGGGAATGACTGAAATATGTATTGGGTAAAAGTCACCTAAAGGTAGTAAAGTGTATCTCATATTAAATGTGTTAAGCATCAAAACTACAAGTAAAACTAACTTATACATATATTAACTTCTATTTGTGTACTGTATACGTTTTTTTGATGACTAAATTATGTGTTTTTTCTCAATATCAACAAAACAATTCATTACTTAATTTTTTTATCAGGGCTTTTTTTATCTTTTTCCATCATTTCTGTTTATTCCTTTGTTTTCGTCACCTCTTCTTTGTCTCTCTTAAAATGTATTGTCCTTAGCTGGGATGTTAAAGTTAGAGTTTTAAAAAATGCACTTTGGCTTCAATGCAGCATGCAATCTGCAAAGTTACTAGCAAACTAAAGTATTCAAATAAAGTGGAGTTAAACAAGTAGACTATTTCCATCCGAAAGTCCAGAAGTATCCGCTGTCATACCACCAGCGTCACTCCAAAGATCTTTGTTGAGGCTTGTTGTTTAAAACACAGGCACTTGAAACCAGAACAGTTTGCTTTGAGGATCTCGAACCACAATAATACTTTGACTGATGACAACTTTATGGTTTGTGAGTAACATGTTTAGTTTTAGTTCACATGACGAGAGAAGCATTAAACTAGTGCACTCCTGTTTATGACGATCAGTCTCAGTCAGTGTCGCTGTGAATTTATGTTCTTCACCCCCCTGGGGAAACCCTAAGGACTTCTAGGAGTTCCTCAGTCAGCCAGAACCTGAATACCAACTGTTATAATGAATGCTGTGCTGCTCTCGGGGGGGTTGTGGGGCGGGGGGGAGAAATACCTTTCCTGCAACTGCACCGGTACTTCCCATAAAACTCCTGAGTGTTCTCGCATACATTGTTATAATCTCTGCCGGAGGAGCTCCGTGTTTAACACTCTCATAACACGAGCAGCACTACGTTTCCTAAAGGTCACGGGCAGAACATGCTAAACACCAGTGTTTCATTGGAAGATCATTTCTTTACTTAGTATTGTGCTCAGGCAGAGAACTTGACAGATGAAATCCTGAACCAGGACAATACCCGTGTTTTTCTTTGAGGCCAGCAGTCCCCTTGAGCATTCATTGTTTCTGAGCGCCCTCCTCCCCACTTTCTTATTCCTGGACTTACAGTACAGCTACTTAATAAGTATCTTTGTGTGTTGTAGTGGGTGTGGGGAGTCTATAGGAAATGCTTCTGCCTCTCAGTAGCCGTGTGTCTAAATTTGGAGCCCCGTGCCGCCACTGTCAAACTGTCACGGGCTGGGTCAGACTGTCGTCGCTCAGGAAAAAGACTTGAGGCGTGCTGAAGTTAGGATAAATTGTGCAAGCTCTGGGGTGTGCAGATCTGAGAAAAACACATTTGTTCTTCACACGCCCTAAAAACGGGGCGTCTATAAATACCCAGCGCTGGTGACCAGAGGACAGGGAAGTAAGAACACAATGCTTACATATTTATTTATTTTATTTTTTTAACAAGATTAGTATGCAGTGAAATGTATTTTTTCAAAAAAAATAAAGTCAGTTAATGCAACTTAAAGGACGACTCCAACAATGACAACAATTGTACACTTTAGAGAGTATTCACAGGTCTTGGGGAGTTTTTCAGCGTGTGTGAAAAAATAGTATGTTGCTCTTCGTGACTCGAGAGGAAGCCGCATGTGATCTGATAAATTGCCTCCAGTGATGTCACTCAGTGGCTGAGTTGCATTGTGAGTAATGTAGGCAAATGGTTTTGACAAAGAAGAAGAGAGCATGGTATGAAAAAAGTAGATATATCTGCTTATGCTCTATCAGTTTTGGTCATTTGTTTTTAAACTGTCCATAATGAATCCAAAGGTGTTAGAGGAGTGCAATGCTTCCTAACGCCTACATTACCCATAATACAACTTACACAAAGCAGCTTCCCCTGGAGGCACAAAAGGTTTTCTACTACTTTTGTTTTCACCTATGCACTAGTCCTGTAAACACACTGTTTAGTATGCAACATTTGGGAATTTACTATTTAAGTTTAAGTAGTTTAGTTTAAGTGCATTATGGGTAATGTATAGACACTAGGTTCTGAAAAAAGGAAGAAGAAATCGTGGAAGAAAAAAGTTAATAACTCTGCTTCTGCCATAGTGATTTTGAGCATGCGATATTTCCTGAGGCCTACGTTACCCACAATACATCTTAGCTTCTAAGGAGGCAGTTTATCAAATACATGCAGGTTCCTCTGGAGCCACAAAAGGTTTAACACCACTTTTTTCACATATGCAGTAATGCTCCTCAAAACCTGTAAACAGATTTTGTTGTGTAAAATTGGTGGAGTTACCCTTTAATTATAAGTTTATTGAGAAATTATACTGGAATTGCTGACAAAACACAAGCACAAGGTTATACCTTCACCTACGAAAATCAAATTTGACAGCCTTCCCTCGCAAAAAAAGTGCATAATTGTTGTTTTGATTTCATGCTGCAAGAACTCCTCCATTACTGAAGCAATTCATGCTCTGATTACATTTGACTGAAGCGCTAACACAGTCAAAATTCAAATGCATTTCCATTTCTGAACATGTTTTTAAAACCCTGACAGGCTTTTGACCCTGTTTCATCAGCTGAGTGCAGGAAGCAGCGGTAGCTGGGGACCATTTTCTCCATCCTGGTCTATTTGATTATGAGATGTGTCTGTTTGATTGTCTATTTGGAGAGCAGCACCTCCTTTATTGACTTAGTGCCTGACAGACCCCTCCGCTCGTCCTCTCCTAACGTAATTCTGCTCTGTGGCATCGTTTGTCAGATGATTACAGGGAGGTGCCACAGTCACTATCCCCATGAGTTGGCCGTAATGAGCTTTGTCATGCCATTATGAGAGAATCGTTGCTGTTTAGGCTACATATCTCTACTTGTGTTGCATTTAAAACCTCCGTACAAAGACTGTTAATCCCACTGCTACTGTTGTTATATATTAACTATCACTGTGAGCTCACAGGGACACCTGACATTACAGGGGAGAGCAGGAATGTGGTTGTACAACACGACGACCGCAGAAGCTGATACTCAACGCCCAAACAAGCGATCTCACTATGAACAACACCTTCTCTAGACCCCGGTGTTGGAAACGCATTTACACATAAGACACACAAGCATCGCAGCCAATAAATTACACGCCTCACCTCACAAATGTTAATGCACCAGCTCTCGAAGAGCAGATGCAAGACGCATTTCCTGTATTGTCAAGGATTTTGAAGGATTGCATGGCAGGGAAACACATTTTTGACTTTCATGAGCCTGCAGGTTAACAAAACTGTGGAGGTTGAAAATATGAAGAGTGGCAGAGGACTAGATCTTAATACATATTGAACTAATGAACATGTTTAAAAAATATAACTTAAATCATCATCATATCCATCGTTATCATCAGATAATCCTAAATGTATGAGGTAGTCATGGCTCAAATTAAATCCTACTGACAGTTAATGCCTTATTTCTGCCAGTTTCCCTCTCAGCTGTCTTACACAGGTGAGCTCTTTATCCTCTGGCGCCCTCTGGTGGCTCACGCGAGAGGCGCCTTTTACGTCACGGCGGAGGTCAACAATATCAAACATGGCGGCTTCCAGTAAAGCGACCGTGGTTTTGAAGGCTGTGAAGAAAATAGCGATACAGTTTTCTCCGTTTGAGTCTAATGTCCGGTCCACGCGGTAAGAAGTGTGTGTTTTCCTGTGCTGTCGTGTGGGAAAGTCACGGAGGCTGTAAGATAAACCGTCAGGGAAGGAGTTTCCAAAACAGCATCGCTGCTAGGAGATGAGCTAGCTATGTTAGCTTACTAGCCAGGCTGTATTTTAGTTAGCTAGCTTATAACTTGTTATTGTTTAGTGGGATGATTGAGTCCTTGGATGTGGCTGTGGAGAGTTTGTGTTGTCGTCCCTTCAGTGTAAGGGTTGTGTGTTTCCTTTTTTCCTTCTCTACACAGCCACGTTAACCTTAATACTACACTTTGTATTCATTCATATTCCTCTTTAATGACGCTACCTGCTGCACGAAATGCTCAACTATGTTTTTATTAAGCCAAATCACATTTGTGTGTACCTGCCATGCTGACCTGCACAGTATAGTAAGTGATTTGTTAAGATTAAATAGTGTAAAATGTACCTGCACACTAGCACAGCTGTTTTAGCTTAATTCTGGCTAGTTGAGCTGATCTATATTGGAATCCTACAATTTTAAGGTACCCTCTTCCACCCACATTGATCAAAGCAGGTCTAATGAAGATAAACAAATGAAAACACCTATTATTTTATTTTTTAACAATTGGACAACTTGAATAGAATCCAAAATAAAACCTGATTTGGTTTTGTGTTTAGTATAATGTTGCAAGAGGTAAGCTCTATATGTGAACTACCATTGTCTCTAAAGGGTTCAACATTAATGTATTGTTTTACTCAGGCAGTTGGGTAGAAATCTCATTGTCTGGAGTTAATTTCTACCTGCCCCCATTCAAATGTTATTACTGACTGAAGACACAGTGTGAAATCGAAAATGGTACGANNNNCCCCCCCCCCCCCCCCTTCTCCACAGACAGAGATGCGTTGACAGCGAGTGAGTGAAAGTACAGGCTATAGCAGATGTTTCACAACTTAAAACCTAATGAAATCATGCAAATTCAAATCTAAATGATGTCAGACGTGCTCTCTGCCCTGCTGACAGCCGCCTTTGCACAACACGCTCAGCATCATAATTGGCAGCTTCTGCTCTCAGAATGTGAATGTATTCCACTTTCCACAGCAGTGATCAACAGAGATGACAAAGAAACGAGATGGCTCAATCCTTTTACCTACTACTACTATCTGCTACTTTTATCACCAGCTTTGGAAAATACAGTGCGTTTACTTATTTTTTTAACCACTGACCGTCTCGAGAGTTCCTCATTTCACTTGCCCCATGTTGCATTTTATTTGCGTCGGGGATTGGGCAATCCTTATTGTTGAGCTCTGATCTACTATGATTAAAGCAGCAGAGAAAGAGCTATTCAGATCATTTACTCCAGTAAATGTTGCAATGCCGCATTGTAAAAAAAACCCTCAATTTTAAATGTACTTAATGTAATCAGTCTGTCATGCGCTCTCATTGCCCCATAGGGAGTTCCTGGCCATGGTGGGCTCAGAGAAGGCCAGATCGACCAACATGAACTGTGAAGTGGTAACCACAGTGAAACACGACAAGTCTGAACCTGTAGTGGACATAACTTACTGTAAGTATTACTTTACCACATTCAATTCTGTGTAAGAAGGTGTAATAGATGTTCATGGCAAAATTGCTAGAAGAAATAACAGGTGTAAGATGGAGTGATTATCGAGGAGAGGATGTTAAGTTCTGCATTTGTAAAACCTCATGCGGATGATATTAAAGGTGCGAAAAGCAATTCTGAAGGAAGAAAGCTTATCGCCTCATTCAGAGGTCTCAAATACTCTCAAACGCTTTGGTGTTGCTAGGTCGTGTAGGCCACCAGCCCAAAGCGCCAGTAATTTGACGACCTTTGAGTGAGACTAGACAATCAACTATCTTACAAATAGTTTCTTTAATGAAAACATTTTGACACAAACGCATTCAGGAAGTTTCAGCTGAGAGAGAGATGGAGAGAGAGAAACAAAACCTAAAACTGAAGCAACTGTAATGCTTCTGGAGACCCCTTAAATTACATTCTGACATAATGATCTCCTCAGACTTGCTACTGATTGATTATTTTATTAATATTTTTATGTTAAAGTAGTGAGAAGATACTATGGAGCCTCTGGGAATTATCCACTTCACTTCAAGCTCACTTGAGCCAGAGCTTGACAACAACATATTGACCTGTTTCAAATTTTTAGTTACAGTGAGTCCATCTGGGCTTAACATATCCCCTGTGTCTCATCACATGCTTTACTTCACTTGCAACACGTAGGATATACTCAGGACTGTAAGCCGTATAGTCTTGGAATTTCTTGCTGCTGTAGTTACTGCCTGATATGACGTAGTAATATCGCCCACACACAATGAGTCAAGTATTTACCAAAAGTAAAAATGTCTGCCATAGTTCAGCAGAACATTATAAGGATGTGGTTCATTGTGTGTTCCTTCACTTTTGCACAGGGTTAACTTTTCACCTTTTCCCTTCTCATACTCCCTTTACACAGAGATCAGTCATTGTGGCGTCATGAGTCATCTCATTGTGTCTTTGTCTTTCTCCTCCACAGTGGATGGAGATAGGCTGGTGATGAAGGGGGCAAAGTTGACCAGCAGGGAGATGCTGAGTGCGTTTCAGTCCCAGTGCACAGCCAAGGATCCACAGGCCAAAACCGCAGCAAAGAAATGATGAGCCTCGTGTTATATGTGTGAATTCATCTGTATTTATGTGTATACTCTTGAATGTTTATAATTAAAGATTTTCATCTAAATGCGGTGGTCCTGGTGTGAATTGACCTTTGACTTACTGCCGCTGCTCCTTGAGTTATGTCATGTAATTTGAACGGCGTAATATTGAGCCGGTTATTCCTTGAATTGCTCATTTCAGATTCCTCACCCATTTAAAAAACAGATGTCCTTTGCTGTCAACAGACGTTTCTACTGTTGAATTGAAAAAGCGTTGCACTCTCATGTCAGGGGGAAATAGTTTCGACAGGAGCCGCATCAGCTTATGTGTCATGCTTATTTCCTCCTTGTTAAATACATCAGTTGAAACGCTATAAGAACGTGCTGTGATCAGTACCGGCTCACGGTGTGTCCTTGCATAATGTGCGATTTTACTGATAAAAGAGACCATTCCAGCGTTTGAGGGAACATTATGCAAGCTCCAACCTTTGACACAGCAGGCCTGAATGTAATTTGGCAGAATCTCAGATGCACTGAAAAGAAAAAAAACAAACCTTTGACCCAGTTATAGATAACTGAAATCCTGTCCTCTCTGATCACTACCCTCTGTTTCATTAGCATCGGTAACTTCACTGGTTTTCTCTATTGATGCACTGTTATTACAACAATGTTTTTTCTTTTTAATGGGGCATGCCGTTCAGAAGCTAAATAACATTAATGTCTTCTACTATACTGGGAAGCACAATTCCTACCGCAGCCTAACGTAAAATGCTTCACAAGTTGTAACTGATGCCCTAATTAGTTAATAATTGATTCGGGCT
Source organism: Diplodus sargus (assembly GCA_903131615.1). Taxonomy (NCBI): domain Eukaryota; kingdom Metazoa; phylum Chordata; class Actinopteri; order Spariformes; family Sparidae; genus Diplodus; species Diplodus sargus. The sequence continues at coordinate 4,252,157 of CAEMYA010002128.1, forward strand.
TTCCAGATCAGTTGTAGCCATTAATAATTCCACACTAACAATCATAAATGTTACTAATTCATTATGGAAATGCTAATGTGTTTATTCACTGTCTAACAAACCATTAGGTCTGCAACATGAATGTGAATATTGAGTTTGCAGTTGCGAATGATAAGTTGTTAAAATGTGACTTCTGTAGAAATAAGTGGTTAAACAGAGGGATTTTTGCCAACCTGGCAACCCAGATGTGTTTAATGGCTTGTAAATGACAGTGTGCTTACTTGCTTTTACACTCATGGGATGTGTTGTTGCTGCATGCTAACATAATTATATACTTATTTATATATTGTGCTGACTTTTAATGATGCAGAGTGGTGAGAGACACACATTTAGATCAAAATACAAATTAAAACAGCACGAGGATGTGACGTTTTTCTGGAAAATGCTACAATTAAACAGCTCATTTATGAGAGAAGTCGTTCAGTCAGGGATGCTAGCAGCTTGAGGGAGGCTGGGGGCGGGATCTCGACGAGCCGTCACGTGACGTAGGGGGCTGCGATTGGCTCACGCCGCGTCGCTGGACGTCGGGCTGACCCTTTAAAACCGAGTCCGTTCCCACAGTGGAGGAGAGTCGAACCCGGAGTCACTCCGCTGCTTGTTGTTGTCGTTGAGGATATCACACCAGAAGAAAAAAAACAACAAAAAAACAAAACACCTGCAAAAATGGTTGAGAAGTTTGTCGGGACGTGGAAGATGATTTCCAGCGAGAACTTTGATGACTACATGAAGGCAATTGGTAGGAGGGGGTGCAGTTTGAGCTAGCTTGTACAGCTGCTAATTGTGTAGTTTATGACAACTTAAAAAAAAAAAAAGTGACGTCAAACTTGTTAATTTCATGTCGGATACGTTGCTTTTGTGACACGTGTAGCACGTGACATTTATTACAGGAGCCATTTGCAGTGAGTGCGGTTGAAACTTCTCCTGTATTGTTACATTTAATGTGTTCTCTGCAGGTGTGGGCTTTGCGACCCGGCAGGTGGGCAACAGGACCAAACCCAACCTGGTGGTGACCGTGGACGACCAGGGGATGGTGTGCATGAAGACCCAGAGCACCTTCAAAACGACCGAAATCAAGTTCAAGCTCAACGAGCCATTTGAAGAGACCACCGCGGACGACAGGAAGACAAGGGTCAGTGTGGTCTGAGGGCAGAAAGAGGGGGGAAAAAAAGAGAAATGTCATACACAGCTGGAGGAGGGGGGGTCTGCCTGCTGTTTCTGTGCTGGGATCAACAGCTTTGTCTGTGTTGTGTTGCCCTGCAGACCGTGGTGACTCTGGAGAACGGCAAACTTGTGCAGAAACAGAGCTGGGATGGCAAAGAAACAAATATCGAGAGGGAGGTCTCTGATGGGAAGTTGATAGCGGTAAGGATTTTGTGTTTTTTTTTTTGTTTTGGGTTTTTTTTTTTCTGGGAAAGAACACCAGCAGCATCTGGCTGCATCACTTTTCAGTTCACCTGCACCCTCCATCATTCTCCCTGCAGTCACAGTCGCCTCTTTTCCTGTATGATGTGATGCTTAAATTGTGATAAACATGCTGCCGATGCAAATGTAACAAGTTCGTGACCACTTATTCCCACCATTTATGTGTTTTCACCCTGTCTGAGAGAGCAATCGTGTGTCTTGGGATAAAAATAACGAATTAAAACGACATTATACTGCAAATAATTCAAATGTTATATTAGGAAAAGTACCGTGAGGACAAAAACCCAAAAGAATTGTTTAATTATCTCATGAGAAATAAGCAACAGACACTCTAATGGGAATATACTGTAAGATTACCTCTGTGAAAATCAAACGCACATCACAGAGGGTTGTGTACAAAGAGCCTCCGCAGACTGAATTCTTCCCTAAACTGCAAACATATGCAGGAATCCAGCATCACCTCACCTCACCCTGATCGCCCCTTTTCTTTTTCCCCCCACAGAAATGCATAATGGGAGAGGTGGTCGCAGTGAGGATGTACGTGAAGGAGGCATGATCGGCCGTCCCCCCACCCCCCAACCCCCCCCTCATCGTCGTCGGACACATCGCAGGATGACAGGCTCAGTTCAATGAGCGTAATACCAAACTAAAGTGATGGCGTGTTCTGCTCCTCCTTATTCTTTATCTTTTCGCTGTGTTGCCAAAAATGATAAATTTCCGTGCCTCTGTTTCTCCAACATGACACATTTGGGTTCATTTGGAATTGTTGTGGTGATTTGAATAAAAATGAGAATTTGTTGAGAAAAAAAAAAACGCCGTCTCCGTGAGTTTGTTGAATGTTTATGGCTGGTTTTTTTTGCTGTTTCTTTAAATGGGTGTCGTGTCCAATCATGGCATTCTCGAAAAAAGCATGCTGAGGAATGCTACCCTTAAAAAAAAAAAAGTGCCCTAATGGGAACATACTTCCTAATCTGACAAGGCTGACTCCCCGGCTTTAACTTTACTCCCATGCTCGGTGAACATTACAGTAATTATTCCCCATGCTGTCACTCTTTCCAGCTACTTTAGCTCGCGCAGCTTCCCTTCACGCTTCCTCATTTTTGTCAAGAGGACTAAAGCAAAACATATTCCCTATTTAAAGGTCAAAACTGTCAGAGCCGTCCCGATGATGGATGATGTGTGTTGGCAGAGACCCCCTTTAAGGAATGTGAACTCTTTTTAGAGCTTTTGGGAGCATCATGTAGAGAGGTCAGTGAGGAAATGTATCCCCTCTTCCTTTTTCTTTTTTTTTGGGAGGTCGAACATTTCCCATTGCACATGTTCTGGCAGCTGTACGTACACGGGGAAAACCAAGAAAGCATTATAGGTCGTCCCAATAGACGTCCCCACCCTTTGGCCACCGGTCAAGTGTTTGTGTGGTGGTGGTGGTGGGGGGGGATTGTTCCAGAGGCAACTGCCACTTTCCCATGACAGGAAAAGGGAGACGATAGCACTGATTGGACCTAATAGCCCAAACAGCTGAAACAGGTGGAATCGTGGGCCAACACTCTTGTTCCCCCCTCCGCGTGGACAATGGCGCTGGCCGAGGTCGAGGATGTTCAGCGTTCAAACTTTTGGGGAGATGCCAAGTGGATGAGAATGTCAGAGCGGACGGGCGAGCGAAAGGTCACCGGCGTAGAGTTGGACCAGTGTGTCAGTGGACATGTTTTTAATGCCTGAAAGGATATTTGGACAAATCGGGAAGAGGAGGTGAAATTTCCCTTTGTTTCACTGCTCCTGTCTAATAAAGAAAAGAAAAAAAGAAAAAGAGGCGGCTCGGCATTCGAATGGCGGCAGCTACTTTATGAGAGACGTGTGGTTGCTTTCTTGCGATGCCGCCATGTTTGATCAGCTGTCCCTCTGCTTCATCGTGGGTCATTGTGTATCGTGCTGCATTTTGATGCGAAGAATAAGAGGATAGGTTCCTCTGTGCGATACAATGTAGAATTCAAAGAATTGTGCCGGGTGCTCTTGGAAAACCGGGACAAAAGGGTACTTCAAAAGCAGAAGGCAATCCAAAACCAGCCAATCAGAGGCAACGATTGCCACCCACTGATCTGGCCACATTCTTTTTATCTGTTCTAAGGCCCTATACGTACTATTCAGAATGATGGGTGTTCTGTACGCACATGATAGCTGCGCTCATCCATTTTTCTCACAGCCGGAGAGAGAAAAGATCACATCTGCTCCGGATTGACTTACAGGTGCAGTGCTTGTGCTCCACAGGCGTCCCCGTCGCTTTGTTTGGATAACCGCGGGGGGGAACGAGGCCGATCTCCACCTCCCTGTTTCATCTCGGACATCTTGATTTGATGAGTCCTCGGTGTGTCTTAATTATTCAAAACAGGACAGGGAACTGGAGCTGGGAGACTGGGAGACAATTAAACAAGCTATCAGACCCAATATGCAAGCAGCTCTCAGTGGTGATTCACAGCATCTTAAGTATTTGAAAAGAGAGAGCAGACAACTATACACATCAACAGTGTGCATCTGAAGAACATCTGAAATAATACTCTATCAGCTGAAGGCCAAACAGGATAGAAAAGGGGAAGGGGGGAGGTATTCCACTGCGGAGGACAGGTCCTGATGGAGGCAGACCTTACATCAGCAGAGTGGTTTCAGAGTCACAATTAGGAAACTGTTCAGGAAGGAGCTGATAGCGAGAGGCCTGCTGAGAGTCAGCGGGGAGAGAAGGACGGTGGAAAACAAAGGGACAACAGGATGAACTGGAGCTGTGACGTCCTCGAGTTCGGACATGTCTTTTCATGTAATCAGTGTTACATTCTTTCCTTAAACAATAGTACTAATGACACCCCTTAAACTTTGAACCACTCTTATAAAAGTAGAAGTCCTCAATTGCAAAATGTTAAGTAAAAGTACGTGAGCACAGTCATGAAAATATGCTTAAAGTTTTTAAAGTACTCTTTTTATTCGATCTTACATCATTTATTTGGATTATTATTACTCACGCATTAATAAAAGCAGGATTTTTACTGTTGCAGTCGGTTGAGGTTGAGGAACGTTTAAACATTTTTGCATTGGACCTGCAAACCAACTGACGATTATTTATATAACCGCGATGAAGTAGTGAGAACTGCCATCACAGTTACACAGAGCACAAAGTGACGCCTCCACAGTGTTTGTTTCTGTCCAAATGGTTCAAACCTAAGAATTTTTTTTAAAAAATCAAATAATTTAAGTAATGAGATTGAAAAACATCTAACTCTTAATATTCCTACTTTCTGAAAATAAAAAAACAAATTGAAAACTATGAAAAATTATGATTCATGGATTCATTTTCTGTCAAAAGACAGATTAACTGATTAATCGTTCCAGCTCTACTTGTATATTTTGTTAGGTAGGTATGTTATAAGCTCTTCATTAACCAATATAGACAAATTAAAAGCTCTCTGGCAGTGGCGGACTCGGGATGCTTGAGGAGCCCCGGGGCGAAATAAATGAAAAGGGCACCACATGAATGCGAGGGGGCTCCAGCACACTGAAAGTTGTGATATATTTATTGTGAAGAGAGGGCAAGTCACCATGTTTCGTCCGCTCGAAGGGCACCATCGAGGGCACTTTTTTGCCTGTGTGGACACCAGGGCTCCCAGATGAGTGCAGAAGAGTGAAACGTACAATATTTATGTATATGTAGCGGAGTCGAAGAAAGTGATGGAAAGTTGCATGATAAAACGACGTACCTCCAACCGGTAAATAGGTACTCCAGCGTACGCCACCCCTGAATACCATGTACAACAAAATACTCTTCGGTACATAAATGAGAGGCTTATACGTACGTCATCTCCCTGAAAGTGGCTCAGATAATCAAAAGTGCTGATTCCCCCCCATACTGGCTGCTGTTTGTCCACATATGTGTGTGTCTGTCTACGTGTGTGTGTGTGTGTTCTCGTGATAGACAAAGGCATCTTGTTGACACTGGGGCTGCTCAGTGTCAGGGAAAGATTGTCTCGTACTTTAAGAAGAATGGACTCACATCCTTTGCATAACATCTGGAAAGCTCCACTTGAGCCGCAGCGTTGACACCCTTCCTCCACTTGTCCTCTGCTTGCCCTTCACTCAAACCCCCGTCAAACACAAACACCTTTCATGTTCGAGTGGACAGGACGGGGCCAGAGATACGTACACGATGTGCGGGGCGAGCTTTAATTCCCACGCCATCGCAGACTTTGAGTCGTTTCAGCCATTCGTAGGTTTTTACTTGCCGTGGATTGCAAAGTGGCTGAGTTCAAGGTCGGACTAATTCCAGCCACTCACTCGTTTTTTTAATCCGGGGATGCTGAGCTGGGGGGCAGAGTGATCCAAACATGATGTGTAGACCAAAGTAAAATCTCAGTCACAACAGTCTAATCTATTGGCAGGTCAGGAGAGCAGTATTTGGGGATCACAAGAAATATATTAAAAAAACCTGGGTAATGTGGGAACCAACTCAGCTGACGAGCTGTTTCCACATCCGAAGATTAGGTGGGTTGTACAGACAGCTGTTTGTAGAAGGTGACAGATCTTTTCCTCGCATGATCTTAACAACTGAGCTGTGATTGATGGGCAGTATATGTCAGCAGTAAAGCAATGGCACCAAAAGCAGTTTCACGAGAACTTTACCTCAGCTTTTTCGTTGTGGTTTTGATGTTGCGTCTGACCGACTTTGGCTTCAAGGAAAAAGACGGACAACAGCACAATTCCCACTCCCACTCTTTTTTTGTTTTTTCCGACTTCGGTTTCTCCTACGGGGAGGGGACGACCTGCTGCTGCGAGCTATATGCCTCCACTTTGACTCAAAACCACTGAACACACGTTGATTTTATCTCGACCCTCTCCGCGGGATCCGCGGCACCTATTCTGACCCAGGATCAGTCACCGAGGGCAACCAAACAGCTGGGCAGAAACTATGTCAGCTGAGGCCCCGCGGAACTGTAGGGGAGGCTTTCTTTCCACTGAACCTCGCAATCCAGTTCTACTTTAGAGTGAACTCTGATTTCACCAACAAGTCTCTGAATGCTATGCAAGCTGTGCCCCGTCTGGCCGCTCACACAGAGGCGGGCCGCTCTATTATCTCCCCCGAACACCCGGAGAGACATGCCTGGGATTCCACGAAGGGACATTCTTTAGGATTAGAGAATGCAGTCCAATAAATCAGTCCAAAACTTTTAAATTAGCAAGTGTAGTTTTTTTTGCGTCTTTATTCATCATATATTAGAAGCATTTAGCAACCCAATTGCCATAATAAATGTTGGCAGTGTCCATTTTGGCAGACCACCACTGATATGCTGAAACAATTTCATGTTGTGACAGCGCTGTGAGTACAGTCTGGTTAGGTTCAGGCACAAAAAAACAATTGGCTAGGGTTAGGAAGAGATCATGTTTTGGTTTACCTGGTTGCGTTGTCACGAACACGGCTGGAGCGTGTCCAGATGTCTCAATAATCATGGCGGTTTCACACTTACAAATGTTGAAACACTGGCTTCCAACTGGTGTCCCACTATACGTCTCCAGTGGTTCCATGTTTGAAATTGTTGAAATGCTGCTCAAACAGTGGTCTCTCATTAAAGACATCCAGTGGCTTAGCGCTCACACATTCAGAGGAGGCAGGCTTGAAGAGTGGTGCCTAGTTCAAAGAATCCAGTGGTTTCACACTTACAATTGTTAAAATATCATCTCAAGTGGTTTCTCGTTCAAACATCCAGTGGCGTCATTCTCATAAATGTTGAAATGCAGTCAGTCGTCTCTCGTCAAACATATCTGGTGGTTTCATGCTAACAAATGTTGAAATGTTGTCTCAAACTGTGGTCTCAGTAAAAAAAAATCCCATGGTTTCATGATAACAAGTGTTGAGATGCCGCCCTGTGGGCCTGTGCTGTGGTTTCTCGTTAAAAAATCCAGCGGTATCATTCTCTTATGTCATGTCTCAAATGTTGAAATGCAGTCGCAGACGGTGGTTCTTTTGTTCAAATATCCAGTGGTTTCACGCTTATAAATATTGAAACGCCGTCTCTAACAATGGTCTCTCGTTAAACATATCCAGTGGTTTCATGCTAACAAGTGCTGAGATGCCATCTCAAACTGTGGTCTCTCGTTGAAAAGAGTCAGCGGCGTCATTCTCATAAATGTTGAAATGCAGTCGCAGACGGTGGTCTTTTGTTCAAATATCCAGTGGTTTCACGTTCATAAATATTGAAACGCCGTCTCAAACAGTGATTGCTCATTAAAGATAGACTGTGGTGCTCGCAAATATCAACACGTGTTCTCGAATGGTGGGAGCGGCAGCCAATCTCGCCCGGCTGACGATACCACAGCCTCCACTTCCCAACACGAAAGTCAGCTCACATATATCCGAACTGAAATAAGTAATGTAACATCTCTGTAGTTTGCAGAAAGGTGAAACACTTCGTCCTGTAATCTGATGGCCACATTTAGCCATTTCTACTGTTCACATCCAACACATTGCCTATTTCTCACTGGCCTACAGGCTTAAAGTCAATTTCAATAAAGTGACTCTGATTTTTTTCTTTCCCCTCATTGGGCTCCCAGACAGAGAGGTCAGAGGCTCAGCTAAAGAATGTGTACAGGAGGCCAGCGAGTATGAAGCATATTCATGTGTGCTTCTGGTCCAATCCTTTGCATCATTTCTCCATAAACAATGAGAAAGATTGAGACTGAGACTGAGGTGGTATGCTCAAATAATGTAGGGCCAGCTCAAAATATAACTTCTAAGGGCCTCCGCACTGTATATGAGGAAATACATTTTCTCCTTTGAGGACAACACAAAGAATTGCTGTTTTTACAAGTCTTCCCACCAGGAGTTCCTGCCAAAGCTAAGCGCAGAGTGAGAGACCCCCTTTGAGCGATTGTGACGCTCAGAGGAAGGATGATGGAAATGTTTAAAGTGAGGCCATACAAGCCAGATCCTAAACAATAGTTTCCCCTGGAGAGCACTGAAACTGGCTGGGACTTTCATTCATACACAAGCGCGATCACCTTGCCTGCTGTTTTGTCCGTGCGCTTGTGCGTTTGTGTTTAAAAACAGACGAAGAACGGGACGGGTAGTAAAAGTCAGGAAGTGTTGGTATTTTCTGCTCTGGATGTGCCACAAGTTGTCACAGCGCCGGCTTTAAATCCCCCCCCGCCTCCTGTGACTTCTGTGTGGCGGGACATGTGATCTGTAATCTGGATGGGGTGATGGCGATGGGGGGAGTGAGGAATAGGGCGATCTTTGAGCGCTTGTGAGTCTCAGCTTGAATATATGGCTGTCCGCATAAAACCAGACGGGAAACAGCATACTGTAGATCTCTGTTTGTTCACATCAAGCGCTCTTTGTGCTCAGCCCTCGGACAGAACTCAGCGACTTTGATTCCGCAGAATGGATTCGAAACACTAAATTATTACATAATTGAATCAGTGAAACTTTAAGAGGCATTAATTTTACAAGCTCAGCCCCGAGACAGAATAAATGTATATTAAACTTGCTTCTGCATTGAAATATGATATGCACGCTTCCCTGAAATGGTGAAACTGCACAATATGTACATTTTAGCACTAAAATCAGCACATGAGAACCAAACAAAAAATCAACCTCATGCTTGAAAATCAAGCAAACCCAAGTCAATGTTAACACTGTATGTGTTTTAAGTTTATTCATCAGTGTCATTATTATCATTAAATTGATTATTTTTGTTAATTTTCCTCCCCCCATGTACGTCATGGTTTGTTTGTTTTTTTCTTATTTTGTTGATATCCGGTTTTATTTTGAAGCTAAATCCTCTTGCATCGTGCCCTCACTCTCTAGTTCCTGCTCACCTGTGTTCTCAGTGTTCCTGTGCTCGTCCCCGGTCTGATTCTCCCGGTCTGGTTCTGAGTCATAAGTATGCGCGCAGGCACACTGACCTTCTTTTGCAGGTGGCATGGCTGAATGGTGTTGATGTCGTAAAGGTCAGGTTGTGGTATTTGTCTGCCCTGGTTTATCAATGGTTTACATTTTTTCTTTTTTCGTCAGGTCGCGTAACTACGGACGGAGGCGAGAGTGAAACATGAGGATCTTGACTTTGTACATCTTCCCTGCGGATCGAGGGTGCCGGTGTGTGTTTTGCTAGCTCTCGGGGATTCATTTAGGGTTTTATGTAAGCTGTGTAGAGTTTAAAAAGGGGCAAAACCAAAACGATATTCTTGTATTTCAAACCAAATATGCCATCTTGCTTTAACCACAGGAATAAAAGCTGGCATTGCAACATGCTCAGTGTCAGCTGATGGTAAGAATAAAAGCAATGACCGAGCTTTGAGTCTTTACAGTATCTACAGTTGGTATTTGTCAGTTCTGCTGTGTGTATATATAACACATTATGTCATCGATGTCTCATTTAGTCTCAGGCGGTATGAACTCTGTTTCGGAAACTTTTCTAAAAAAGAAAAAAAACAATAGGTCATTAGGAGAGTTGGCCTGACGGACCTTTTTGAGACGTGCTGAATCCAGCAGGCACTTCCCCCGCAATGCACTGGAGAGATAACCGCAGCCTCTGATAGGCAATGAGGAAAACGGAAGCCATTAGTGACAGGTTGACCTTTCTCCCAGTCAACAGCGGCAGTGTCAACCAAACAGCAAAACCCTCCACAAAGTGCTCCAGGTGAGATTTATTAAAGCGCCATTACATCTTCTTTTGATCTGTTGCATCCTCATCATTGTCTCGATACTGTCAGCACTTTGTCGACGTCCCCTTAAAAGCTACAAAGCAGCCGTACTTGTCGGACGGGACTGTTTCATTTAACGAAGCGTAAGCGTACGTCCATAAATCTGAGGTCTACGGGTTTACAGCTGTTTGAGTCGAGGCCCGTGTGAAACGCACTGGGAAAAGGAACTCAGCTGCCCTCCCTGCAACGCACAGCTGCACGTTAAACACACAAGCACCTTCTGTGGGTCGACGCTTGTTGTCCGATTTTTGTCTATTCAGGCACTATTCGAGGGGGAGGAAGCAGAAGCGAAAGTGGAGCATGTGACTTTTGAGCTAAGGCCCTGACACCAGCACAGCGAAATGAGATGAAAGATCCAGAGACGTCGGAACAACTCGTCATTCGGACTGCTGAATACGTGGCAAAGGTTTTTTTTTTTTTTTTTTTTTTTTAAAAGGAGCTTTGCTGCCCCAGAGGGAGCGGTACTCTGGTGTACTTTGATTGCCTCCTTATTAAGAAGTCATTAAGAAATGCAAAAAGAAAGTACAGAAATCAATCAGTTTGGGGACATCAGGGGGAATTTATTCTTCCATGATAAATTAACAAAAAAAGAGAAAACGCTGGATCCACTCCAAACCTTAATGGGGTCTATTCTTGGCTGAGACCCATCCTAAATTCAAATTTCGTGGAAAACTGTTCGGTAGATTTTGTGTAATCCTGGTAACAAACCAACAACCAAACTGATACAGGTGAAAACCCCCTTGGCAGATGTAATTAAAGCAGGAATATCAATGAATTAATTAATGCCTACAGTTGTTTCTAATGGTATGTATCATTTCCTTCTTTCTTTCTTTCTTTCTTTCTTTCTTTCTTTCTTTCTTTTGTCATTTTCAGTCCACCATACAGTCCAGACAATCGAAAGAAGAAAATATGGCTGCATTAAATGTTCTGTTGGGCTGAAATAAAGTGTTTTGAACATGTAGCAGACAAATTTCATGTTCGTTCACCCTCTAACAAAATGAAAGTCATCCTGAAAGAAAGACAGCGAAGCCAAGTAAAAGAAGCATTATTGGTTACACAATGAGTACAGAGTGTCAAATGTAAGCCTGTGAACTGCTGGTGCACATCTTTCCCCTTGGACCTGCATTAAAACAAGATTTGATCACCTAATGAAGTTGATACGGATTTCTGCCATCCGATGCTGAGCAGATGCGGTAAAGAAGAAGGAGAGGAACGGGGTTTCAATAAAGGACGAGGACTGTAAGTCTTCTCGAGCAACCCTCTCACCTCCTTCGCCACGGTGTGCCAGGGGGGGAAAGGTGAGCGAGACGTTGAAGGTACAGGAAATAAAGAGGATTAGGTGGAGGAAGAGGGGGATGAGGGGAAACTCGCTTGAAGCAGGAGAGCAGTCTCGCTCTCCCCCTTGGGTGTTCCTGTCAGGGCTCCAGGGAAGCAGACATAATTCACTTAATTGGTTCTCACTGTTACACATAGAAGACAGAGCAGCAAAATCTCTGAGGGATTTTTTTCCCTTCTCTGGGTCAAAGGTAGCAAGGACTTCCCTCTGCTGTCTCAGCAATGGCAGTTGTTTTTCCTCTCGGTGAATTCTCTCCAGTCACGTATTTACGTTGCGTTTGAAGAAGCATTTATCTGCCAACATCGCTTGTTGATTCAATCAAGGCTAATTTGGAGAAAGGGTTCGAGCGGCGGATCGCGGTGAAGGACTGGCTGCGTGAACCCTCTTTGATCTCTGCGTGAAATCAATGAATTAAAGAGATTAATCCTATTCGAGACAGTAAAGAACGACATGAAACGTGGACATGCCAAAGTCACAGTCCTCCTGTACATGCCCCGTCGCTCTCATTATGGCCTGTTCCAGCCCGTCAAATGGATTTACACCATTACATAAACAGTCGCGGTGATTCATACAGAAGTCACATGACGGCTCCCCCCTCTACCCGCCCTCTCTCCCAAACAGTGACCCCCTTCCGCCCCCCCCCCCAAGTTCTCCAAGATGACTGACGAATGCTTTGTTCATTTCTTTAACCCGCGACCTACTGGACACATTCTCACTCGGGCCCAATCACTGTGTGCATTGCGAGGCTGATGCCAGTGTACATGGGTGTACAAGGCCACACGCCAGTACGAAAACCCCATGAGCACCGCAGCCAACTCCAGCAACTTATGTCTTGACATGAGTAACTACGGAATATCTCCCCCGCTGGACGCTCTGACAGACTTGTGTGAGCGATGAGTTTCGGGGATCAAAGGTCACTGCTTTTTTCGGAGAGAGCTCCAAATCCCTGTTGGCTAAGAGCTACGATGTGCTGTTATCTTTTTTTTTTTTTTNNTTTTTTTTTTTTTTACTGTATTACACAACACTGTAAATGGACAGGACCTGATAGTGAGCCCGCTAAAGGGAATAGATGCCAGTCCATTTTACAATTCATGTGCGGCAGTTGTTTAAAGTGAAAGGCAGCCCACTCAAAAAGATCTATTTCCCTAAATAACATTTCACGTTCCTCAGGTTGTTAGCAACCTGATTTTTTACATTTTGGAAAAATATCCTTATTCACTTTTTTTGCAGAGAGTGAGGTGAATAACACTGATACCACTCTCCAGTTTACTTTGCTTTGCATAAGGACTGGATATAGGGGAAAACAGCGGGCCCACTAAGTCTGCCTACGATAGGCTATAAACGTCAGGCAACTTCCTGGATTCTTGTAATTTCTGTGAGGCTGAAGGAAACCAACGAAGCTGTTTCCCCCGTTTACAATCTTTATTCTAAGCTAATTAAGCTACCTGCTGAGGTATTTAGCATACTAGCATGAGAGGTTCCTTTAGGCAAGTCTTGCCACTCAGAAGCCATCTTGGCAATGCCCCAGAGCAGTTCCTCAGGGCTAACAAGATCCATATATAAATGAACGGGGAGAGAGCCAGAACTTCACTTTCAACGTCAGCTATCAACTTTTTAATATTATCCATTGAATAATTGGCTGATACGTTTCTTGATCTGGCTGTCGTTTAAGCAGACGATTGGCTTTTGGGGGGGAAAGGGCGGGATATGTGTCATGCAATCGCCACCTCCGGCTTTTCTATTCAAATGCTTTGAGTGGTTTGTCTCCTCTCTTTCTAAAGTCTCTGTCTGCATGAATCTGGTGTCGTACTCATAAACTAAACTGTTCCTTTATCACAGGTCGTTTGATTGAAGCCTCTTACAGTAATCAAGGTCTTGTCTGCTCGCCTCCTCAGCGGATCCACCTGCGCTCATCCCTTGTAAAAAAGCGAGTGCAACTTTTCGTTCAAGGTCTCAACTCTGATGTAAGAACTCGCAACAAGCGAACCTGAAAAAAACAACACAGAAAAAAACTGAGTTCTCAAACTGTCTTACCGAGCAATTATTTGGTGACCTTGTCCCCATAGTGTATGTCTGGGAGCATAGTACACATCCTGTATAGACACAGCAAACCTTTTTTCACAAGAACCGTATGAACTGTGTGAACCTCGCTCGTGTCCGTCTCACGCTCGGTGGTGTGCACAAACTTTACGAGAGCAAAAAATCCAACGAATCAAAAGACTGGCCTGTCTTCCACGCACGTGAAAAGTGGCATTAAGACAAAATCGAGCATGCAAATGTCCCGTCACGAAGCCGCTACACATGAGAAAAGGGAATGATGTCGCGTGCCTCTTCAGTAAACGTGACCGTACCAGAAGAGCATGTGCGTGTGCCAATCAGAAACACACCGGTGAGCCTTCTTGTGTGACGTGAGTTAAAACGAAGCACGAAAGTGTGCAAACAAATCCAAGTTTCAACGTGTTGCCGTCAGGGCACTGCCAGTGCTTCTCCTGGGGATCACCTGTGTTTATCTTAAGAGAGCAAGAGCAAAGATAGATTATATAATTTATGATTTTGGCCAATATGGTACACACTGTTGATATGCAGCAGTGCGCTCAGTGTTTGCTGAAGATAGCCTTATCTCGTGGGGATTTGGCGTATAATATTGGCCCACTATAGCTCTTATTTGCTACGTTTGCAAACTTGAATTCAATTACAGCGTAACAATTTTCAGCATATAGAGTAAAAACTGAAATGTAGGTTGAACAACAATTAAATTCACGCTATTTGGCTGTTCCAGTTAACTAATGGTGGAACTATCGCCACAGGTGGATGTGTGTGTAGTGTAAGTTCATCCGTCGTATGAGCCGATTTAAAGATTACTGTGTGTAATAATGTCATTTAAAGCACGTGGCCAGAATGTTGTGGCGTTCCAGCTGACACTGCCGACGTAAAAGTCGAAAATTCTGACTTCCCAGTTCAGATGGAACGCGGAGTTCTATGAGCTGGACGCTGGACAGTGAACACGCCTTCATGTCTGCACCTGAGTAAGCGAGTAGGCTAAGTCATCATGTCCTCGGTTAGCAGATATTGCAGTCTTGAGACAAAGAAAATGAATGTTGAAACGTATAATGTGTGTGTGTAAGGCTCAACCATCTGAAGACTGGAGGTCGTGCTGCATTTGTAATGGGATCGGAAGTAGATCGAAAAGTAGATTACTGCAGCTGTAATTTCATGACCTCATCGTGTGTTTGGCGTGCAAACGTTTTCAAAGCCTTCAGATGTGATGGCATAAATGTTTTGTGGGAATAAATGTCAGCAAAAGTAATGAATCCTTCGAAATAAAATAAACTGACTGTTCCTTTAAAACCACGCCGCAGAACTTAGAGTAAATGTACTCAGTTACTCTCCACCCACCCTAACTCACCCTGTTCCCTCACACCTCTCACAGCATAGACACCCCCTCTTCAGACACACAAACACACACACCTCCCTCACATTAATCCCACCAGGTTGTTGGGTTCTATGGGGGTCAGCGTTTGCCGGACGCAGCTTTTATTTGGGCCCGATTACTTTTGGGCACAGTCATCGTATGGCCTCTGTCGACAGGGATAACACGCATTGGGGCCGGATTGGCGTCCGCCTCACTGGCTCCATTCACTGGGCCAGGCACAATCATTTAGAACTGGCAGACCTAACACCTAACCCACAGAGCCGGGCCAGCCCAGTCAGCAAATACAACCCCCCCCACCCCTCATCCCCAACCCCCCCCCTCACCCTTTTTAGCAATCAGAGAGCAGGGGAGTCAAATGATAGAAAAAGTTAGACAAAGAAAACGACTGAGAAAAAAGGTCGCGGTGGGACGGAGGAGAGAGTGGGAGACATGAATGAGCAACTCCTGCATATATTGGGTTGTAGGGATAGAGTAGCACAGAGAAAAAGAGAGACAGTGTGTGTGTGTGTGTGTGTGTGTGTGCTTGGATGTGTAAAAGAGACGGAGAGTAAAACATGGCTTTTCATCAGCTGACTGCCAGCTACTCTCTCGAATCAAAGCCGTTTCCGCAGCAGCTTTTACATAGTTTGGAGGTTTTGACCCCGATGCCCTCCGTGGCAGGCTACTGATTTGTCACTGAACTCGGATGTTTGGGGTCCCTAAATGTGGCTGCAGGTTGAAACTCCCACCCCCCTCTCACGCTATGTAACCTGGGATGCACATCTAAATAGGCCAAAATATCATGTACAAAAAAACAAAAAAACAAAACAAAAACGTATCATCTGCCTGAAGATACATGCATACATACAACATGCAGCTGTAGAATGTTTTCACATTTACTTACATGATATGACACCGCCGTATAACATGTGTATTGTTAGAAGAAATAATATTGTTAATTCTGATGTATGTATGGTACGATATGTATCAGTTGACCTCTGCTGCCCTCTTGTGGTGCTTCTGTAGCATTGTTTCTTTCAGTGAGGACTAAGAGGAAGACCATTTATCTTCACGATGCTCGATATATTCAGTGTTGTAAAAGTACCCAAAAAGCCCCACTTGAGTAAAAGTGCAGATGTGGTGTTAAGATGTTATTTTGAAATAATGAGTAGTACTCAAGTGAATCTTTAATGGTGCAACATGTAAGGATTTTGGTTGAGAAAACATTCAAGGACAGACTATGTGTATCAACAGAATGTGAAGGAATAACATTTCTGCCATTATGACTTATTGTGTTGTGTTTAGCATGCTAACCAACTAGCCCCATCCCGAGGCTCAAGGTCCTGTGCTAGCCATGAAAACACCAACACTTCCGTGGTGCTCCAAGCTTCCAGTCTGGACTGCAAGCTGCACGGCTAACTGAGCTAAAAATGTACATCTATGTATACACTGTGTACAATGAGCTGACTGATTATTTATTATATATCTAATAATTATCCTTTTTCAGAATACTGGGGTCAGTTTTTTTTTATCCGATTGCTGATAAAATAATAATACTCTGGCTTTGATGCAGCATGCAATCTGCAAAGTAACTAGTAACTAAAGTTATCAAATAAATGTCGTAAGTAAAAAGAAGAATATTTGCCTCCAATATGCAGTGGAGTATGAAATAGCAGAAAATTAAAATACGGAAGTCAAAGTATCTCAGATACTCACAATAAAATTCCTGTTAGTGAAATGTGTTGACAACATGCACCTCTGTGCATTTAGCCAAGGTAAATAAGCTCTTATTGATATGATACGGAACCTGTTAAATACCTGAGAGTTGGTACATTTCTGTTCACTAATTGTACAGGTCACACTGATGTATATAAAACATTCTAAGGTATAGCATTATTAAAATCAGACATAAGACATTATGGTCAGGGTGAAATGAGTGGCAGTGGTGAGTAAAGCTTATATCAGGTCTCATTCCGGACCTTTGATCATTTTGTTAGTTAGCTAGTTACCTCATTCATTAGCTGTTTCTGTTGCTAAGCACAAACAAACTATTATTTCATTGAAAAGCTTTAGCCCAGGCTCTGTAAGCGGATGGAATTTGTGAGAATCAACTTGACAGCCTTCCTGCTAAGGTTAAAACACAAAAACATAGTAGAGAAAAAAAAAAGTGCATTGTTTTATTACATTCATGTCAGACATACAGAATGTAAAAGTAAAAGCTCTTTGGCACTTTACTTTTTTTCAAATCTGAATAAAAATAGTCCTGGCTTATATATAGGACTGACATGAAGAAAGGAATAACAGCTTCATTTCTCTTTTCATAAAAGGTTCATTATTTTATTATTCTATTTTTTTTTCTTTACTCATTGTGCATAGATAGCATTTATCACTCCAAACTCCTATGAGAAAGTGATGCTAGTGGCTGATGATGGAGCTGCTGAAAATGAGGAAAAAGCTCCTTTAAATGGCTCATACCATTTTTGACAGCGGGGGGGAAGCGGTATTAGCTGTTTCCAAAAATTATCTTATTCCGCTGATATCTGCTCCATAATTAAAAATGGCCATTGTAATTCTAATCTACACGTTATTGCTTTATTTAGATACCGAAATACTACACAATGACACCGGTCTGGGGAGTCAGGACGAGCGTTGAGCGGTTCCGGATATCCCTGTATTTACAAACACAGTTTTAGCTTAAGTAGCGGTGGCTGTTCCCTGCAGAGGGCTAATGAACGGAGCAAAGCGAACATTTAAGACGTTTTTAAAGGATTTTCATGTTCAATAAGGTGAGCCTGTGAGGTGGGTCGGACATGTTTGCGACCGCGGGCAGTGACGACCGCCGGACGGGCCCTGAGAGCGACGCCAAGCCGCCTCACCCCGCCGCAACGACGGAATACTGCGCAAAGTTGCAGCAGTGGATGTGGCAGTATTACTGGGGGTACGCCAGCTGGCAGAGCTGGCTGGCTCTGTCAGCCCTCCCGCCGCCGTGCGGGTTCCCTCCGCCGGGGGCAGGCGCTCACGCACTGGGGACACCCGCCTCGACCTCCGGCGGCGGCGGGCAGCAGGGCTTTGACACGGGGAACTGGTACAGCTACCCGTATCCGCTCAGTTTCCCAGCATCCTTCCCTCATCCTGCGCAGACGGAGCACAGCTCAGCCGCCGCCGCCGCCGCAGCTGCTGATGCCCGACCAGCCCAGCAGCAGAACGGGAACCCAGCTCAGGCAGGTAGGGGGCTCAGGTTTGACAGAGTGAACCACGATGCTGCCTCCAGCAGTGCGTGGGTTTTCGTTTTGTGTAAGCTGGGTCACGAGTGTGGCGGAAAGCAGGCTTAAGTGAGGAAAACAGGCTTATACGCTTAGAGGTGTAGTGCTCTGTCAACCTACCGCCGCTGCGTGTAGTCAGCGGTCCAGGGTGGGTTCATTCGACTGTTATCACCTTCAGCGCACCTGTCTTCTCATCCACCTCTGACAGGACGGGAGTACACCATCCCCTCTCCCCTCCAGAGGTTCCTGGCTGAGACGGTGGACTTCTTCATCCTGTTTTGCGTGAAGGCCACCATCGTGCTGTGGATCATGCATCTGAGTGGGATGAAGTGAGTGAAACTATTCAACAAACAGATGGATAAAAAAAAAACCCCAAAAAACCAAACAAATGAAGACACATGAAGTAGAACCTAAACTGAATTCACACATGCAACACCTGACCAGCCCAGTGGTTCTGCCAAAACAACATCTTTGACGGTATCTAAAGCTGTTTCAGCATTCTCACACATGCACCTGTCTCTCCTCCATAAAGGGACATTGCCAAATTTATCACCCACTTCATTGTGGAGGAGATCGACGAGAACACGTCCATGGAGGACCTGCAGAAGATGATGGCTGTGGCTCTGGTCTACAGGGTGCTAGTGTGCGTCTATGAGGTGGGTCACGTGTCGGAACTATTCCTAAATCACATGTAAAGTGGAGAATATCATGCTCATTGGCTTACAATGCATGGTGATCTGTGGCTGAGTGAACGTTGAACTCAGTGGTGGTGTTTGCTCTTAAAATTGTCTGCTTAATGTAACTTGAGTGTTTAAAACCAATGTTTTCTTAGTTAGTGTCATGCTGCATACAGGTTTTTCCAGCTGAATGGAAAGCCCTTCAGCATAGTTAAACATTCCTCCCTCTTACATGTGGTACCTCACTGCCACACGCTCCTGTTTTAATGAGAGGAGCCACTTGTACAACACAACATTGTTTCCCACAGAGGACAGTGATGCAACGTTGCGCTCGTAGTTGCTCGAGATGAAGTCATGTGCCAGGTCTCTCGCTCGACCTGTGCAGCGGTGGCTTGTTTTCCCAGGTGGGAGGCAGCGCAGAGACACTCTGGCTCCTCCTCTCAGACCAACACCTCCTGGCATGTTTCCTCACGTCAGAGTGTTTGACCTCGTTTGTGTGAACCTGAAAATTAATTTCGTGCAGTTTTAACCAATAAAGGAAGAAAAAAACAAACAAAAACAGTGCATCTTATCAGCATGCTCAGAAGCCCGCAGGGTTATGAGCGATGTGCGTCTCAGGTGAGGCAAAAGGAAATTGGATTCAGCGATGAACTGTGTACGTTTTTGTCCGTGTCGTCCAATCAGACAATCTGTATTTGGGGCGCTGGTGGTGCCACGCCGGGGAAGTTCCTGCTCGGCCTGCGAGTGGTGACCTGCGACACGTCCACTCTGATCCGGCCCAACCGGGTCCTCGTCGTCCCTGCGTCTAATGTCTCCCTCTCTGCGTGAGTGATCACAGACTGGACACATCACATTTTGATCAGGAAAGAAAAATAGAATAGAAAATCGGGAGACAGTTACAACATACCCATAGATCGATATTTTAAGAAACATACCTTGATGAGTCTCATATCTGTAGAGCATCAATGTGGCAACTCTTAATCCAACCTCTGTTTTGTTTTGTCCCCTTCGCCTTTCACAGCTCTACAGTGCGGGCACTCAATAAGAACTTCTCCATCGCCTTCCTCTTTCCCGTCTTCATCACCCTCCTCTTCTTCCAGCACAACAGGACTGTGTACGACATCGTGGCGGGGACCATTGTGGTCCAGCGCAGAGGGGGCAGATAGCCTCTCCTACAGCAGCAGACTCTGATATACTCGACAAAAGTGCTTCAGGACCGCTGTGTGCTGAAAAAAATAAATAAAAAAAGTGAGTCCAATCTCCTCAGTGGGTCAAAGAAGGACCCAGACTGCACTGGATGCCTACCGGATCGGACCTGGTACGTTGGAAACAGAAGAATCCAGCCATACATTTTATTGGTGCAAGGTTGTTTTTAACTATTGAGTCAACAAATAAGCTATCAGGAAACCCTCTGAAGTATTGTGGCATTTGATAAACGCAAAGAAAAGTACGAGAATTTTCTTCATTCGCTTGCTATCGCTTAATATATTTTAACATTTATTTTCCTGAAGTCTAAAATCCTGTATGTTTAAAAAAAACCCAAGTAGCCCACCAGTTTTCACCATCATTGTCTAATTATCAGGCATTTTTAGAATGATTTTGCAGACACTTTAATCAAATGACAGTTCAGAAGAGACGGGCTGTAAATCAGGATTAAACATCATCAACTTACTGACTTCATGCTTCTTTTTCTACGCATTGTTCTGTTCTTCAAGGTAATAATGGTGAATCAAATGTTTGTGACTGCTATGACTGAAGAAGAATAACACCTGGCTTATTTGTAACTTTTCTCTGTGCCTCTGGATATTTTAATGAAGACGTTTTGTTTTATTATCTTTCTGTCACAGTGAAATGTAACAGTGAAAAAGTGTCAAACCCAAGAAATCCTGTTTTGTTCATATTTTCTGTCTTCGGACTTGTGCTTCTCATGACTCAGGGCAGAGCCACTGATTGTCTGAGCTGCACTGTTGGATCCGCTGCTCGTGTCAGATTTCCAATAATGCACAGTGTGAAATGCTGCTGGTATTAAAGATGATAAATGGTTTATTAAGATACTCGGTGGTTTAGCAGTTTTTTGGTACGATACTAACCAATGCCTTTGTCTTTACAAGCACGGTCATGTTGAACACCACACAACGCCATCAGCTCGGCAGTGGAATTAAAAAAGAGGAGAAAATTGACACTTATCCATCAAAATATGCTCAAGTATTTCAAAAGCAGTTTAAGTCTGTAAATCTGTCTTCACATACGAAAGAAGAACAAATTCAATAATGTAGATAAAACTGACTTTCTCGCGTGTCTTGCATGTGATCGCATAAAAAGGAATTTAGTGGAATCAACTAATTATTTAAGTTTGAGCTCTATAAAGACAATAACCTAATTTGAAATGTTTCTATTGAAGTTTCCTGAATGCACCGCAGCAGTCAAGAAAAACATGAAAACAAGTTTCTGAAGAAACCTAATCAGCTTATTAGAACACATCCCAGCGTGCAGTGTGGGGAACTCTCCAGAGACCCTTCCTTTTTTTTAATGGTTTGAAGGAAACGTGTGTGATGAGAATTCGCTGCGGCCTGAAATACTTTTAAAGATGAATCGTGGCTGGTTGCTTTCACAATAATGAAAACACTGTCAGCATTGAATTCAGTCTGGCCCCTCACACTTTCACAATTTGAAGAAACATCCTGTAGTGGTTCAACCTTCGTATCTATGCCGCAACATCTATAGTGGCAGCTACTCCTGATGTTTACAGTCATAAAGCTGGATATTTAATGCAGAGAAACTTTGGAATTCTACTTGAAAGGAATGGAAAGATTGTGTTGACTGAACTCAGTTAAGTACAACTGATTTATTATCAAAGTTAAATGATTTGAAAAGTTTTGAATAATTTCAAAATGAACTAAAATTCAGTCAACTTGGAAATATAAAGCTGCATGGACACTAACTTTCTCCTAGTTGAAACAAATGGTTTGTTTTTACAGAGACGGCACATTGCTAACACTGAAGTGAAATGACTAGCTGCTGACTTGGCATCTACAAACATTTTGACGCTGGGTGCTGCTGGGGAGGGCGCTGTGGACGATTACAATAAAGATGCCACATAAGCTTCTTCATCTAGATTCTCATTTAATGACCTCTGTCCTCTCGCTTCAATGAAAATGTTATCGTTGTCCTTGATTGGTCTAATGTGCAACATTAGAGTCGGGGGTGGACGTGTGTGTGTCTCTCCGCCTGGTTCCTTACAGCTCTTTGGGGGGTGGGAAGTAAAGTCCTGCAGCTGAGCGCAGAGGGGGCACTTGAATGCAGCGTGGACGTGTTAGAGAGGAACATTTGAGTTGTGATCGTGCCGCAGCGCCCATTAAGTTTAGAGGCAAGGTATAAAAGAAGGGGCCTGTTATTACCTGTGGGGACAAAAGTTCAGACGGCATCAAAAGAGCTGATTCAGCCAAACAAAGAGTGAACATGAGTGACAGGCTTTCCAGAATACATTAAGAAATCAGTTGTCTTTGTCTCATGCCTGAGAATGTGGCTGATGGAGCTACTGTGCTATAGGAGTGCAGGATTAAATGGGATTAGTTTTTTTGCTTAAAGACCTGTAAAGGACATTACACGCTCTGGTGCGGCGGGCACGTGGTGTGCACCTTAATGTCAGCGTTTGGCTCCTTAAACTAAAGTACAGAACAACTTCCCACTCCTTCATCCCAACACTAGAATCAAGGTGTCATCAAACCCACAGTGGGGATAATGTCGAGTTCACAGTTTTGCTCCCTTCGTGTTGAAAAGAGACTCCCATGAGTTGCTACAACGTGTATCGCCACACGGGGGCGACGTTACACAGCACAGGTCAGCACGCGTTGTGGCCCAGATACAGTCGATGGAAATAGACTGTAGATTTCTGGATGTTGGCATTATTTCTTGCACACAATCTTTTCCGGAGTGGCAAAAAAAGAAGAAAAAAAGCAGCAATAACCCTGATTATAGCTGAAGAAGCTCATGTTGACATGCAATAAGATAAAAAAATAAAAATCCTGCTTGCACCTGCCTTTTATGCCCTGTCACCTGCAAAGTTCTGCTGTCAGGTGCACCTCACACTCGGGTCTGAGCGGTTAATGATGTGAACACGTTGTACACAAACATCGCTGACAGACCACCTCCTTAATTTACAGACAGCGTTTGTTTTCCATCGCTGACATCTCTCCAGCCATCGCCGGGCTGCTGACATCTGCAAACCTCTCCGCCGAAGTATCAGTGCAAGAGAAATCTTAAGGCCACAGGCCATGCAAGGTAGCCTGCTGGATAAACAATGATGCAACAGTGCCTGACCAGTGTGAGCATTTTGCTTTATATTAACAGGCATTGTGGGGACTGCTACGGGCTTGCAGTGGGGTGAGGTGCACAAGTGAAGCACTCAGTGGTGCCGTGTGTCCCGCAAGACATTTGGAAAAGTTGGTTTCACACTTGAGCTTGGGTACCATCGAAACATTTTCTCTGAAATATAAATGTTTCATGATGACTTCAGCTGCATCAAACCTTAAGAAGAGACCAAAACATCCCTCGTTATTAAGGCGATCAAAATCAGAGTCAGATTCTATTTGATAGAGACCAAAAATCCCACCCGCGACTAACTGGTTCTGGCTTGAAAACGTTTTTTTTCGTATGAAGTCTCTCCCATTTGAAACCGATGAGATCCAGTGATCGTGGAGAAAACAATATACCCAAAACTGTTCTAACTTCAGCGGAAAATGATGTGTTTATAACACTACGTCATTAGTGGCTAATTACAGGAAAATAAGAATTGTTGTGTCTTGTAATGAGCTGTTTCTATCTACAGAGGGGCATGTTGGACACCATGTTGGACTGCACCGTGTTTCTACTAAAACCCAGAACAGTAAAAACAAAGACTGACTCGAGACAGCGTCTTTTCTTTTCTTTGCGATTTTCAACCCAATCGCAATAGCCAAGTACATTTCTGCTAAACCACAAATAAGTCAAAAATGGACGTTTCCTCGGGTCCAATTTTCCATTTTGTATTTTGTCACAACGTTGTCCTTACGCTCTGTTTAAGTTTAGGCACAAAAACTGCCTAGCTGGGATGGGGAAAACATCACGGTTTGGTTTAAGCGAGCGTTTAAACAGCCAGTTTTGAGCGCCACAAAAACAGCTGGAAATTTCTCCTCGGCTCCACAGAAAAACCACCTGGTTTTGATGCCACTAAAACGGTTGGAATTGTCCCCAAGCCAACTCGGATCTGCTGTTTGGCAGCCTTGTTGGCTTGTAATAATGCCCACCGCCTTCCTCTCCACCTCCTGCTGAAAAAACTGATATGCCACGTTTGGTACACATGTCGACTGCTGACACTTACTGTGGTTTGCAAAAAAGCAAACATTGCATCCTGGTGACGGGGCGTTTTTCATTTTAACGGTAGCAATCTCAAAGAGATGCCACTAAATTTGACACGCTGGCTCCTCAGGAAGTTTTATTATTGTGTATCGTATTGTATGGTAGCGCAGTTTTTTCATGATGCTACAATATCATTGGACAATTGAACTATTGAGTCTTATTGTCCAAGGTCGTAAGGGACTATGCTGAGAGGACAAACGCCTCGAAGTAATCTACAGCTACAGCCTTTTAGCACCTTCAGACGTAGGTTGGTAATGGTAACAATTGACCTTACATGTCATTTTTAAATGGTAAACCCTGACTGTACCAACTCCCCTCACAGGTTTGGTGTTTGATTAAAGATCTAAGTCTAAGATCATCAGTGAAGTTATTCATGTGTCCTCCATGTCCCAGTTTATTTAGGCGACGCAAACCAAAGCATAACTTCAGTTTGGATTTCTTTACAAAATTTCTGGTGCCAAAGTGCTGCGGAGTTGAATTTTGATGAGCCGCGTTCCTGCAAAGATGAGCCAGGGGCATATTTTGTCTTAAGGTCCCAGCAGGAAGACACAACGTTCGCTCAGCTCTCCTCAGAATGGTGGGTTTTTAAATAGCAACCATTAATCCTCATGCATTAGTAATTATCACCAGACTCCTCGCCAACTTTCTCACTCCAACACCCGCACAAATCATAGCCGCCATTCAAGGTTTTCTGCCACTGGGTTTGCTCTGGGTTTTCGTTCTCTTCAGCTGTGTCTTTTTGCGCGTCTCCCCTCACGCTAGTCCACGTGTGGC
>CAEMYA010002128.1:4290026-4313608 GCA_903131615.1 Diplodus sargus
GAGTATGTATCGTGCACATCTTCGACTGAGAAATCTGAGTATATATTTCTTCCGTCCAATTAGAGTCTGGACTTTTTTCTTTTTTTTTAACACATCACATTAATGCACTCCAGATTACCTCCCAAAATCTGCCTGCCCAAGACAGCCTGATTCAATTGGCTGCTGTTAATACACAGATTAGGGAACTCTCTTTGCATCCTAATCCTCCTCGCCTAGTTCTCCCTTGTCGCGGAATGGGGAAGGTGTGTGAGAACAGGTTAGCCGATAGCAGGCATTCACTGTAGGATTACACAAGGGCAACTTTAAGCCTTTGTAATTTGGTTGTTAGAGAGGTGGTGTGAAAGTGATGGTTTATAAGAGAGCTCGCGATTGTTACACAGCGATTACAGTGCTGCCGGATTTTAGTTTTTTTGTGTGCTTAGAATTCAATGAAGACATCACATGTGGATGAGGCGCTTCAATATTGCTACAGCACAGTCTGCAGTAGGAAACATTGGGGGAAGGAATTGGAAGCAATTTGGCGCACATCCAATTCATTGGTTTCTTCTTCAATTTGGAACTAGATTACACATACAAACACAAATAGATTGCAGTGCATACAGAAGTCTTTATGTTAGTTGGCGGGTAAAATATAGGCTACTGTGCAGTATTGATATTATGATTAAGTGATGAAGTATTTAATAATAATAATAATAATAATAATAATACATTTATTCCATACAGTTATATTTACAGTTGATTATGGATATTGTCTTCTCAAAAATGGATCATTTAAAAAAAAAAACACCATGTGTTCAAAGTGTGTGTAAAAACTAGTAGGCTAAGTCCGCAGATGTTAAAAACCATTTATTATAGCTAATGGATTCATGGATATCTCAAATGTATGGATACATGGTTTGAAAAGATAGCTGAAGTAATGTGCAAATGTGAAAAAGAAAAACTAGCTAATAGCAATGGATGACTAGTTTAAAAGGATAGCTAGCTATGAGGCTAATGATGGGTAATTTGTTAGGAGAGATAGGCTAGGTAGCTATCATATAGCCATGAGTAGCTAAATGGTTAATGTGGCTATTACATCTACAAAAAGCACACTGGGCTAACATTATGTGTTTCATTTGGCTAGATAGTGCTAGATTAAATATGCATGATTAGTCAACATTTTGGTATTATTCAGTTAGCAAAACATTTGCTAACCTTGACTCTATCATTAAACAACCATATTTTTTTGTAGCCTATAACGAAAATCCATAGATAAATTGATAGATTAAGAAAACAACAGCCAGGTAGTAGGAGAGGCAAATGATGGGTTAATGTTTAAGGGAGGCTAGGCTTGTTATCTTATAGCAATTGGTAAATGGTTATTGGGAACATAACGTCATCATCAGCATATTGGGCTCACATTATGTGTTTCTTTTCGCTAGATATAGTTTGTGGTACATTACATTACATTGTGATATAATTATACATGATAAGCCAACATTTGGTAGCATTCAGTTAAAATAAAATTAGCTAACCCCTAACATGATTGTTAAGTCACTTAAATTTCATAAAATATGGCTCCATTACCTTTTTCAGGGTGCTTCGCTAGGCATAAGAGCTTTTGTCTTTCGAGCATACTTTAGACATTTTTGATGATTAGAAAAATGACAAATGACAAATGACCACTAGCTAGCTATACTCTGAAAAAAAATGGAGCCGCTGCCCCAGAGTGCTTTGCAAACCCCATTCCCTATAATAAGGCCTATGAACAGTTATCCTAAGTTAACGTATGAACAGTGAATAGCTAGAGAAAAACATAATAATGGTTAAATGGCTTCAGTTAGGTCACTGAATAAATATTAAGGTGACGGATGAACAGTTAAAACAGAACAACAGTAACAGGCAAGCAGCTGAGATAGTTGGTTTAAAGTAATGGGTAAATAGTTGAAATGAAAGCTAAGATTTGTGTGATCGATGGTTAAAAAAGTGAACTAAAATGAATGAATGTTTATAAAGGGGTAGCTGTATTCATGTGGCAGGGCTGTACAGGTACATCTGACAAGAAAGGTTGGCAACCACAGTGATAATCCACTGTATAGAAAATAATGTAATTTCAAAGGTGGTCATCTTGTCCATTTAAAAGTATAGAAGTGGCTGGTTGTGTTTTTTCTGGGTATAAAATAAGATAATAAACATTTATTCTCCTTGCATATGTGTTTAGTACGATGCTGTCCGGTAGGCCCATCTGGCTGTGAACCTGTAAACACTTCCACATTTGAGCAAAAGGGGGAGCAGTGAGCAGCTGTAAACACACACCGTCTCCTGTGCACAAGACAGAGAACTTGAGCAAGACACTGTAGCCTTGAAATCTGAAGTGACAGCTGCTTTCAAAGCATTCAGGATGAGCGTTCAACTTCCACTGCGAAGGTCTTTATTGGATTTTTTGAAGGGCTGACATGTGGATGCACTGGCCTGCTTATATTTTCCCACCAGCTGAACACGTAAAGGATAAGATTCACGTACAATTGCCTGAAGAGCCGGGGTGCTCAACAGCTGAGTCAGTGTATTATGTTAAGTGGCAGGCACTTCAGACACACACTCTTTCCGATAGACAAAGAGAGATGTCCACGGCCATTAAAATCTTTCAAAATCCCTTAAGAGCTGCTTTGAAAGGCTGTTGATGGTTAATTATTCATCCGCCCTTTGTGTGTGTTTTAAGTTCAGTGTGTTATTTATTCATATCCCAGGTGAAGAGTTAAATCCCTTGTTTGTGTATGCTTTTCAGTCAAGTGGGCATGTCTTTTTTTGTCGAATGTCCTCGATTTTCAAGTCAGAAAAGGGTTAAAAACCAACTAGTAATGGGATTAGCATTCGTTTTTTTTACGGTGACATATTTCATAAAAAGGCTGCACAGGGATATACCTTGCTTTATTCCTGTTATTAAATTGGCGTCCTTTCCCGAAAAAGAGAGCTTTTTTAATTGCTGCAGTGAAGAAAAATAAATTTGAATTGGCATTTAAGACGTGAGTCATTTAATCTCACAAAATAGCCGAACAGGTATGCAGGTTTAAACAGCCAGCCTCCATTTCTCAGGGCTCTCCCCATGCAGGCCACACCTGGTGCACTTCATTGTCTCTGAGTGTACGCGGTTCACACCTCCTACAAAGAACACAGGTACATCTCCAGGGAGTAACCCAACCCTCGAAGAATCTGCTCCTCCTTTGGGAGCAGTTCTTTATTATTCCTCAAGCACGCCGCGGCCCTGTGCTACACGCATGCACACCCATACACCCATATATTCTCACTGCACTCTGTATGGTGAGAGACGAAGGCCCTGAAAGACAGACGGCTGCCTAAACGACTGTAACTCCCTGTATGTTTTTGTACTTTGCAGCAGCTGAAAAGTCTCACCTGGAGCTTTTTCTTTTTTTTCGCGAGCGCAGCCATTCATCAACTCGCTGTAGGCGTGAGTAGGTGTGTACCTGTAAGTACACGCAGAGACAAAAGAGGGAGAGAGTAACGCGTGGTACGAGTACATGCTTGTGAGTATGCAAATGAGCGTAAGCGTGCACTTCCTCTTGAACTTTGCAACCCCTGCCACTGAATCGTAACGTTTGTATTAAAAGCGACTCTGTGGGATGCACAGTAAACATACGGTCTGCATAATAAATGGTTGTTGAAACTGAAACTCCTCATTCCATTCATATATCAAAGTCCATTCACCATCAGACGCTGTCTCTTCATTTCTATGCATCCAGGCCATGAATGTAATGCTAGCCTCCTGGCACACAGGGCAGTCTACCTCTCTGTCTCTTTGTTTGGTATACATGTGACAAGGGCACAATAGAGTGGTGGACAATAGGCCACTTATTGAGTGACTGGCAGGGAGTGGGATACATCCCAGATCGTGTGTCACTCTGCGGCCTCGTGCACCCTACAGCCCGTGGTCAGTGTCGGGTTGCACCCTCCTGTGACGGAGCGGCGAAGGCGCTAGCTGCCATTTTGGAAATCTGGGACAGGTCAGAGAGGTCGAGAGTGAAAACAGAGCGGAGGGGTTACCTGGGTTAACACACATTTTTACAATTTCACAGCTGATTTGAATACTTTTTCAGCAACAGTATCTCAGTTGACTTTCTCTGGTTTTGCGGATACACATTCAGGGCAGGAGTCACTTTATGCTAACCATGAAAAAAACTATTATCATGGTGGAGTGGTGAGGAGTCAGGAGTCTTACAGCCTGAGGAAGCCGCTCTGCAGTCTGGAGGCAGAGCAGCAGACATTTCTATATGTTTTGGCAGATGGCAGCAGGGTGAACAGCCTGTGGTAGACAACTCACTTCACAGATACCGCTGATGCTTTGTGGATGGGTACCAATGATGTTCTGGGCAGTTTTAATCACCGCACGCTGAGCCTTACTGTCCTGGGACATGCTCGGTTCTAAGTGATGACAAGAACTTGGCACTAAAATCAACAATCAGCTTCTTGGTGTTTGCTGACGTTAAGCAGCAGGTTATTCTCTGCATGCCACTCTGAATGATTGTTGATTTCCTCATATCCTCCTGATATGAACTCTGATCATTGTTTGTAATGCGATTTAACCTCCCAGGTTTTTTCTTTTCAAAAGGGGAAATTTGTCCAGGAGACACTTGAATTTAGCAACTTAAAGTGAATTTGCCATAACTGAATCATGTCATGAGTAAATAAACGTAATTAACGTGTTTTCTAGTACTGCTGCATGATGTGTGTGTGTGTGTGTGTGTGTGTGTGTGTGTGTGTGTGTGTGTGTGTGTGTGTGTGAAAAGATTTTCCACCTTGTCACTGTCAGCTGACTATCTAGTCATCGCCGTTAGCTGAAGCCGATTCTCTCTGAGATCTCGAGCTCTCCACGTCGAACGCCTGCCATGACCTTCTGGCCTGCTGACAGCAGCTCTCTGAGAAAAGAAAAGGTTCGAGGTTCAACATTGGAATTAAATGTAAAGACGGTACAGTGACCCCACCATGTGATATCAAACATAGGACTGAACTCGTGAAATAAACAAAAGCCAGCAGTGTTTCAGAAATTACATTATCAAATACGTCTTAGATGCGGACTGTATCTGTTTTGTTCATGTCACAGAGACAGCTTTGTTTTTCACGATCAACAAGCGCTTTGTAATTGTGACAGAAATACAGCCCCGATACAATTTATGGTAGATGTTTTATGGGCATATGGCATTTATTTTTTATGCCTAATATTGTGTATAGTAGACGTATTGATATGATCATGATCTGTATGTTCTCAGAGTTTGTTTTTTAAATTTTTGCTTGATTTCTGATTGATATCTTATGCAGTGATGAAACTAGTATTCAGAACTAATATATAAGCGAAAGTACTCAATTGAGCAAGACTATAAACTGCATAGGCATGATATTGACAAATAATAATAAGGGAGAAAATTATTATCACACAGATAGATCAAGATGTAGCATTTTACTGCTGTAGCCGGTAAAGGGAGGCTATCTTTGCGACTTTTAAATAGTAATTGTACTCAAATTACTTTTCGACACTTGTCGCACTTGCCCATTTACACGCGTATCCCTGCGCCGCTTGCACGTGGCAGCCTATCCAAATCGCACCCACCATTATTTCTATGCTCAACCATTTACTCACACCAATGGAACAACCATTAGGAGCAGCATCTTGCCAAAGGGCTACTTACCTGAGGAAACCCTCGCCGGGGGATGGTAGGATTGAACCGCTGACCTTCCAATTAGTGGATGACCTGCTCTACCTCCTGAGCCACAGCCGCCCCTACAGTACTTTATATACTGCTGGATGGTTGAAAGTGAAAGTATCACAGTGGATCAGATCATATAAATGGATAAAACTGTCTCTGTCATAACCCACCACTTCAACATTAGAGCTACTTTGCACTACTTATCTTACGAATATATCCCACTTATTCATTTTCCAACTAATATACATACACATTTACATATTAGATTGCATTATAATATATCTAACACCATGGAAAGGCTGTGCAAGTATATTTATATTTTGTTTACTACACGCTATTACAAGGGTTGCAAATACCATGTGCGACTGTGCAACAAGTGTACAAAGTCTTTATTATTAAAGGGGCAATATGTAAGAATTGGCCACCTGTCGAGGGTAACTACAAACAAATATTGAGTAGCCTATCATTGGAGGAACCGTTGACTGTTTCTAGCTACACTCTTTTTCTGTAGACATCTATGGCCATAGTTACCAGCTGCCATGAGCTAATTAGCTCAGTTAGCCATGCAGCTAGCGGCCCTAAGGCGACTCAAGTCTCCGCAGACTTGCTGCTTGGAGCAACGAGGGAGTCTTGTAACTCCGGCAACGAAGCCTGGCTCAGCAGCCTCCGTCTTTGACAGAATGTAACAAAAGACAAAAGATAGGTACATTCAAATTCTGTTGATCATGTTTTAATCTTTTAACTTAATCTGCCATATGTTGAGAAGTAAAAAAAAAAAAAAAAAAAAGACTTAAGCTCTACTTGATCTCATGTTCATGAACACCTGAGGAAAATTCTAATATCATTGCAGCTTGCTTTTAAGTGAAACTGGGTTAGGGAAGCTGTACATTATGTTTGGCTTTTGCAGAAAAAAAATGTCTCTGTCACACACACACACACACACGCCATTGGGATTGGGCTCTATCCATACACACTTGATCTGGTTCTGACATATGTCTGCTGCGCATCCACACGCCCCAGTACTGTCAGTGAACTTCCCTTGTATTCCTGTGTGTGTGTGTGTTTGTGTTCTGCTCCCTCATATTTTTGCATGAGTAGCCCACAAACTGCTCCATTTTTGAACTTCTCTCCCTCTCTCCCCCTCTCTCTCCCCGTGTGTGTCTGTGTCTCTCTCCCTCTCTCTCTGGAGGTGGGGGCAGAGAGCTATTAGCTGTGCGCTGCAAACATCATTAGGAGGGGAGACGCTTTCCACCGTCAGCGCCGGAACAGGGCAGAGGGGAGCCCTGGCAACAACGAAGAGACACAAACTCAGCAGCCCGCTACACACCGACAGTAAGTCCCACT
Source organism: Diplodus sargus (assembly GCA_903131615.1). Lineage (NCBI taxonomy): Eukaryota > Metazoa > Chordata > Actinopteri > Spariformes > Sparidae > Diplodus > Diplodus sargus. Next base: position 4,297,067 of record CAEMYA010002128.1, read on the forward strand.
AAAACTGCTCCTTCAGTGCTCGTTTCGGCGACCTGTCATCGCCTCCGCCGTGCCACTTTTCTCTTCTTCTGGAGCCGCGGAGAGAGAAAAAATGGCTGGAAGAACTGGGCAGGGTGGCGCTGACGCTCCGGTTTACTTCAAAGCCTTGGGAAATGTTTATTTCGCCCTCTGACCTATTTCTAAGTGAGCAAACAGCCGGGGGTCGAGCGGGCTTTTTCGCGTGTACACTTGTCATTTCGGGGCGTCCGCGAGAAGTAGTGTATATAAGTGACGGGGGGGCGAGAGGCAGCGGAGGCTCGGCTCGCATTGTGACCGAGCCGAGGAACGCGTTCGCCGGGGCGAGCCGGCGTCGGGCAGGCGCTGCACTTCCACTAACTGCGCCACTCGACCTCGGCTCCAACATTTCGCTCTTTTTTTTTTTTTTGCAGACTGTTTATTAGCTTCTAAAACGTCTCATAACGTCGCTTCGAGCCGCATGTGTCTTCTTTTCAACTCTTTTCTCTCCGAGCAGGACTGTCATTACATTTCTTTCCTTCTTTCTTTCTTTTTTTTTAAATCTACGTTTCACCATCGCGGAAGTGTTTTCTCCACACGAAAAGAGACGTAGAAACAAACTAAAGGACGAACATAATGTGTCCAGAAGCGTTGTTGTGAATGTATTTTTTATTTTTTAATTTTGCACGTTGCGGTCGTTTTTGTATGAAAAGGTGTAGCGCCATGTAACATGTTACTCCACAGTGCTTGTACATCGCCAGCTGGTTGTAAAGGACATAGGGTTTGTGATTGCTGGACTACCCGTGATGTCATTCATCCTAGCTTGGACCATTATATAACGGGACTGTAGGGAAGCCTGTGATAGCGGGCTATTTTTACACTGTTTACACCTCGGAGTTGCACTCAGGGTAGTCTCTCCGTCCCGAGCGGTAGCCTATGCTTCCACTCACATTATGAATTTAATATGGCATCCAGAAATGAGGACCGAGCGGACGGACAGATGTAGGCTGTGTGATAAAGATGACAACCCGCATTCCCCCCCCACCCCCATCAGCTGCATCCAAGTGTCCCCCCCCCCTTGTTGTGTAATTATTTTCAATTTCAACAAAAGAAGTCGGATTTACTTGTTGATAATATGTTTTTAGTTTCCTTCCCTGACGCAATGAGTGAGCTCGTCGTCCTTAAGAGAGCTGCTACTGTACAAACACCCCATGAAAAGCTGCAGATACTGTGGTTATGACAGCATGTTGTGGTGATCGAGATTGGGAGGATGCACTCAGTAACGTAATCCAAGCATCACAATGTTAAAGTAATGCAACTTGATTGCTTTCGGTTACTTTTGATTGACCTCGATATCAAACACATGCAAACAAAGACGGCTAAGATGACTTTTATTTAATCTTAATATTGAGTGCATTTGGTTTCCAGAGTGCTGTCATGTGTGCGCACGTGCATGGTTACAGTCTAGTATGTCATTCTTTATTTTGAAAATGTAATCCTGTTAGTTATCCCATTGTTTTTTTTTTACTATCTGTAATCCAATTGCATCTTTTTACAGTTACATATTTTGTATCCTAATTACGCAATCCTGTTACAAGGCCAGTTGCAATACATCTGAATATATAAAGATTATTAGCTCAGCGATCAATAAGTAGATGTTTAACCGCAAGAGTTGGGTTGACTGTTAAAATGGAAAGATCTGATTAATATTTTTGTATCTGATGCGCTGAAAAGGTTGCTGGTTAACATCCATAAAGTTGATACAGACTTTGCAACATTTTTATGGAGCATAATAACATTTTTCAAGGAGTGCTTGAGAGCACATTGTGCCTTAAAACCGTGTAATATCTTTCCAAAATATTGCATTCAAACACTTAAGCCACCCTGAAGCCTCTCTGTTGACCAGTCGTATCAGTTTACATAGCAGAATTTCAGTAAACATTTACGCACAGTATTTGAGACCGAGTGAGCACACAGGTAGAACATTTTTTTGACCATGCTGCTCGACATTTATAAAATATACTGTAATTGATACAAGTGGCTCTCACCGATTGCAGACAGATGCTGTCTCATAGATACTAAATGAGAAATGATCTCAGGAGTTGAAATAAATGTTAAAGTATTTTTATGAATAATTTCATTTGGAACATGGCAATGAATGATCTTTCACTGATCAGGCTGAAGCGATCTTTTAAAGTCTCCCCTCTACTCAGAAACATGTTTCTCTTCTTGTTCTTACAGCTGAATGTCCGAGCTTCATTGTGTTGAATGATGAAAGTGCAGAGTTAGACAGGAGAAGGCTGATACTCATTGCTGAATGTCGAAAGTTTCTCTGTGCTCATTGAAAATGTAATTTTAAAGAGGTGGGCTCACGAGCATGATTTGTGATAACACAAATAGTCTGGAAGCTAATGAATGGCCATGGCTATGTATTCATAAACGCACAAACACACCAAAAAATCCAGAAAAAATACTTGCTTCTGCCTTCGCTCTTCAATATCTACATAGTCTAGTAACCGTAGTGTAGAATTTGTAGTGTAGTATTAAATACCATAGTGTCACCAACAATAATAGAAAGTGGTTAAGGGTATATAGTCTTTATACCTCTGTTGTAAAGTCTGGAAGGTGACAGTTGTTGAGTATTTTTATGATCACCTGGGCGAGACAAGCAGAAAGAGAACTGTGAGCAACCAAGATAAGCTATACAAGTTATATTTGAGTATATTAAAAGAACTTCAGTTTTGTTACTGTGATCATATCATATACATTTGCTTGTCTGTGGAGGTGAATTCTACTTTATCAGTGTTGGAAAAAATATATATATTTCTCTATATATCTCAAGTTAATAACAAGTTTCATGACATTTAATTGTGCTAAAATTACTTTAAGGAATTTGAGTTGAGAATTTGGCTCGTCTTGTTCACTTAATTGTAGAGTCAGCAGGCCGGAGACGGAGTGAGCTAGTTATCGGGGATGAAATGGAAACGAATCACTTAGCATCAGCTCTGTAACAGGGGATGACTCGAGGAGAAGGTGTTAAAGCGAAGGAGGCCCAGTATTAGCCCCTGTGGAATACCATGAGGAGGTCTCTGAGGTCATGGTCTAAATACAGACAAACTGTTGTACTCAAGAGAACAACCAAAGATGTACAGCATCTGTTGACGAGAAGACTGGAGAAAGTGTGTGGGTCAGCTGCACTGTGTTTTTATAAAAGATGGATAAATGGAAAAGAAGTTAAACTCAGTTGTTCCAGCGCCAGGTCTGTCAGGATGGGGTTTAATGACCGAGACTTGTGTGTTAAGGGTGGTGATAAGGGTGGAGCGTGAAGCTGACAAGCTTCTACATGAAAATTGATTGAAATGAGCATTCAGTTTTGATTAGCAAAATCTAAAGCAGGATCAGTGATTCTGCCAGTATTTTTTTTCTCTCCACCCGTGCCTGCTTGCACACTCCTGATGCTTATCCTGCATGCTTTCAAGAAAATCAGCTGACTGATACATGAGGTAGCTGACAGTGTTGCAGATACTGGGTTTGTTTTCTCTCTCAGAGATCCTTGATTGATTTGTTTGGGAAGAGGGTTTACTCTAGACAGGTTTGAGAAACCAAACTTTGCAACAAACTCATGTTCTGTCTTGTGTTACTTGTCGTTGAATCCCTGACGGGTGGTGTTTTCTTGTTACTTTTTGTGAATAATATTTAAACTTCTAACCTGAACCTGCAGAAAGCCACCAGGAACAACTCAAGCTGTTTGTATGATACCACTATATTTTTTTTTACATATGTTTGTGAAAATGTCAATGACAGTTTCTCGGGGCATGAAACCATCTGTTGATCTTACCAAATCCAGATGCGATCTCATCAAATGTTCAAATTAAAAATCGAATCAGATCTTGACCTTAAATCAGAGAGCCAAATCCAATCTTGGATTTGGAAAGTCATGACACCCCTTGTAGGTGAACAGAGGGACTGGTAGAGATTTAGGTAGTGGGATAAAGACCAACCAGGTGCTGAGACGGTCGTGATGTTGAAATGCTAAAATATATTTCAGCTGTTAAAAATAAGAGGTAGTAGTTGTAGTTGGTCAACAGTTGGAAGTCAAGTAATTTCAGATTGGAGCACAGAGGGATTTGATTGTGTCCAACAGAGTACCAGGTTTATTATTCTCCAGGTTTGTAATAGCTGTGGCTTTGTCTGAGTTTTGATGGTGAGTGTGGAGGCTTTGTGGTAGGGAAACACCAAACTGTAGTGCTCTATTATGCAGATGCCGCTGTGAATCAGGGGTGCTGTTCCACCCACGTACCACTCACACTCACACTCGCACTCGCACTAACACGCACACACACACACACACGCGTACCACTGCCACCATAGCCTTTGATTCCAGCCGCCACTCACTTTCAAATGGTAATGAGAGGCAATTAGAAGCCAATGTGTCCTAATCACAAGCCATTTAACTGAGCTTGGCTCATTTGTCAGAGCCATATGCGCATACAGACCCACACGCTCAAACACACATGAATACACACATCTGCTAGATCATGCCACAGTTCTTGTCTTTGTCTACTTATGTAAGGAAAAAGAGGAAAATTGTGTGTTAGCAGGCGTGTGCTTGAAAGAGACAGCGAGAGATTTCCAGGTAATGATTGGGCGGAGGTTTCACGGCTGAATGAATAAATGACAGAAATGGCTCTATGCTCCAACCTGCTAATACAGGCAGAGTGACTGATGGGTGGTGGGTGGGGCAAATGGGCCGACCAATGGCTGAAACAGGTGTCTGTGTGTATTTGTGGAGAAATTAGTTGGAACAAAAGTACCTTTCTCTGAACTTACAGAATCACTTTGGCAGATTACATGCTGCGGGTGGAGGTAAGATGAAGGGTAAACACCACCTGAAACAGCATTAATCCATATCCTGCCACAACCCGCTGTTTTGGCATGCATGGTCCTCTGCTAGATCGTGATGTCATCATGATTGCCGGTAAAAGAAAAAAACGTACTCTGCACTGAGATGTGCAGGAGATAAGAAAAATGTATGTTAATCATGCTGTGTCAAATAAAACTATATTTGATATCACATTAGAAAGGAACTATAAGCTCTTATGTACAGCTAAAGGTTTTCTGTCTTTTGCAACAATGTTCAGCATATTGATTAGAAATTGCTCTCCTGTTTCCCCATTGCTTTTCTCCTTAATATCTCTTGGCTATGTTGACTTTCACATGTATAAACTCTGTTTGATACGGGAATCATAAAAAATAAGTCAGCTGCAATGTTGCTGCATTCACTCCACACTGCTGTCACAGGTTATTCCCTGGTCACCTCCTTTTACACGAAGAAGCTACACGAGCCACATAGAGAAGAAGAAAAAGCAACGAAGGTAGTAAGGGACCGAAGCAGGATACAAAAAAAACCCCACAACAGCAGTGTGTGAGAAAAATGATTTTTGAAAACATAAAGAGCGGTGGTGGGTGTGGGTGGGGGCAGATCAAGAGATTGAGCTGTCTGGTTGAACCATGCGGCGCGCTCAGACCTTTTCAGCTTTTCCTTTCATCCTCCTCTATTCACGAGTGCACGTGCATTGCACACCAGAGAAAGGACACACTCTCACACACAGAATACTGCTTTTAGAAGGGGATCAATGAGAGTTTTTTGTATTTTGTGTGAAAGAACATTCCACCATTTGTGATCGTGTGTGGCTTTATTGCTTAGTGCACAGTCTTGTGTTTCTTAGACTGCCGTCTGTATGAGCAGCGAAAAGCAATTCAATTGAGGTGCCACGGCAAGCACTTAAATCTGCAATTCGTGGAGGCTATAAAGAGTGAAAACATGTCAGTGGTTATAAAGAGGTCAATGAGAACACTTGAAGCCCCTTTAGTCTTTACTACATGTAGAATTCAATCAAAAATATATGCTGTAGCATTCAGTGCACTTTAAAGAGCGCTTTAACATACTCTGTGTCAAGGTCAAAGTCCGCTTTATGTGTCAAAGTGCGTGTGTCTTTGTGACCCTGTTTCCGTGCGTACCATTTTTATTTTGAGGCGGCAATCTAATCAATACCAATCTTCTGAATGGCCGAGGTAATCCCAGTGTTTGAATGAGAGAGAGAGAGAGACACACACACAGAGAGGCAGAGAGGACTGAAACCATCCTACAAACTTGTGTTACGCTGTCGGGTCGATAAGCCACTGCACGGCTCAATAACCATGTGAAAAAGGGAAGCTGGCTTTGGGACTTAGTTCGGCCGTGTGTTGGCTTTGGCTCTGTAATGGCTGCCAGTGTTGCTGACATGATATACAGTTGTCTATATGCCAGGCAAGTTGCTGTAAAAAGGCTAAACTGGACTGAACTCTGGACTGTATAGTGTCTGAATGTAGTAGTATCTCCTGTAGGCAAAAAAACAAGCTACAAATGTGCCTCAATTTGTGTCCCTGCGACTGAAATTGGCTAAAATCACCTGATCTGTTTCGTAAACTCTCCCTCGAAAGATAGTTGCCGTGCCTGAGTTGTACATGAAATATGATGCCTCATGTAAGTCATCATGCGATGGTTGATTCAGTACGCTGCCCCTTTGATGTCTCTGCCTTGATTCATATTTGATCATACTCCAAGCAAAGCCGGGGTGAGTGGAAATGGTTTTAAGCTTTGGCCTTTTGAGGGCCAAGTTAAATGAGGGAGACTGATAACGGCTCATTCTTTATAGGATGTCCAAATGTGGCTGGAGTTATTTCTCTACGTTTGATAGTATTATAGAGTGCATCACGGTGCAATGTCTCTAAGCTCTTTCAACTGTGCCTTTTTTGTTGCTTTAATGATTATTCTCCAACTCCCTTCTCTAAAATATTTTTTTTTCTACTTGTTTCCTTTCTTCAAAAACAGTTAGTTGCCCACGTCTTCTTGCAACTGGATTCTCTTCTCTTTTCTTCTCTTCTCTTCTCTTCTCTTCTCTTCTCTTCTCTTCTCTTCTCTTCTCTTCTCTTCTTCCTGCTGGCCCAGTCTTCTCTGCCTTATCCTTATCTGAGGCAGTAGAGGATTACAGTGGGGAGCTGACACTGACTGGCAGTCAGACAGCTCCTGCAGACGCTTCTCTTCCCCACAGAGCTCCAGGCCTGGGACAGGGATAAGCTGACAACCTGGGACAAAGCCAGATAGATAGTGATGAAGAAGAGAGATGAAAGAAGAATGCTTGGAATCGGGGTTATCTACATGTATCGAAGCCCAAATGAAATTATTTGTATTACCCGAATATAAGCATCACACTCACTGGTATTGTCTTTGTAAATGTTAGGGTAAATTTTTACATTTCTTTGTCAGATTCAAAACTTACTTTGAGTAAATTTAGGGGTGAACTGTAAATAGCTTAATTTGATTTGTATCCCAGCAACTAAACATTTAGTTGGTTCCATTTGAATGCTGCCGGACAGGCTACAAAGTGTAAATTGCACCAAGCTATCCATGTTCTTCCTCAGAAAAAGGCAGAGCATTGTCTGTTTTCTTGCAGTTTGTTCCTTCAAAAGTACAATTATGTTACTTATGTGTGCCTCTCTGGCTTCCCGCATACAAACAAATGCAACTGTGCATGTTAGGGTCAAAATGGAAGCATTAAAGCCAGAAACCCTTGTTTTATAATTTCACCTTTTAGAACAGTGATACGAACCCACATCTTGAAGTATAATGGATTTTAGCTCTACGTTGGATTAAAATAAGGTTGGGCTGATAGATGATGCCATCGCCCATCATTTATGGCTGAAGTCGTCAACTTCGGAGCCCTCTCAACTCTTTATGCTATCATGACCTTGTGATTTAAAAAAGGCATCATCACCTGCTCAGTTAGGTGAATCCAAGACACTCGACATTTCGCCCCTCTGAGGCCGGACAGGTCTATGTCATGTATATGTGATGCAGAGATGACGACTCTTTTTAAATGGTATGGAGATGTATGTCAGCGGTGACGAGAGACAATTTTCTTGGCTAGCTGAGACCAAACCTCGGCCTCCGGGTCTGAGAATTGAAGCTAATGCAGAAGAACCAAGAACTACAGTTTCTCGAATGGCTACCTGAGGCTGGCTCCAAAAGTGAGACAATCCCGATAAATCCCTAGAAACTGGCCAATCTTTATGATCGGCTGTCTGTGAGCTTCAGTCTGGCTCTCAAGGTGGTTCTGTCCACTATTTTAGACAGTCGGTGGTTGGGACCATTGTGTCAGAGCGACGATGGGAAACATCGCCAGATCTGCCGGGATGTTTCACTGTGGACATCATCATACACCAGCTCAGTCGCTATCACCCAATCCTAGATCAAAATATTTGCCTGGGGGCTGAGGAGGATCATTCATGTGCCTGTTACACTAAATATATCTTATGAAAACGTACATTTTTATGTTAAGAAATGACCTCATGTGCTTGCCTTTTGTGGTACATCTACCTCATTGGTTGGGAAGCCCCGAGACCCTCATCTGCAAGGTGGGTGTGTGTGTTTGTGGGTATCAACAATGACTTAACTCTGAGCCAGGAGGATATGCATTTAGAGAGAGGAATTCAATAACAGGAAAATGGCCAGTGACAGAAACAATCCCTGGAATACCAAAACCCACCCTTCACCAGTGTTGTTCTTGGCACAAGCTTGCTTTCCATTACTACCGTTTACTCCTAGAGATTGCTGATGTCAAGTACAATGCATCCCCAAACATCTCATTTCATTGATGGTTCACGATGTGGCATGTGCAGCGAAGTCCTGAATTCCAGTCTGTCCACAGCCAGTTGTTGTCACCGTCCCCCTCTGGCTGAAAAACATTGGACTCGGGTCACCATATGTTCAGGGGCACACATGGGTGGGCACTGGAGGACAGGTTGAGACAAGCCTGCGCAACCAAACCACAGGCAATATTTAAAACGGTGTCTGTAAGACTGAAACTATTTCCTCTCCAACGGAGCTGTGGTGTGGTTTGAACAGAGCAAGTTGCTGGATTTCTTCTGTCCGTCTGTCTATCTGGCTGGCTGCGTGACTGGTAGTTGCGGCTTGGCCAGTCCATCTATTTTACTGGATGGCTGGAAGGCTTGGATGGCCGCGGATCAGCCTCATCTGGCCGGACATTTGACTGGATGCTTGGCTGCAGGCTGACAAGCTTTCTGGATACCCGTCTGGCTGACTGACTGACTCGCTGGCTGCCTGACTGACTGGCTATTATTTCTGGACCTTCCTTTAGCTATGTAGTAAGCTCATGACATTGGACCAGGGACATTTGGCCATGACAGTCAGGGAGGTGTGCTTAAACACTGATGACAGAGATAAGACCGAGTGAGCCAAGATGTTCCCTGCCTGCCCACAAGACCCTGGAGTCCATCACCAATTACAGTATCAGAGCCTCTTTAGAGAGTGTCCCCTTTTCAGTTTTCCTTTCATGAATCTGTGATAGTTTCATATCTTTACAAAGTTTCTCAAGTGGCCTGCTACTACTGCTTGATGAGCACTAAAGTGTCCCCTGAAAGTAACAGTATTGCATACATTGTTGGCTGAGGAGAGGCAACTTAATTGGTGCTATAAATTACACTGACATGTTCTAAGATGGTGACATTACTCCTGCTCTGAGTGTAGTGACAAAGGCACAGTGTAAGACAAATATGTCTGTACATAGTTAATGGTATTCATTTTTGTAGTTTTGTGCATAGTACTGCACAGATAACTTTAAGAGATATCCAATATCTTCCAGCTGTTACACTAAAAAAGGTGAAAAGGTGGAATGCTGTTTCACACATTTCATTCGTTGCATAAGATTGCTGTAAAGTGTTCGGTATTTTAGTGTGTGTGCATGTGTTTGCGTGTGATCTAGTGCTGTCAGTCTTCCTCTGTAATCCCATTCGAATACCATTCCTGATAAATTTATGATATATCATAATATTATGACTTGAAGTGTGACATGAATGGGGATGGGAGTGTGGTGGAGGAATGCAGCCTTGAGCCACAGGTCAGATTTGAACCCTGGGAAGTTTCAGCGAGGACAGGTGCACGCTCTACCATCTGATCAATCCTTGTGCACCCCTCTATTGAAATTTTGAATACTTAACTGGTGATGCGACCAACGCCTTTTTGAAAAGTTGAGACATTTTCAACTAGAAGTGCTCTGAAAGAAGACGTTGGGAGCAGCGCTTTTTCTCTGTGCTGGCTCCCCCATTGGAAATAATTGAAAAATGCCGTTGGCTCTATGAAAAACGCTGTGTGGACATAAGCCCTTAGCCTACAAATGAACAAAAAATACACATTTGAATGATAATTTAACTCCAGAAATTCTTTTCAACAGCCCTGGTATGATCAGATTAGTATTTTTTCCATTAGAACACAAAGTGTGTGAGAGTCAGGCGACAAGCTACAACACAGATACATGAGGTTAATGTGAGGTTTCACTGTGGTCTGGCTTTCCTGACACTGTCATCTACTATCAACGGCCACAGTGGGAGAGGTGACTTGGCTGAAAAATGTGTCATACCTCGATTGCATGAGCCACAGTAGTACACACTCATACATACACTCCACACTCCATGCAGAATCGCACGTTTCACATCAATCTCAAAGATGACTTGCATAATGTAAAGACATTCGTGGCACGTATTTGTATGGACAAACAACACAGAAACCTGGTGCAGCTGTTCCCGTGCTAGTGTACACATCCATTGCAGGGGTTTGCCCAGGGAAAATACCTGCAGTAGGAGAAGAAAGTTGACCTAATGGGAAATCACAAGGCATCCTCATCAGACCAAAAATAATTTGTACATTCCATAACCTTAATAGCTCTAGGGGGAACTTTAAAACTTCAGAGCTTAGCTGGCCACAGTTTGAGTATCAGGTGGTTTTGGATTCATCATCATCACAGAACACATAGGTGTCTTTAATACGTTTAGCTCACCTCAGGAGAAACTGGAGGTGTAATTTGTGAAAACGCACAGGCCTGCAATGGCTGTTGCTGCCAGCAATGTCAAACACACGTTATATTTGTTATGTGATAAAAACTTGTGTAAGTGTGATTGATGGTCTGGAGTAACCCTGCTACTTTTGATGTGGATCCCTTATTCATCCAAATCACCAGAGTACGTAGATCCCTTTTTAAATGTATCTAAAGACTTCTTCTTCATCATGAGGTTTTAATTCAAATGTTATCCTTAGTGGAAGGTTGTTGGTTGTCAGATGTTGTTTCCATTTTGTAAGGAGACATATTTTTTCTTTATTTTCTCTTCGCTTTAGTGACATTTATCCCTCTAGATTGCTTTGGTGTGAGTTGCTGCGTTTTGGAGGTATTGGCCATAAAGATAACTGCCTTCTCTTAGATATAATGGAACTAGATGGCTCTGTGGTGCTTAAAATGCCAAATAAATAGATTTCAGTAGTGTTTCTGTCTAGGTATCAGGACCCGATTACTTTAGAAGATCCAGAGACCTTAATGCCAGCATTTACATGTTGGAACTAAGCTTGGGTCAATATTAGACATTATTAAATATGTGTGATATGCAATGTTTTTCACAATATCAAATACCAAACAGATGTTATGGCATTGGCTGGCTTCAGGGGCAACGCGCATCGATATTTGGGAGGCACACAGCGCTTAAACATACAGATATGGAGGACTCTGTTTCTAAGACTAATGCCAGCTCGCCAATCGGCACCATTTTGGAGTTAAAGTGGTAGAAAATGGCGAGCCAAAGGATTTGAATGAGGCTACAAGTCATTTTTGCCATAAACAGGGCAAAAGAACAAAACCTCAACATCCCAGCATGAACAAGCTTTTGGGTGGGACAATATTGTGATATAAATTTTAGATAAAAGCTCTTTTGTTTTTCTGCCAAGCTACACACTCTAACTGTATCACCACGCAGAGTGAAGCGTTAGTCTACTCATGCGCAAGAGACTACCTAGCAAGCAAGCTAACGTTACAGCTCAGCTAAGGTTGATCCCATTAACATTAAAATCTGTGTATTTTTGGCGTGAACTGTCCATTCGCTAATGTGGTTATAGTGAAGTGCTGTAAGACCACAGTAATGATTCAGGGCCATACAAATAAAGCGGCTTTTTATTGTCAGGTGTTGCTTCTGTGCTCTCCGCTGTGTTCCTCTGATAGCTTGCCCCATAAATGTCACAGGAGTGCGACACAGATAAAAAGAAAAAATTGTGAGTTTCCACGCCGCCTTTGCTACACTGTGTGATTGGTAATGCGTTCTGAAAATGTTGGCACAATATTTCCCACAGCACTTTAAGACATCCTCCATCAAGGCACATTCTGAATGGGCTCCTACTACGCCTGCTTGTCAGATGTGTAGCTTTAACCACTAACCTCCTATCAAGCCTCTCACTGCCAATTAGCCTCAAAACCCAACAACAGACAATCTTTTTGAGTGAGGAGATGCTTTCGCCCCCCTCTTCCTCTTTCAGCCCAGTGCTTTTGTTTTTAAGGCGAGCGCCCAGTCAGCTTGGTTTAATCCTGCATAACGTGCCATTAGCTCTGCTAGCGATTTTGCCCCCACACTACCTCTAGCGTGGCTGCCTGAGATGGATAGCTGAGTGCATTTGCAACCTGACAGGACACTGTAGGCTGCTGCTGAAAGGGTGGGGGTAGAGGTGTGTGTGTGTGTGTGTGTGTGTGTGTGTGTGTGCGGTGGGTGAGAGTACAGAGGTAGCATAACCCTTTTAGGAGGCACTTCATGGACACCATTTACACTTACTCAAAGCAAGAGGGCTGTCGTGTGGTGAGGGGAAAGAGTGTGTGAATGTAGGTCAGGGGTGAGGGTCATTAATGAGTAAGATCATCTAAAATTCATGTTGTTTCAGGACATCAAACCTGCACAAAATGCACCTGTCAAAACTGCCATCGCTAATGTAGCACATGTAGACTTTGCCAGGTATGTTTTTTCGAGGCAAACTACATAATTTAGGTACTGAATCAAGGCACCCAACCGCTGATTATGTGATTGTTGTGATTCAAAAGACCTCAAAATGTAGTAATCAGAAATGAGTTGGACTTGTTTAGAACCAGCTTTGCACATTTGTTGCATCTGGCATAATAAAGAGATCTTTGATTATTTGGCCTTTTAGAACTATGACAAGAAAAAGCACATTAGTTGCCATCTATGAGATGAGTCTGATCACGGCCAGGTCTCCTGTGTGCTACTTGGGTTTTGTTCAGTGTAAAATGCCAACTCGTTTGGGTCACTGGTGGGAAGACCTTCTCTGAATGATCAGATTTGAAGGTGAAAGACTATTAATGTGCTACTTTCTGCCCGAGACTAAATCTGTTCTTGGACATCAGACAACCCAAGGTCTCTATGTAGAAAAGGGTAAGCCAGATTTTCTGGGCTTTTGATGAAAACCCGGCGGCAACATGCTCACACACACACACGCGCACACACACAGACACAGAAATTTGCACGCACACACTAACATTTTTTTCAGTTTGGTCAAACTGACCTGAACTCTGTGACCTTTTCCTCAGAGCTCGAGTGACCCTGAACCATGTGAGGGATACAATGATTCACTGTGACACTGAACATCAGCTAGCATCTGCTAATACCCTCCTAGTGGATTAACCGCTGAAGAAATTGCAGACTGGTTTGAACTTACTGCTGCTGATCATTCGATATGTTATGAGATTTTCAACAACTATGCTGCCAGCCATGCAGATCCTTCCCGTGATCCACGCCCAACTCCTTTCCGCTTTTTATAGCAAGACATGACAGCCTTGTTGACATGTCAGAAATTGTGCAAGAGAAACTGTTGTGTGTTTCAGACCTTACAGCTCTTTTCTTTTTTATATTGTGACAGTTGCTGGGCTCATGGTTTGGTCAGGTTTAGGTGCAAAAACCACATGGCTGGGATTTGCAAGATCGCAGTTGGAGATGTTGAGAGGTTGCGTGTTCAAGACCTTTGGTTTTGTCACCATGAACACAGATGGAAAATGTCTGAGGTTTCCTTTAAAATATCCAGTGGTTTCACACCTGCAAATGTTGAAATGCAGTCTCGAAATGCAGTCAGCCTTCTTGCTCGTTGCTTCCACACCGTCCCCTCTACATGACAGTAATTTCATGAACATGAGATGTGAATCTGATAGGACACGTATTGCACAAATGCAATTATGGTACAAAGGCCTATGACATTGACATTTTTTAGTATCAGGGTCTCGCAGAAACGTTAACTGCTCGCATTTTATCCGGGTGACTGTGCTGTTGATACTTCATATTGCCATTGCACATGAGCACAAGGCAGGTGTTTGTTTTTGGAGGTTTGTTCTTTACATTTGAGTTTTGCTGCTCACTAGTATGAGCCACTTGCTTCTGTCTAGCCGGCAGCTCGGTTGTTAGCGCTGACTCCTCGTGTTTATATTTGGTTGTTCACAGATGTCATGGATACCTCAGGAAAAGGCTTGCAAAATACTCTCTGCGTCAGTCGCCTTCTTCGGAAAGATTGCTGCATTTCATCTGCATCCGTGCATTTCATTAGGGCTAAAAGCATTAGAGACATGACAAAATACAGTGTCAGAGTTTGCTCCGTTTGCTTGGTACGCCAGTGACTTGAGTCGTAGTCATTGTAGTCATTCACAAGCATGTTAAAATGTGCGCGCGTGTATGCGAGTGTGACTGCGTTTCACTTCCTATCTGCTGACTTGCAACAAGTCTAAGCTTTATCGCCATGACCTACAGGCTATCTGTGTTTCATAAAAGCTTCTCTTGGAAGTGATCACCTCTCTGTTTTTTTCTGTTGATCTGGTGGCGATGTTGAAACAGATGCACCCCCTTTTTTCAGCCGAATGATCAATCAACAACTGGACGAAAACCATGAGTTCAAAGATTCACATTGCAAAAGATTTCTTTCAGTCCCCAAATCACAACAGGGAAACTCAAGTCCCCTCTCCCGCAAACACCCTGGGATTGGATTCTCGGAGACCTTGCACAAGGCTGCTAAGAATCTGCTGGATTTGCAGGCTTCTATTTGAACTTTTTTTTGCAAAGGTTTTTCTCCGTCCTAAGTGTGTTTGCCAAGCGCAACACATGATTATAGTCCACCAATAGCATTACTACTCAGGCCCCTCTGGTTGAGCTTTGGAGGAGAGATTTGGAGGGTTTATATTGTTGTTGTTTACTTCTAATCTTTTAAAACTGAGGCACAGTTTCATAATGCCTCGTAAAAGTAGTAAGCTTGTGTCCTGTGCTCATTTATACGGTCTTTCTGTTTGTAAGCCCCATGAGACGTGGAGAAAAAAAAGGTTTTGACCAGATGTGGTTTCAGCTCAGACCGTCTAGTTTTCTCTGAGAATTACCTTCGGCTGCGCAC
Source organism: Diplodus sargus (assembly GCA_903131615.1). NCBI lineage: Eukaryota > Metazoa > Chordata > Actinopteri > Spariformes > Sparidae > Diplodus > Diplodus sargus. Next base: position 4,312,365 of record CAEMYA010002128.1, read on the forward strand.
ACAGTGAAAGATTTGTAACTTGCACCATTGTTGCTCTTTTTACAACACTAAGATGGCGGGTCACTAAAAGGCTTCACTTTTGGGTAAATAGCCAAATATGGTAAAAACCTTTTCTTCTCAAGTTTGTGTTTTCATCATATGGTTAATATGAATTTAAGCATTTGGGTAAAATCATGCAACACCTCCTCTGTAGACCCATTTAACCGAACAGTAATTTCAGCCATGTCCTGCAGACCAAAGTGCTGTGAGTCATGGAAGATTTCCAGCCTGATTCTCAACATTTGTGTGTGACTCAGCGTGAGCAGGACCTGGCTGCAATATGTTCATCTCTGACTGTCTTTTAAGAGCGATCTGAGGTCCAAGTTTTGGTTTTGAGCCGTGAGAAAAAAGCCTGAAGTTGATTTAAGTGTAGTGTTCTAGAGTATGTCAGTTAGATCATTGATATGTGAAGCTGATCAGCTTCTTTCATTTCATGTTGTGTGACGCAGCACTCATCTTTGCACAGAACCTCATAGTGATGCAGCGTTGTGCACCAACAGCAAGGCGAGCATCATGAGCGCTGTTTTGACTCTAATGAGGCCTTTCAATTCCCTGGGATATTTTTTTAATCCTTTAAATTGATCCTTTCATTTGCGCTGAGCTGAGAAGCTTTGTGTAAGCTACTTTTGAAATATCTAATAGTATATTCCCATTCACAGCTAATTGCTTTACATTAAAAGCTGCAACAAATGCAATTCGCACAGATTTTATAGATCCTATTCACATTTTTTGCAACATGAAGAGGGTTTGTGGACCCCCAGTCAGTCCACGGTGATGAGTGTAATGTCTAATATTTAGGGTGTTACAGAATGCTAATACACCGTCCTGTCAAGTTCAGAACAGCAGGAAAACATTAACTCAGCAGGCTGATGAATGGAAGCGAGGGACTGATATTTAAAAAGTGTGATCCTCGGCTCTTACGCTCCCTCTCGGCTGCTGCTTCATCGGGAGAATCGCTCGATTATCACACCAACGCTGTGTGCGTGTAGCTGTGCACGTGTAGCTGTGCACATGTAGCTGTGCACGCTTTCTGGACAGAGCGAGCTCAATGTGTGTGTTTGGGTGTGTGGATGTGTATGTGTGTGTGTGTGGCTGAAAGGAACTGCAGTAATTTCACTAGAGCCAGAATTGTGCACTTGCCCCACTTTCAGTCTTTTAATCATGCATAGACACTCGGGGCACTCCTGTGTGCGTCTCTGATTGTG
>CAEMYA010002128.1:4320540-4333766 GCA_903131615.1 Diplodus sargus
ACTTGCAGTTGTGTGTGTGTGTGTGTGTGTGTGTGTGTGTGTGTGTGAGAGAGTGAGCGAGAGAGAGTGTGTGTGATGGAGTGTGCACCATATTTGGACCACGCTGTTCCATTAACAAGGTGAATCCAGGTGAAAGCTCTGCCCCTGTACTGATTCCAACTCTGAAATCAATCAAATCTAGATATTGATTCATGGGGAGGATCATTTTACACATTGATACAACTGAAATATATTGTGGAAAGAGAGATGAGGAGTTATGATTTTATTGGTGGTTGTAATTTTTTTAAATGCAGGTAATGACTTCCTGAATGACTCTATCTCAAGAAACAAGTAAAGTAGTTAATGTGCCAGTTACAGTTTCACGGCACTGACGGTAAAGAGCTGTGTTTAATTTGTGAATTAAAATGTTAATCTGCACTGATAGTGCAGATATACAGTCACTACTGTTGAAGGTCTTAAAGCCACAGTGTAAATACAGCCAGTATTGTTTCAGTAGCATCTGTAGCACCAAGTATTGAGAACTATTGATTGTTGCATTGAATATCTGGTCATGTTTGTAAGGTTCACTCATTTATTCTTCAGGTACTTCCTGATTTAAATCAAAATCTTAGAATATTTAGTTAAAGTAGATGATGTGCATCAAACAACTAGACTCAGCTTATTGGGCATAAACTCTTAAAAACAACATGTCAGACAGTTAGCATGTTATCTGTTGCTAAAACTTTAATTTCCATTTTGTCATTGTGGACCCATTGTTGGTGTCTTGTACACGTATTGCAAGTGCGTCTACGTGACTGTAAACTGTATATGCCTGCATGAGGTGTTCTACAGGTTTCACATGCCTGCATGCTTCTGTGTTTGCATGTTTGTTGAGTTTGTGTCAACTCAGTACGAACGAGTATCAGTTTCTCTCCCGAGGGGCCTATTTGTCACACGATCAAGCGACCTGATTTTGCGTTGCAGAGGCGATGCCTTGTTTCAGGGTTCATGCTCCGCCCCGTGACCTTGGGACATGTCTTTGTCTCCATGGTTACAGCCTCCGGGGTTACTGTAAATGAGACGAGTGAGTCGGATGGGTGCGCCGAGCACTTTTCTCTGTGCTTGTGCATCAAATGAGGCACTTTACCACATTTACTTTCCCTGAGGGGGGATTAGCTCGTTTTAGGGGACACTCTGCAACACTTTCATAAAGTTGGATTCACACCTGGCTGGTACATGACACCACTGTCTACTTCTCTATAGGCTATTGTGCAGTGCCACTGTGGTAATTTGAGATTAAGTGCTCTGCCTTGTAGTTGCTGACAGAAGTTTTGGCAGAGCTGGATCTGTAAGTCTTCCACCTATGGGACTGCAGAACAGCATTTAGTGCTCTAAATAAATGCTTTTCTCAAGGACCCCAGGGAGATTAGTGACCAGGCTGTGAAAGCTAATGAGGATGGAAAGGAAATAAACAAAGAAAGTATCACTTATGTAAAGTGTGATACTCTCAGTAGTGCTGCAGACCCTACAGGACGTGCATTATGTTTATTATGGTGTTAAGCATGAGTTTCCGCGATAGAGTTTCACGAAACTGCATTGAAACAGTGTGTATTTATTCACGTAGCCATTTGTAGCGTGAAATTATTTCAACATTTTAACAGCAGCTCCGTCGGGCTGTGACCCAAACAACAAGAAAAACCAACAAACAAAGTCAATTCTGGTCTCACAGAACCACTCGTTTCATCCCCGGCTCTCCATTTCATCATAATAGCTCTCGGTTTACCGGAGGCATTCGGACAAAGTGAAAGATTGTCGGCTGAGGAGCGAGCCGAGCTCATGAAAGAGACCTAAATGCCTCCAAATAACTATGTTTTAATTTCAACAAAAAAGGAAGGGAGGACACACGCCTCAAACCAGTGTCTCATGCGGGTAAACAAAGCGTGGTTGCCATGCCGATGGGGCGTCGGTGTATAAATAGCATGTGTGTTTGTTCTGAATACTCCAGAGAGAGAGAGAGAGAGAGGAGACAGAGACAGAGGGAATAGCAGGGAGACGGCGATAGCCAGTGTTCAATCTCAGGCACACACTTTAACAGATGAACGTGGTTTGCGTGTTCATGGATTGCACAAATTAGGATCTCATGAAGGAACTAGCATGGATGCATCTTGAGTGGGAGAGTCGCATGCATGAATGTCGTTATGCATCCAAAGTCAACAGGTTGGCTTTGTGACATTTGCACACTTTTATCAACACCACTTTAATGTTGCTTTAATGTTTCTATGATATATATAGATGTTTTTTTTTTCTTTAAATCAAAGTCAGTGCTGCGAACTAAGAAAGATCAACAGTTCTTGATGCAACTGGTCGGAGCGTGTCTGCTGCTCTTCTGCACAAATGTCATTTAAACTGAAATCATTTGTGGAAAATGGCTTAAGGTTAAGCTGATGATTGTAATTGCATAGCAGGTGATTTAGTTATTATGCAGCGATAATTGAGCTAGAACAAGCGACGATCATATCAGGAGAAATATAATTTCCCTTCTGCCGTGTAGAACAAGAGTGAAACGGCGTTCACCTTCTCTCCGTCTTTCTGTATGCGCCCTATAGGGAATGGTGACAGCACCTGCAGACAGACAGACGTGGACAGACGGCGCAGACACCCGGAACGCTTCCCTCCCATCCACACTTCACACCGAGAGCCGCGGCTCCAGTTGGTCATCGCCTCTCAACTGAGCAGCAGGCTCCACCTACTCCGCCCAAGTAGCTCCGCCTCCTCTTCTCAGGTAGGAACGCAAGCCAGGCAAACTGCACCGAAGTGGGGTTCGGAGGTTGAGGACATGTGATTTTAGCATTTAATTCAAAATCTGATCGACGATCAAATCCATGCGCTGATTGTGCATCGTTAGGAAATTGATCTCATCAGCCTGCACAGGAGATGTATTCATGCAAAGCTCATTCGGTAACCATGGCACCAGCTATACATAACTATCCGCCCGCTGGGATTTCTCCTGATCAATCAGAAAGTGACAAGTCGTTAAAACATTTTATACACAACATTACAGTAGAGTATGCCTCGTTTTTTAGAATGTTTTCTAGACTTATTACACACCAGCCCAAGTTGCAGTCATGACTTACAGTGAACTTTAGTCATAAGCATTCTCATGTGAGCCCAGATAGGATAAATATTTGAGATGTAGCAAAATGCTGCGTGACCTGCTCTCAGTCACCTGAATGAAATGTTCCCTCCCAATGCCATGTGACAGTGCTGATGCAGGATGACAGTCATGCGTACATGTCTTCGTTCATTGCTGAAAAGATAGCGTGAACACAAAATTGACCAGAATGAAGAGGCAAAGATTTTTTGTCTTTGGTTGTGAAAAGGACTTCCTTCTTACTAAAAAAAAACTCTACTTTTTTTTCTCCTTGTAATATTAACAGTTACTGGTCACTATGATGTTACTGAAACTCTAGATTAGTGGTTCCTTTATGTATTTTTTCTTGGATCGAGGCTTTACTTTCGGGGATGTCTTTACCTTTACATTGATAGCAGATGGTAGACTTCAGGTAAACAGGGACTGAGGGGAGAACTGACATGCAATGAAGGTCCCCGATTAGAATCTGGAATTAAATGGTCGGCATTTCAAACCTCTGTCCTCCAGAAAGAGGAGAGAGTGTCCAGTATTTTACAAGACAATAAACATACCCTGTAAAGTTTAAAAGTTGTTACTTGTTGCTTTAATAAACATAAAGAAACAGATTGCTTTGATTACACTGGAAAGTAGACAGACATAGTCTACTTTACTTGTTAGTTTTGATGCAATCGGTTTCCTCACTTTTTTTGCTATTTCGCCCTCCTTCCTCTCCCCCCTCCTCTCCTCTTTCATTCTCATGATCCGTCTTTCGATTCTTCACGTTGACCCTCCCGCTGATGTCTCCAAAAAACTCAGTTCTTTCCTCCTCCTCTCTGCACTCCGCTCGCTGGATCTATTGAAGCTCCTCCGTCAGTCCTTTATCTCCGTCTCGCCAGCTGTGTGCCGAAGCTCCATTCTCTCCTATGAGGGAGGGCAGAATGAATAGAAGGGCTTACAGTGAGAACAGTGAGGAAGCCAATCCCTGCCTTTGGTCTCTGACTCCTCTCTCTCCTCTCCTCCTGTCCTCTCCTCTGTCCTAAGACGCTGCTGTGACCAATCCCGTCTCAGCTTCCTCCTGCTGTACCCAGAGTGTCTCAGACGGGGCTTTGTTATTAAGAAGGATGTCTTTCCGAGAGAGAAAGTGAGGAAAAGATTATAAGCAAACAGAGCCAACGTACAGATTTGTTTGCAGCATTTTTTTTTTTGTCCAACTACAAAGAGTTTTATTAGTTCGAAAAAATCAGAAGAGTCTTCTGAGCCTCACCCCAGTTGCAGCTTACCCGCTGACTTTTGACTCAACAGTTTTTTTTTGGTTTTTTTTGTTTATCACCCTTCAGCCATATAGAGTTACACTTGACTCAACAACAGCATCATTATATTTTGCTGTGAGGTTCTTCAGTGTGCTTGGGGACTTTGCTTCATAAGTATACAAATATGTTGTGAAGTGCAGACTAATTAGTTTATTAATTTAACTTTGTACCAATTCAGAGAGGAGCAGCGAGGAGGGGTGTGAAACAAGTAAGAGCTTTTGAGAGAGGGGGGAAAAAATAAATAAATGAAAGGTAAGATGTAGATGAAAGAGATGTAAAGAAAGTACATAATTAAACAAAAACGCTGAATATAAAGTGGTCTTTTAAGTTCTGTTTCTTTCTCGCTCGGTTTCAACCTTTCCCTGCTGCTTCTTCCCCTCCCTCTCTCCACTCTCCTCCTTTCTTCACCCATCAGTCTCACTGAATGGAAATTACACATTTTCGCTCCCTGCTTCCTCTCTCTTTTGTAAATTCGCTGTTGACAGTCGCCTTTCTCCGAGCAGAAAGCCTCAGAAATGAGCAGATGGAGGGCTGACAGTCTCGAAGCTCAAACAATGACGCTGGGCGGCAAGTCGTGGTGATCAACACATGTCAGAAAAATGGCTGTTAATGGGGGAGCCGTATACAGACTGTCAGTCTTCTATATAGGGGAGGGACGCCTGTTGAGGACGTGGAGTCAGAATCCAAACACTTAAGACTTGACATGTGTGTTCAGATGTTTGACATGTGCCTTATGTTGTGTCCTGCATGGCTTACAGAGAGTGCCATTAACATATGCTACTGACAGCTAACATTGTTAGTCATAAATTATATAAAATGTATATACGTGAGTTATTATGATGGTGAATGTGGCAGATTTGTCAGATTTCAGTCCCCTCAAACTGGAGCTGTTGTTTCCTGCTCAATCGGAAGAATATCACGATTTTTAATTGTTGTGATTGTCCAACACAGTATCGCCGTATATCTTGAGGCCATTATGAAATAAGTTCTACAACATTTGCGTCCATGGTCACTCGTTTTGGATTTTCACAGCTACATTTTGGGCCCGCACCACGTTTCTTTGACTGAATGAAACGCTACATGCACGAGGTGGACATTGGACCCGACAGCCGGTTGTCAGAGCAGATTCAAGGGTTCATATCCAATCTGTGGTTAGGTTTGGGCAACAAAATGGTTAAACTTAGGATAAAGATATTATTAGTTTGTCAAACACACACGACATTGCCTTGATGCTGGGTTGGATTGCCAATATTTGAAATCAAATCTCAAGGCAAAATGATGCTCTGTGTGCAAAACACTTTTATGTTACTGTAAGTCAGTAATGGCTGTACCGAGCTTGAACAGCAGACAAATGCAGATACTTCCGCACAGTTGTGCACTGCATGGTACGATTCAACAATTAACATTCAATCATTTAATCACACTCAAATCATGGTGATGTGAACGGTGACTTAAGACATCTACATTAAGATCGATGAAAAGGGCGTCAGAGAATAGGGACTGGGTACATTTTGATCACATGAGGCTTGTACATTAGAGTGATATCCGAAGAAAAACAGGAGACTTGGACAGAACATTTAAAATTCCTCCTCAGAGGCCATTTGTGGTTCAACGCAGAACATACGGACGCATTCAAAACACATCAGATAGACAAAAACAAAAATGGTCCAGGCGTGCATGTCAACAATTGTTATAAAAATAATTAGTTAGTATTTTGTTTGCTGCATCTCCTGTGTGTCCTTGTATTTGCGCAGACTTCTACAACACCTCTCTCTCGTGTGACCGAGAATTTCCATGCGGAACGCTGCCAGAATTCAATTTAAAAGAATGGGATCACTTTGCTTTACAGGTCCGCCAATTCTCGGTCATTTTTTTGTATTTTCCCAGAAAGTTTCACGCAAAGAACAACGTAATTTGTTGAGTCTTTTAGTCGCTGCCCGGTAGGTCAGCTAAACATGCAATCATGTGAAACTTGTCTACAGGAAAGCTTACAACTATAATTGAATAAGGAATAAATGCTCATGTGGGATTTCCCCACACAATTAGTACCAAATTACATACTTCTTTCCAGGAAACTTCCTTGAAATTATTAAAATTAAATTATAGACCCATAAAATACAACATAAAACGTTGTCAATACTGCTGTTCAGGCTCCAGTGGTTGTGGCTCTGTACAGAATCCACAGAAATCAGGAACAAGATTAACTCTCTTTCTGCTGTCTCTCCACTGGAAGCATCGCACTGATCCACTCATTCAACCTCTTACAGTATTGGTTGGCTTTAACTTTAAATTGAGATAACACCTGGGGCACGTTTACAAAGAAATGATGGAAATAAATGCTTGGCTTTGATTTCATTATTACACTGCCAGGCTGTGATATTTTATACGCTGAGAGATAGAGAGAGTAAACTTGTCTTGCAGGGCCAATCTGACAGCATCGTATTAACTTTATATTTCTCGAGATTGATTTTTCTTTTTCATTTGAAACTCCCACCCACACTCTCATGGCTTGACTCAATGCAGCCCGGAGCGACGGCTCACAGTAATCTTGAAGATGTCAAATTACCAATTAACCCCGCAATGGTCTCGATAATAAAGCATCAGAGCAGCCATAAGATGTCCAGCGATGCCGGCAGGTGTCAGTCCAAGTGGTCGATAAAAAGTAAACTGAACCCCGTTCCTGCTGTCTGACATTAGACTGCAGCGAACAAAAAAGTTAACGTGGTTCTACATAACTTGTGTGTTTTAGCCTAAAAAATGTTAGCATTAATACAGTTTTACATGTCAGACATAGAGAAAATCTAATTAAAACTTAGCATAAGCCTCCTGTGGTAAGACGCCTGTTACATGTAGTGCAAACTGCATCCTTCAGAGGGTTAAACAACCCAAGTAAATGGAGAGGTCCCCCCTTCTGGCTCTCTGTGTGTGAGCATGGATTTCCCCTTCTCTGTTTTCTTGTAATAGCTGTGCTCTGCTTTATTTGATCTGGGCCCCCGCTCTCATAGTAGGATTGAATTGGGTTTGGAGAGCAAGGGGAACACACACACGCACACACACAGACACACAGAGACACACACACACACACACAGTCGCACACCTGAGACTGCCAACTGCTACAGCAGCTGCCCCAGAACGAAGCAGGGAGAGAGACAGAGAGGAGAGGGAGAGAGGGAGGGTGAGGAGGGGTAGTAGTAGTAGTAAGATACATGAGGATAGGTGGAGTTGGTGAGAAAAGAAGAGACGGGAGAGAAGAGACAGCTAATAAGAGGGAGAGAGGGCGGACTGTTGGAATGAACCGACAGAATTTGCATCTTAAAATGAAAGCGCTCCCTTCTAATACGGTGCCGGCCACAGACGAGTCACGTTCATTTCGAATCTCTCTGTTTCCTCCTCCGTCTCCTTCCTGCTTTGTCTCCTTCTGTCACTGTCTCACCGTCGCTGCCTGTCATGTCGCACGTACTATACTAAGGTCGTGTCTGCTCAATAAGCAAGTGGTTAATTACCTCGCCCGTTGTCATTCAGGTCACTGTGTTTCATCCTGAACTATTACGCTGAGAAGAGAGAGGTAGAGAGGAGAGGAGGCGGACGAATGAAGAGTGGTGGAATGAATGAAAAAGAGAAGCTTTCTCAATTGGAAGAGCTGACCTCAGACTGCCTATTGTGCCGGCACTAGAAACTCTTAGCAAGAGGGAAGAAAAGAACACAATGGAGCGTGTTTGAACACACTTCATTTGAATGTTTAAGCCAAGGCCTGTCAGCTTGAAAAGGCTCATAAGAACCATATCATGACTCCTTTGTTGAGACATTTGTAAAGATATTTTCTTGAAAGTCTAAGTCCATGTGAAAACGTCTTAACGATTTTGCCTAAATTACTGAATTTTTCCGTCACAAGCGTGACAATCCCTGCATTTACATGCTCCCCAGATGATCCTGTTTCCCATGTTGGGTAGTGGTTCTTTGGGCTTCGGTGTGTTAATGAGCTGTTAAGTTGGAATATGAAAACTATATGAAGGGCTGTCCAGAATACCGTTTTTAGGGCTCTGAAGCTTTAGCGAGAATCTTCGAAGCTTCGGTGGCGGGCGGCGGGGACAGGACCAGAAGCCATAGTATGTCAAGACATTTCAAGTGCAAGATGGCTCAGCTGTTACTTACGGCTTTCAGGTGGTTAGCCAGACTCGTGGTCGATTTGTGATATGCCAGTTCCCTTTGGCATATCTGGCACTCGACATTTTGGGGGGTCATCCTTTCAGTTTTTGATGCCTTGACTTTATCGACACCTTGCGTTGGAATTTGCAAGCCAGGCTGTCACGCGTCACTGTCCCAGGTTCAGGCACTGATTTAGCCTTTGAACATGGTGATTTTCGCTGCCGTCTGGTTTCAGCCCTACGACAAAAATCTTTGCTCAGGGCGTTTAAACACGTTGAAAGCTGTTTGAAGTTTCAACATTAAATTACATTACAAGTGATGTTGTTCCAGACTTCAGTACATCCCCTCAAACAAAATCCCCTAAAAATGTTGGATTACTTGACTTGTTATCAGAGTTAATGCCTAATCAAGGTCACTCCACAGTTACAACCTGATATTACTCCTTGCAAATTAGATGCAGTGTTTCCCACGGAATGGCTTTGAACTTGTGGCACAGCTATCTTTCTTCAGAACCACTTTGCCTACCTTACATAGTGTTGCTTTAATCGTCCACCTTAATGCACACACAATGGCTTGCCTCGCATTTCTGTTTCTCTCCACCAGCAACGTCATTTGCTTTTGATGAAGTCGGCCCAAAAACACACAGGCGTTTTTGATTTTGCAATTCCATTGTCATAACAGCAGGTGGTTGTAAAGTATATGTGTGGGAAACACTGATATGTTTGTAAAAACAAATGTAAATCTAATACATGAATTAATAACCATCAACCAAATATTTACCAGTTATTTGGTTCCAGTTGTTGCTCTGACTTGAGGGGGCCTTCGTGTGAATTTCTCTAGTCGGGAACACATTCGTTCAATTAAGATGATGCCACATGAATGGAATATTTGTACCTGACTATGAGCAAAAAGGAGCCATACTGCGTTAAAAACATTGGATTTTTTTAGGTTACAAAACCAGCATAGTTCATTTTGACTTACTGTCTAATATTCATTTTAACTGGATTTATCTACCTAAGTAAAATAATCATGTTTTAAGTCTCTCTTGATCCAGCTTCCATGTCAAGCGACTTCACATGTTCCAGACCCAGAAATGAGAAACTGTAGCTTAAGCCTTTTTGCAGGGCTGTAACACTCCACAACACATCATTTGTCTCTCTTCCTAATACCACCCGACGAAGCAGTTATGTCGTAGTATTGATACAAACAGCTTCTTCTTTTTTTTGTTGCACGGTTGATACAATTTTAAAAAAGGGAGTTTCAGGGGGTAAAACAACCTGCTCTTTGTGTTCTGAGAGCCGCAAAATCAAAAGCAATTGAAGTAGAATAACTCTGTTACAGTAAACTTCTGCAGTGGCTCCTTTATGTTCCATTAAGCCGCCGCCTGTTTACAAAGCAGAGATGTTGAAGTCAGGCTTAATAACCGTACAGGGGTTGCAATGGCTTCCCCCATAGGAGCTAATCAGCATGCTTATGTGTGCTCAGCTTCAACCCCTGTGTTCCATTACTCTGTCCTGATAAACATCATCACTGTGAGTGACTCCCTGCAAGAACATACATTTACCTTCTTTTATAAGAATCTGCATCTGTGTGTGTGTGTGTGTGTGTGTGTGTGTGTGTGTGTGTGTGTACTGTACAGTGCGTGGGCGCGTTAGAGACACAGCCTTCAGTCGCTGACAAACCGCAACATGCTGAAGTGCATGTGTAAGTGAAATGTGAAATGCCATGTGGAGCTGTGGGGTATCGACTGGAATTCAGCCATCAGCATGGAAAAACATGTTGCCGTGGGTCATTGCTAATGAGCCATACATGTGCTGGAACATTGCGTGGGTCTGCGAGCGAGCACGTGTGTGTGTGTGTGTGTGTGTGTGTGTGTGTGTGTGTGTGTGTGTGTGTGTGTGTGTGTGTGTGTGTGTGTGTGTGTGTGTGTGTGTGTCTGTGTCTGTGTCTGTGTGTGTGAGGGAATGAGGGTGGATGCCTGCGTCTGCATATTTGTGGTGTGTATTGTGTCTTGTTGATTTAGTATATCAAAGCATTTACGCGTACATTTTTTTATTTAAGGGGGTTAAAGTGTGCGCTTCAAGAACTTACAGTGAGAGGTGTGTGTGTGTGTGTGTTCGTGCGTAATTCCACTCCGTGTGGGTGCCATTATTCACAGAAGAGCGCTTGTCTGCCTTTTGGCGTGATTAATCCAGCATCCTTCCTAACTCCGACCCACTTTTGTTGCTCTTTTCTTTGTTTGCTCTTGATTCCCTTCTGCTTTATAGCATTAAGCAATGAGTAATGATGACTGACATCATCTCTGGCTAGGCTAGTGCCGACTAATTGGCCAGAGCGATCTGATTGCATTAGATGTTATTCCTTCAGGGTATTCCCTGTCCTCCGCCCCCGCTTTGAAAGATATCCCTCATTATTTGGATGGAGCAACATATTGCCTTTGTTTAGGTCTTGCTGTATTTACAGTGAGAATTTTGCCGGTTGCTTTGCATTCCTTCTGATTTATCGCTCATGCATTTTAACCTGAACAGTGAGCAAAGTTAAACAAGTGGTTATTGTTGCAGAGCTTTGACTGGTCTTGTTAATTGCTGTCATTCAACATGCGCGTCTCAGGATACTTTAAGGATATTACAAACGCACTACGGGGATAATAATATACCACCGGAATGTGTTTGGTTATTGTGTGGGTGCTCTGGGTGCTCATGTGAGAAAGCAATAAAGGGTTGAAAAATGAAGTTGCGCTTCAGATTTACTAACAGCCATGAGAGGCTTTTTCCACCGCTCATCTCTCTCTTTTCTTCTCCGTCGTCTTCCTTTCACGGCAGCCACCTTTTTCAAGTGGGGTAAAATTGATTATAGTAATGGATGCCCCCCCCTCCACTCCAGCCCTTTCTCATGCTCTCCTTCGCACTCACTCCCGCTGTACATTCTGTTCTGTGCATTAGCATGGCCACGGGAATGCCCCTCGCCCTCGGCAGCTTAATGCAATCACACCTCCAGTGTAAGTGCACTGAGAGAGAGCGAGACAATCGAAAAAGTATAAGGAGGTACAGAAGAGGGACTGGTGGGTGGCGACTGGCAGGAGTGATCACATCAGAGGATAATTACCTGGAGACAGGATGGAGAAGTTAGATCATTTACAGGTTCTCTTGTTGGTCAAGTTACCTGTTTAGGTTAGTGGTACAAATGTCAACTGTACAATAACGGAACTACTCATTTGTTTATGAGGCTGCTTTTAAGGCTGGCAGTCATGGAGCGTCTGTGAAACATTAACTGATCAGCTGACTCGGTGATATGAAATGCCCTGGAGAATTGTTTTACTTTTTAGATTGAAGTCCTTTAAGCGTTTACTTGGTTATGATTTGCATGGCATTAACAAATGAATAAGATTGTTGTTCAAGTTAATACAACTGAGAAATTGATCAAATTGAGTAGCAGAAAATGACACATTAGCCTAACTGTTGGTCGGAATGCACAGAGTATATTTCACTTGATGATTTTGTTTTTTGAATATCTTTTTTTTTTTTTACTTTATAGTTTTCTGATTAATGATTCATGCTCAATTAATGCTCAAATTCTTTCGTTTACGTTCACGAGAAGACAAGTTGAGGTGGTTTTGCAATGATTCGAAAGAAATGCACTTTCCTAGTCACACAAACTTGGAGTGAAAAACTTGATGCATGATTAAATTTCTTTGATGAGTTGATTGAACTGTGTCATGTTAGAGGTTCTAAAGTGGTCTGAAAAGCAAAAAAAAAATAACTTGAGATAGATAAAACTTTATATGACGTATATTTACATTAGGTTAACGAGAAAAGGATCCACAGATTCAACTGCATTCCTGTACGATTGTTGTACAGTGTAGATGAGGTTAACTGACTTGACTTTACCAATGTAGAAACAAAAACAAACAATTACATACAATAAAGAAGTTCCGGTTAAGATTAAGGAGCTGTTTCAGTCGAGCGATGAGTCTTTAAGTTTTGTTTATTTTCTCATTTAAAATAATATAACAAAAAAAGCTGATGGCCCCTTCACCTGCAACAAATAAATGGGTTTCTGGGATTTATTTATGGATTTTTAGCCTCGATGTTCTGAAATACTCGGGAGTTCGCGATGACAAGACCTCCCCCCCGGAGGCGTCGAGCATGGTTCAGCAACTTCAGGTTTTAGTAAGATGAATGGGGATGGCCTTCGTGGTGCCTGGGAAGTCCTTATGCTGAGACCTATAGAGGGCTTATTGCTTTTACAACTAGGCTCTGTGATAAAGTGCCGTCTTTCTGACCGCCCACTCTCTCCTACACAGCGTTTGCTTTTCCGTCTCTCCGCGTGTGACTCTGTGTATGTGGCCTTCTTCTTCTGTTATCTTGTTCTCTTTTTGTCAACTTTCCCTTCATTTTTTCCCCTCTCATCTCGCTGTGTGTCCTTATTTCTGTCAGTTCCCTTCTGCTTCTCTCTGCGTGGCTCTCTCCAACTCCCCGTCGTTTACTTTGCCACGCTCTTGCCTCTCGTCTCTTGCAGTGACAGGGTTTGCACGAACTATTGCAAGTCTGGAAAAGGCTTAAATCGTGACCATTATGTTGAGGAATAGGCTTGATGCATCATCTACACTGTCATTAATGTAAAGCTCATTTGATATTTGAAATTATAAGACACCCCCCCCC
>CAEMYA010002128.1:4372430-4388759 GCA_903131615.1 Diplodus sargus
TCTCGCTCTCACGCTGCTTTCACTCGGCAGAAGCAGATTGTAAACAAACCCACACAAATGAATTATGATTAAATGCTGAGGGGCTCCAATTAGCTGCCAAGGCAACAGGTGAGTTTTTCGCTGCGCCGTTGAGGTCACCAGACAAAACAGAAGCAACTGTTGAAACAGCTGAGTCTCGTCTGGTTTTTCTCTCAGTCTCTGTTGACTGCAATAAAGTTTTGTTTCGGATCATTTTCTTTTCTAACTCTACATTGGTGTTGAAGAGTGAAGCAAAGGTTTGTTTGCAATATATACAAGACAAACTGGTGAGAAGAGACACACTTGGGTAACGTTATAATTTCCAAAAGTAGATGGTTACATTTCCAAACAGGAAGGAAATGTTGTGATTTTTTTGGGCACAGCGCTATGACAAATCAGGAACTATATCTTCCACAACAACAATAACAACCCACATCAGAACAGTTTCGGCAATAATTGCGCAGAAAATGGCACCAACACAGTGTTTGAGAAGAGAATCATCAGCGACATTGTACACTGTACACTACCTGATTTACTAATTTAAAATGCCAGAGCTGTGGGTGCTTATCACCAAAAATGCCTCCCAAAATAAAATTTAAAAAATGTGCAGAAAAGAACTCTCAGATTACCACTTTTTAATCCTCTTACCCGGCCGAGCCTCTCTGGGCTCATTCTGTATGTTCTTTTTGTCCTCTTTACCACATTGAAAGCAAACTTTTGCAAAAGGCATCCTGCCTCACAGTGGTTAAACTCTCCATGAATATCCAATGTTGAACAACCAGGATTGATATCGTGCTGACAGGAAGGCCGACTAACACAAACAGGATGTGCTTTTTGGTGCATGTTTAGAACGTTTGAGTCCGGTGGGAATCATTACAAGACCGCACGCGCGCGTGTGTGTGTATGCGCGTGTGTGTGTTAACATCTTACGAGCGAGTGCTCAATTCTTCCCTGTGCGTGCTACATCTCTTAGCATTGAGGAGCACATTTCATCTATATTTACTTCCAAATGGTCTTTTAACTAGGTCAGCTAACTAACGGAAATAGACTGCTGTACACTGTCAGTGAGGGGATCAGTCGTGACATCTAGTGGTGGAAGGTGGGAAGTGCAGCCTGAGCGTGACACCTACTGTACAGTACTATATCTCCAAAAAGAATACAGTAGGTTGTGGTTCTGATGTTGCTTTTGTCTGCATATTATATATAATTAGTGTATTTATAGGAGTTTGTGTATGTCTGACTTTATGTATGAATGATCCATGTAATCCTGACATGAGTTGTGTTCCATTTCCCAAACAAAGACGCCAAACATTCTGTGTTTCCGGCTTCTCAAATGTGAAGATTTCCTGCCTTTTTATAATGTTTCTTAACATTTTTGAATCGACCATCTTTTCTTTGAGACTGTCGGCGAGATAAAACAAACAAGCTGAATAACGTCGCCTTGCGCCTTAGGGAAACTGTGGCTGACGTCTTATAGATCCCGATTAATCGATAAATTGAGATAAAGAGCGACAGATTAGTTGTCGTCCCAGCCCTCAAAATACATGCATATCTGTGTGTGTACTGGAGTTGCCCATGTGTCACCCTTTCATGTACTCTCTCACTCACTCTAATCTCTACTCCTCACTCCCTTCCTCCCTCCCTCCCTCCCTCTTTATCTCTCCCACACTCCCCCTCTCTGCCCTTCTCACTGAAACAACCTCCCACCCTCTCCCTCCCTCTCCCTCTGACTCTCCTCTCTCTCGTTCTCTTTCGCTGCTTGTAAGCGGTCTCTGGGCGTGCAGCCAGCTGGCGTGTGTGTGTTTTTTGAATGAATACCTGATGAAGTTGGCCGAGCGAACCGTGGGAGGGGCCCTGTGTGTGTGTGTGTGTGTGTGTGTGTTTCTGTGTGTTTCTGTCTGTGTTGTGTGTGTGTGTGTGTGTGTGTGTGTGTGTGTGTATGTGTGTGTAGGGCAGACAGTGTGAGAGCTCTGGCTCGCGTTCAGCCCCTTGCATAATACACGTTGGAGCTCTGCATGCGGGACTCCCTCCCTGTGGGCGTGTGCAAGTGTGTGCTACCAATTTCGTGTGCGTGTGTGTGTGCGGTTGTGTGTGTGTGTGTGAGATCACCTGAGTGCTGTGCATCAGCGGTAGTGAGGGAGCTTCCTGCCTCGCTGTCAAGATTTAGGAGAGGACTTTTGGCTGTGTGTGAGTGTGTGTGTGTGTGTGTGTGTTTGGTGTGTGGTGGGGGGGAGTGAGAAAGGCAGGGAGCAGTTTGTAGCACAAGTACCCTGAATCTGCTCGGGATTTTCAGCCCGAGGAGGAGAGAGGGAGACAGAGAGAGAGAGAGAGAGAGAGAGAGAGAGAGAGAGAGAGAGAGACTCAGGGTGCCGTACAAGGGACACAGCAGAAGAGAGAGAGAGGAGGAGAAGTTAAGGGAGGAGAGGAATGAGAGGGGGAGAGGGAGCATGCTGCAGAAGTGGGCTACTCCTGCTACCCTGGTAAGTACACTTCACGCAGTTTTGCGCTCGTCCTGAATGAAGTGTGTGTGCGGGAGAGAGAGAGAGAGGGAGTCGGCGTGTGTGTGTGTGTGTGTGTGTTTGTGTGTGTCCCGAACGCTTTTCTTGTTGTATCACAGTATGTCGTTTGTTAGTGCGTACTGCGTCTGCCCTAGTTTTTCCTCTACAATCGTCGTCACTTGTTTCTCCCGTTCCTCCTGAAGTGTATCCCCCCTCTCTGCCTCTTTGCTCTCTCCTCTCCTCACACATTTCTCTCATTCCTCGCTTCCCATTGGCTCCTTTCTTTCTCAGGCTCTCCCTGACTGTGTGTCTGTGTGGCTACCCCCCACCCCCACCCCTCTTCCCCCTCCACCCGCCCCAACCTCAGGGTTGTCGAGGGGTGAGAAAGTGCAAGTCATGCAACGCTGCCTAAGTGTTTGTTTTCTGAAAGAGACTCTCTTTTTTTTTCTCACAGTCGTTTGTGTCTCTCCATCGCTGTCTCTCTTTGTTTGTGTAACTCTTAGCTCTTGCTTCTCTTTTCCTTCCTTCGCCCTCCCTCCCTCCCTCTTCCCTTCCCCTTGGTTCTCCAACTCTCTGTCTCCATCTGTCCTCCATTACTCCCTCACTATCTGACCATACTCCCGTGTGTGTGTGTGTGTGTGTGTTTGTTGTTGTTTGTGTGTAATCACTAGTGGAGAGTGGCAGCCTTGTCAGAGTTCCCAGTCTGGCGAAGGGCCCCGTGACGTGCACGCGCGTGTGCGCACATATGCAAACACACACCCACACTAATGAAGAAGCACATAGGCGGAGAGCTACAGAGGGGACGTAGAGGAAGAAATAGAGAAGTGGAGAGAGACAGAGAAGTACAAGCCTGCAGCAACACTGTACTTTCCAGCTGGACTATATTTAGCAGTGAGATAACACATCACGTTGGACTTATCCCTTTGATCATGATTATGATTATGACTGGGCAATCACGCACACACACTCCCACACACACACATACACACACACGCTCAAATACAACAGACATATGTAGCCCACACACATCTGTTTCTGTGCCCCCCAGCGACAGTGACAGCCTCGGCCGGAGGCATTATGTTTTCAGGTTGTCCTAACTATTCTCGTGAACGCGATATCTCAAGAAATGCCTCGATGGAATTTCTTTAAATTTGGCGCACATGTCATCTTGGATGGACTGATTAGATTTTGGTGGTCAAAGGTCAAGGTAGCTGTAACTCTCGAAAAAAAGGTTTTTGGACATAACTCACACAAACGTCTAATGGGCGATGACATTTAATATCCAAAAGGTCAAAGGGCAAAGTGGACATCATGACGTTCAGCAGAAACTATGGCTGTGAGTCAACATCATAACTCAGCAGCTGAAAAGGAGATTGTGTTCATATTTAACATTTGGGCGGATACTGAATTGGTCCACCTTTAAACTTTGGCGATTGCAGAGATCTCTTCTGCTGCTGGGTTGAACGTGTGTCAAGTGTCCATGTAGCTTCCTCGTGTTCTTTATGGGCCAAGCATGCGAACACACACAAAGACATAACAATTTTGTACAGTTTTTTGTTTCTTAATGAACAGACTACTGTACTAAGAATATATCGTATGAAGGTCCTTGGGGCAGATACAAAAAACACTATATTTGACATTTTGACATTTTTATCTGACAACTGTTGGAAATGACCGTAACGACAATATTGTTAGCCATACTATTGTAGCACTCTCGCCCATGACCACAAAGCACTCCACTGCCGCTTGAGTAAACTAAAAGGATTTATAAATTATAGATTGTCATATAATTTAAACGCAGCAATCAGAGTGTATGTGGTTTTGATGTGTATTACTGTAACATGTTGTTTTTTTATGTACACAATTGATACATGAAAGATCAGTTTAATCTCCCTGCAGGGTTTTAAACATCAGTGTGAGTATTTTGCATTTATCCATAAATCCATATGTTTATTGTTCTGATTGTTTACGCGCGAAAGGAAGAAAACTATAGTCTACTATATGTACCTGTGTGTGGGTGTGTGTGAAAGGAATAAAAGGGTGACATTTAGCCCACACACACATTCTGTGTTTTGACCGTAGAAGGACAATAGTATTGTGCACGAGTGAATGATTCAGGTTACTGACTCACTCACGCACACACACACACACACATACACACACACAGACTCGGTGAGGCGGATCATTGTGTTTGTGAATGTGTGTGTGCGTATGTGTGCGCGCGTCTGTGTGTGTGTGTGAGAGAGAGAGACTAAAGCACATGGAGGACAGACGGCTTGGGTTACAGGTCATCTGATATCTACACACATTCACTCACTCACACACACACACACACACACACACACACACACACACACACAGAGGCACGTACACACTGCAAACTCAGCACGATTCAGGTGACATAGCTTTTTAGTGAATGTGTGTTTGAGTGTCAGTTTCAGTGAAGCAACGCTCTCTTTCTCTCTCTCTCTTTTTGCAATGTAGGTCAGTTGAGCTCTCCTCTCTTTCTCTCACCCATGTGACTTTCTCCTCACTCTCAAACCTCCGTTCTCCCATCTTCCTCACTGTCCGGCCCCTCTTTATCCCTCCCTCAAGCCCCCTTGTCGATTCTCCTCTGCACTAATTGTTGCTGCTGCTGTTTTATTCTTCGAAATACCAAAGTTTCTCAGCCTGTGTGCTGGAAGGGGTTAATAAGGAGGGAATGTTGCCCTCAGTGGAGTCTCAGCTGAGGGGTTTAGAGCGAGATTGAGTCTTTTTCCCGTCGCCGTCACTCTCAGTGCAGTCTTTTTCTCTTCTTTCTTTCTTTTTTACTCTCTGACACTTCAACTCAAAGTAGAAGAAAAAGGACCCAAGCCAAACTCAATAATTGTATGTATGTATCTCCCCTTCTGTTCTGGCAGTGTTTTTGTTAAATCTTCTCTAATGACTCAGTAAACTCAGTAGACTCAGTACTCAGTGGGATGCATAACTCAGGCCCAACAGCCTTTACTTCATTCAGGCCTAATCCAATATCAAATAAAACATATTTAAATCTGCGAGATCAAGAGTTTTATTTGGGTCTGCATCAAATCGTACTGAGTCATAGATGCCAGCCACCTAAGTACACCGGATTTATCTCGTCAAGATTTATGCTTTATTCCCTGAGAAATGACAAAAAACATTCAACACTGCAACGTTAAAGAAAATGATCGACCGGATCTTCACCAAACGTAAAAGGGTTCTCTTCAGTGCCAGGACCCATCCTCCATGCAAGTTCTGTGCAAATTCATTCAATAGTTTGTGTGTAATCCTATAATAACGAACCAACATATCCTCCTTGGTGGAGGTAATTATCGGAGAATGTTTCCTTCTGTCACTTTTTTCCCTACCAGCGTTGCTTCCATTCTCAGCACACAGCTGTTCTAAAATCCCACTGTAGCTGACTGCCCAGCACCAAACAGCTGGCAGAAAAATGAGCCACAAAAAAAACGTCAGCTATTTCCTCCAGGATTTGGTGTGGTGAAAGGGTGAATGGTGTCTCTGTCTTTATCACGTACTTACTGTAACTTCGGTGAGAGGCGTAGGATCACAGTGTTACATACATGTTTACTTCAACATACATGTACACTTGGTGAGTATTGTTGTTAGTTGGCACCTACATTACGCTTGACAAATTGTCACAGGTATGTATGACAGTGGTGTTGCACTGATGGAGGGCGCCAAATCGCACAAACTGCCAATATCTACATGATGTTGCTTTAAGGCTCGAGTTCCTATAATTTGTATCATTTGAGGTTCTCGTTGTATGGACAAGCAGCCAAGCAAGATGACAAACCAAAGTGAGATACATGATAAGTGAGATAATTGTAGAGGCAGCACTGTGTCTCTGGGAACCTCTTGATCTCCCACCAACCCCACGTTTCTACTCATCACTTTGATCATGAAGGTGACACTACACTATAGGCTACAGTATATATGATATAATATAATATGATATGATATGATATGTTGCTTGCCTTACCACACTTCCTACGCATTCTGTCTGCAACAGTGGTACATTGCATCCCATTGCACAACGCATATAGTATGTGTACCAGGAGAGTATTCCTCCTGGTGCTCTCAGAAACCTTTTTCACAAGCCAGAGTTATAGAAGTGACGCTCTGAAGATAAAAGCCCTCATAGATGGCAGCATGAAGAGATCTGCGGCAGAACGTACACTGTCAGTGTTTGATGTGACAGCTGATATGAAATGTCTCTAATCTGAGAGCTCTCAGACACATAATGCTCCTCTTATCTCGAAGTTTTCGTTTGAGCAAGGGCTTGTTGAATATCCATCCATAGCGTTTCATGACACGGCGCAGACAGTACAGCTATTGAGATGTGGTACAGTAGAGAGACACGGAGGAGATTAATGTGAGACAAGAGACAGAGACATTAGTAGACAGACGATTAGGAACATAAAACCATTAGATGGAAGAATGATAATTGAGAACCGAGTTATGAAGAAGGAGAAGTGGGCCGGCTGAGGCAGGAGAGGAGTGGAGTGGAGTGGAGGTAGAGGAGGGAGAGGCGGAGAAGATTGCATCTCGGTGCTAAAACCTCACCGATGAACAGTACCTCTCAGCACACCTCTGAGTCATTCCTGCTTGATTGAACAGATGGTGCGCGCTTGAGAATGTGTGCGCGTGCGCTCACTACCATAACACACTGTATGTGTGTGTGTTTGTGTGTGTGTGTGTGTAATTGTGTGTGAGCGCGCACGGGGACTCTTGTACTATACGTGCATGTGAATTTGCATGTGTGTCTACTCCTACGCCCGTCTCTGCAGTTGTGTATAGTAGCACTGCGACACTTCTTAAATCATGGGAATGTGCTTGAGATGCAAGATGTCCCTCATCCTACAGAACGCACACACTAACACACGGTGGGTGCACTTAGCGTCACTCTGCAGGAATTATCGAATGAGCCTTTGGAGGTTGACCCCATCATTCTGGTTGAAGGATTAAATCTTTTGTGGCTTTGCATCTACAGAGATCAGAGGGTCGGAGTCATCTCCAATAAAAGAGGCAGTGTTATGAAGCTTAATGTGAGTTCAGTCAGCAACAATTGCAGTCTTATATTCCATGATGTTCCCAAACCAAAGTGTTCCATTCAGCTCCAAGTCTACAGACTCCCTTTATTTCCAAATGTCCAATAATAAGTGCTTCAATCTAGTGTAATGATGTCGCGCAAGAGGTTTTCATTATGTCAAGTTTGAAGATGACTTGCCATGTCTGCTAGAGAGGGCGAAGATGGACGCCAAATCAAGCACAGTTCCATTTCTTCCTCTTTAACAGATAAAAAAATATCATGAAATAAACCTGGATGAAGGTGAATTTCCACATTGTCCAGTCCAACATTGTACATTTGGATGATGTTTAGGTATGCCTTTTATATTAAGTACACAGTAGAAATTATAGCGTGGGACTTCACATGTTGAGTCTCAGGCCCTGTTCACATTGGTACCAACATGCGTCCTGAGTGATAAGATCGGACTCCCAAGACACATTGAGATCCCATCACACAGAGGTGATCGGTGCCGCATGTGGCCACTTTCTTTTAGCACTGTGAATGCGCATGTGTCACGGGGCACACTGAAGGACTGCCTACTCAACTGACGTCCTCCACGAAACAACAAGAAAAAAGCAGGCATAATGTACTACTCCCTGTCTCATTTCTGTATTTGGGCTTTGTTAACCTGCCCATGTTAGCAGCAGTTTGTTTCTGCCAACCACTGAACAAGTAACCACAATATCCTGAGACTCCTTTTCAAATTGCACGATTTTAAGAGTTGTTGTATGAGGAGAAACTTAACACACTTTGCAAAACTAAACAAAGATTGTTTTTTCAAACTATTCAAGCCTTTTTTGTAAATTCGGCATTAAATGTAATACATTTAGTTGTTTCTTCCCCCATAAAAATGTCAGTATCTCGAGGCATCGCTGTACCAGCCTGTCTGTTTTCATGACTAAAGTGTTTTCACCATTTGCACATTTTGATGATGGTAAAAATTTATCTAATAGCCTACTTTTTTGTCGTCCGTGGAAGAAGTCCCCAGGCTCCCTTAAAAAAACGCTCAATTTTGAGACTTGTTGCATTCGGAAAAACATTATAAAATTTGTGAAAGACTGTCTTCAACATATTATTGGCCCACTTGTTAATTCGGCAAACGTATACATGCAGATACTTCTTTCTTTGTTTAAAAGATGTTGCATCCGTTTGTTCAAGCGATGTGTTTATTTTCAAGACAATTTTAATGCCATTGACAGATTGTGTTGTGGATTGACGGGCTTATAGCTGTCAACTTGTGATCTTATCACTCTGGACGGATGGTAATGCGAAATGTGAACAGCCTATATTTTCATGGTTGGCTTTTTAGTTGAGTCAGTTTATTCATGTATTCATTTTGCAGTAACAGATGCAAAATATTCCCATTTTCCTTTCGGTTCATTTGGTCTTATTGCGGTAGTTCACAGAGCATAGAACACACTCAGCCCTTGACAGAGTGAACTCACTGACTTTGCAAACGCTGAAAAGAGGAACTGAAGTGACACACTTTGTATTGCAGTTGGCCAGTTGTTGCTGTAACAACAGCTTTGCTAGCTGCGCATTTTTCGTTTGTGGTGCATTGGTCAACTGATACTCTGCCCTCTCTCAAGTGTGCAGATGTCTTTAAGTCTTGAAGTTGCACGTACACTTGAGCGGGTGTGTGTGTGTGTGTGTGTGTGTGTGTGTGTGTGTGTGTGTGTGCGCGTGTGTGTGTGTGTGTGCTGCCTTTGCGCACTGGTTTGGAAAAGAGAGTGTGTGTTTGTGGGTGAAGTTGTGCCGTGTGTCAGGAAAAGAACATGTGTCAGCATAATTGAATATGCCCAGGTGTCAGTGTTTGAGTAAGCAGGATGGTCTGTGCCTGTGTGTGGGGGTGTGTGTGTGTGTGTGGGTGGGTACATGTGCCTGACATGCTTGTACATTATTTATGAGATTCACACCAAGCTTTCTATCTTTTGCAGCAGGGGGTCCTCGCTAACAGATGGCACACACACACATGTGGTGCGCACACATACTTTATTGAATACAGTACAGGCTTGTTATCAGAGGTCCAAGTACATCAGGTGCTGGAAACTTCTTCTACTATTATTAGTGGTGGTGCAAGCTTCTGGAAACCCACTGGAATCTTTTGGATTATTGATATTCCGCTTCAATTATTTTGCTTACCCATTGTTGAAGCACCAAAAATCACATCAAATAGCTGCATGATGGCACAACAACAACTCATTTTAAGATACGCTCTAGAAGCCCAATACTTTGAATTTGATCATTCGTAAAAAAATGTGTTTTTTATTACTTCTACTGACAGCTCAGTTTATTTTATTTCAGTTTATTTCATTTCAGTTTTAAGTATGTATTGTATTGTATGTATTAAATATGTATGGCATATTTAATAACTTTTTTTATCCATGAATTAATTCACAACGAAATGTAATGCACATTTTTACATAACGGTTCATTACTCAGCCCACCTACAGGGAGACACTGCAGATTGTAAGTTCACCTCCTGAATCTGTTGCTGGAGGGCATCATTTCATCAGCTCATGGCCTCTAATCATCTTTCAAAACAGCCTGAAGTCCCTTTAAGTAAAGGATAATGCCCAACGAGGTGTCCATAATCAGGAATTAATTGACGACACGGAGGCCTGCGCGTCGGATGGTTGCGCTTCGGACGCCTCGAAGGGCATTATCCCGCTTATACCATGGTCACTTGCCAAAGAAAATAAATTAAGACCATTAATTTATATTGTCATGCGTTTTACAGTTAAAAGATAAAGGTTTTCATAAGCCATAATTAAGTTTGCCTGGTAACGCCTGAGGGTTCGACTCTCGTAAGGGTCTTATGCAACGGAAATGTTGTCCACTCCTCCAGTAAATAGGACGGACCTTAGATACGACTTGGCAACGGGAGATATTCTCGTCCGCTCAGCAATGAGCCAGAAAGCTAACGTTGTGCTAGCAAGATTCAAAGTCAGTAACATTGCATACAGTTGAAATATAATTTGACAGTATGTTCAACAACAAGACTAGCTAACAAACCAGTCATGTCATTGTCCCCAAAACAATATCAAGATTTTCACGAACAAATGATTGGCCGCGTGTAGCGTTAATGTGGCCGCAGTCCGAAGTAGAGAGTTGAACAGCGAGGGAAAGTGTACTTTCTGCAGCTTGTGTGTTACAGTCGCCATCCTGTGGTGTTCAGATAATAAGGCACTGAAGGACTGACGGACTGCACTCAGTGTTGGAAATAGAATATAAAAATCTTCTATTTGATTTAATTCTCCCGGTGTTAACTCCTTGTGCTGTGTCTCTCCTTTCTTTTCAATTTCTCTTTCTCCAGCTGCATCCCAGTCATCAAAGTTGTCATATTCTCCAAATAGGTTAAAAGAAATGTTGAAGTCACTCATTTTTGATTGTTTGTTGCGGTGTTGCAATAAATTGTAAACAGAGGCTTTGACTGCGTTCCCATTGCTATAGCTACTCATTTTAGAGACCGGCTGATTCGCCAGCTAGCACAAAATGGTGAACAGACAATTTGACTGGAACTACTTAGTAGGTGTCCATATATCAGGGATTATGGACACCCTGAAGCCAATCAGAATCGAGTATTTCCCCAGACCATGGTATAAACACAGTTCTTGTACACATATTTGCTCTCCTCAGTTTTTTGTTGCAGAGCATCTGCAGTTTGCAGGCTCATGGTCTGTTTGCTGACCTTCCTGGCAGTGAATGTATAGCTCCATAGTTTCCCCTCTTTGATTGTGCTCCTGAATATCTTGGTACATCTCTGGCTCCCAAATGCCTCATTTTTCATTTACGTGTCTTGTGTTTTCTATGTTTTTGTCCATATCACACAGTCCTTGTACCGAATTTGAAACAGGTTGCAAAACCTGATCTTGGCTACTTTAAGTTGCTATATTGTGATTAATTATTGCTCTAGCCAAACAGTGAGGAAAAGCTGATTTACACTTTCGCTGAGAGCGTAAAGGGGCTCTGTAGAGCTTTTGCTTCATGCTTGAAGTTGTTTGTTAATGTTAGCAGAGGAGAGAGGGCACTCAGACGAGGCACTCGAGAATGTGCATAAAGTCACATCCTTTGGACTGTTGAAGGAAATCTGACCCAAGTCCTTTACAGAGAAATTCACAGTCCAGAAGCATTAAACAACTTCAACAAAACATCCACAGGCTTGTATGGGAGAAAGATTAGGAAGGTCTAATGTTTCATATCATGTTGCAATCCACTCTGATATGGCCAATAAAAAAGAGATTACAATTTGTAGATTACTACAAATTGTTAAATGGTGCCCCTTTAAATAAAACAATAGAAAAAACACTTCATGATAACCAATGATCAGCAAGTAATTTTTCTAATATTTTGTTTTGCTTAAGAGTCCCTTTGTGGCACTCTAACCCAGACCAGTCGCACTTGATGTACGATGAGGTGCACTGGGTAGCTTGGTGTGTCAGCTTATTTAATTTTGTCATTGAAAAACAAATAGCTTATGCACTCAGTGCATTCTAGTGCAGTGCTGGGAAATATAAATGGCCTTAAATTTGTAAGTATTTATCTAATCATCAGTGTGATATGTACACCTTCTTCTAACAATCTGCCTATCTCTCTCTTCCGCAGGATTGTGCTGGGTGTCAGCAGGCTTGCTTTTGCAGGGAAATGATTCCACATGAAGTGCGACGCACTCGGCCCCCCGTCGTCCTCGGCGGCAGCAGCAGGTGTGACGTCGTGACATTCTCCCCTACCACACTGAGCTCACCCTTCAGGCGCTAAAGACCCCTGGACCAAACAGATCGCCCTACCCCCTCCCCTCTAACCACCCCTCCATATCTTCATCTCCATCTTAAATCCTTCCTCACCTGCTTGTTAGGGCCTGGATTTGCTTTGCAATCAAGACAAAGACCTGATTCAGCGGCCTTGGGTGAACTGGACAGAAATTGAAAAGATTGGGAAAGTTAATTTGTAGCTAATTAAAGAAAGACAAGGGACAGCTCATCAAAAGTGAGATAAAGAGAAAAGAAAGTGAGATAGAAAGTCATAGAGAGAGAAAGAACAAAAAGAAAGGAAGAGCTATAGAAGTCCGGTTAAAGAAACGCAAGTACAGTTGAGGGACGTGAGGCGAAGTCAGCATGAAGTCCAACCAGGAACGCAGTAATGAATGTCTGCCCCCAAAGAAGAGGGAGATCCCCTCATGTACGTTACCATCTGAAAACCGCACACCCATCATGCCACCTGCCTCTGACAGCCAGCGCACAGAGAACATGGCCTGGCTCGCCAGTGTGGCCGGTGGGAATGAGAGTGGCGTGGGTGGCCATCGTAGCTCCAGTCAGTCTGATGGGCCCCAGTACAAATCCATCTTCTCCACATCAGACCCTTCATCCTCCTCCTCCTCTTCCTCCTCCTCCTCACTGAGGCTAGTCTCATCTCTTCCCACAGTGTATACGTCCCCCCTGTCACAGTCCACAGTTGGAGGAACTGTCCATTACACCCAACTGCCACCCAACCTGCAGTTTATAGCCTCACCCTACTCTGCCCCATACACAGGCTACATCTCCCCTCAACTGCTTCCACCCCCTCCTCCACCTCCACCCCTCTCCTCCTCCTCTTTGGCTGCACAGAGACCCTCACACACAGAGACAGTCTGTGCTCCTTCACATGTCTCCAAACATGACCAGCAGAGAGCATCCATAGAGCGTACCTCCATGCCTCCACCCCCAACAGATCTCGCCCCTCACCATGTTCAAATGTCAACCTCCCCACGGACTGTGCCGTCACCTCATCACCAAGGAGGCATTCACCTTCCTCCCCATTCACTGCATCACCACCACACTTTGGGACATGGGATGTCCCAGGTTGTGGTGCAGTATTCGGACGGACACACCAGGAAAGAGGAAGTCAACTCCAGACCCAGAGAGCTCCACAACGGAGAGCTGGAAAGGGGCCGGCGGTTTGGGGTGTCTCCAGAGTCCAACCTCTCTAAGCATGGGAGCAAATCACGAGACATCCCTTCTTCTTTGTCCCCCTATGAGGCCCGCCAGCTGGTTATGCCATCAGAGTACTCTACTCATGATCCCTCAGGGCTGAGAACCTCTGTCATGCTTATGCCCAACAGTCATGGAGACCACCAGATGGTACCACCTAGAGCCAGCCCTGAGAAGCTGACAACGTCTGCCCCCACACACCTGGAGAAGGGTGGCATCATCCTGGGCAAGCCTGTCAATCGCACATCCTCCTGCTCCAACACCACCTCCTCTTTCAATTTTCCACCCCCTTTAAGTGTCAACAGCCTGAAAGCTGCTGTCAGCACACTGTCACCCCAGACCGTTATCCAGACCACCCACAACGCTACAGAGTCGCTGTCAATGGGGCTTCCCTCCACCAGTATCTACCCACAGCCGCCTATCATTGGTTACATCGCGGGGGGCAATGGGAGCCAGCATACGCCAATCAGCTACCACAC
Organism: Diplodus sargus; assembly: GCA_903131615.1. Taxonomy (NCBI): domain Eukaryota; kingdom Metazoa; phylum Chordata; class Actinopteri; order Spariformes; family Sparidae; genus Diplodus; species Diplodus sargus. The sequence goes on from CAEMYA010002128.1 coordinate 4,386,481, forward strand.
CAGCTTACAGCAACACTTACTCATTCCTGGCGCCCAACCGGTCATTATCCCTGTAAGTGGAGGTGGAGTAACGACATTGGAACCTGTAACCTCCAACATGACTTCATCCACCCATGCAACAACGTTTCCAACCACACTCCCACACACATACATCGCTGCCACTGCCCCCAAAGGAGAGACTCTGGAAACCTCCACTGGCTCGTATCACCAGGCCGCTTCAGGTGCAGTGGTCCAAGCCCAGCTTCACCTGCCCATTGTTCCTGCTCCACCAGGGTTGGTCGCTCCTTCTGCTCCTTCTCCTCAATCCAGTACTGTGGCGCCCCCATCACTCCCCCCATATTTCATCAAGGGCTCCATCATCCAGCTGGCTGATGGGGAGCTGAAACGCGTGGAGGACCTGAAGACAGAGGACTTCATCCAGAGTGCTGAGATCAGCAGTGAGCTGAAGATCGACTCGTCCACGGTGGAGCGCATTGAAGGGAGCCACACCTCACCAAACTTTGCTGTGGTTCAGTTTTCTGTTGGTGAACATCGTGCACAGGTGAGAGACAGAGACAACTTAGATTGGTATCATACTTGTGTCTGTTCAAAGTTGGAAAATATGTCTACTAGCTTGCCTTAAACAGGATTTAATCATGTTTGTTCAATCCTTACCCAAATCGAAGTGTTTATATTGTCAATGCAATGAGTAGCCGTTAGCTAACAATGTCAGGTCCTTCAGTAAACACAAGCATAACTTTCTAGAATTAGATTTTACTGCATCAACAGTACAAATGGCAGACAGGAATCAGAACATAACACAGGCACAATTTAAGGTAAAAGAAACAGAAAATGGGGAGTCACAGTACTAATCACCTTCCTCAGAGCTACGTTAGCTATCAATAAAACATTATAATAGGGGGCACATCATTACTCTAAATTTAGCTGAACAGTTACACATATATTAAAGAGAAGGCAGAACAACATTAAAACTACAAAATATGGTATAAGAGGTGTGCGTCGACTTCCTGAAGAGCTTGTTTTCTTTAAGAGATTAGTGATACATGTTAATTGCTAAACTTCAGAGGTGCTAGTTGCCGTTTCCTCTCGCTAGCAGTCTTTATGCTAAGCTAATTAATTGCCAGTGCAGCATCTATTGTTAATGTACAGACATGGGGTTGGTATAAATTGTTTCTATTATAACTGTCTTATATATATATATATATATATAAGACAGTATAGTATAAGAAAGTCAAACTATTTCTTGAATGCATTTTCTTAGAGTGATTTTACAAAGCTGATACATTTTCGTCTTGGTAGCTTCTATTGGGACCTATTTTAAATTTTGGCAATTAAAAAGATAAGCTGGACAGCAAAAGTTTAAGTGAGAACAATCTTTCATCAGTGGTTAATTGTTTTTACTCTATCAAGTTTTAGCTTGTTTTTACTGTATGTTTTCAGTCTTTTTAAACGCCATCCGTTTAAAAAACCGTGAGCACAATGCAATGCCAAGCGAGTTCCCTAAGAAGGCTTTCATGTACACTCTATAGCTGGTGTTATTAATGTGTAATGGCAAGTGTTGAGCTGCTCCCTTATTAATGACTCTATAATCATGAATCTCACAGGACTCTGCTATTCCCTCTGTGATTAAGTTCACTGTACTTGGATGGTTGTCATGTACTTCTGCATGTCACGTTGGCATGTTCTGGTAACGGGCTGTATTGAAAGTTCAAAGACTGTTCGAGTCGACTCATCAGGTTTTCTTTCAAGTTTTTCTTTCAAAGCCAGGAACATTAGTGCACTGATACGGTACCACGTTTCTACTGCCATATGATATACTTTGAAGTATTTGTTGATTTCCTGTAAAATACCTGATGTGCCGATTTAGAATAGGACTCAGGTTACAAGCCCCCAGATAATGTTTTGTACTCTGACATTGAACCCTCCCTCTTCATACTTCGATCTCTCTGTAATCTCCAAGCATCTAATACCATGCTACAATTTATCCTTCTATTTTCTGCCTCTGGTTCCACCGAACTCCTTCAAACACACTTGCACGCACTCACACATGCACACACGCAGCCTTCTCACTGTCTTTGAGGGTGTGCGTTAAAGCCAGTTAATCTATTTCATCTGTCCACGCTGTGACTCGTCCACCCACACAGCGCATCTCTAACCATCTCTCCCGCCCCCGGCTGCTCTTTGATACTGTACCCCACAAAAGCTGACAATCTTTCAAAGACTTATCTTTCTCACTTGTACTCCATCAGTGGCTCTTCTTACTTTTTTTTTTTTTTTTT
>CAEMYA010002128.1:4397779-4433739 GCA_903131615.1 Diplodus sargus
AAAAAAAAAAAAAAAAACTTGTAGTGGCCCACTAAACAGTTTAGTGTCACCCCAATCAATTTACATAGTGGGCTGTTTCATATGGGTTATAAGATATGTAAATGTATTACATATAATTTGAGATGATTAACAAATGTCATTATTGACAATTAACTATGAATTATTATTATGATATTCTATGTATTATGCTGGAGATGGCTTGGATTACTCTTCAGTGTACCGAACGTCTTTGCTCTGCCTCTCTGTGCAAGGCGGCAAACACTTCAGCGGGGGACGGGCTGTACGCTTCGTGACCTCTGACCCCTGCCCACTGCCACGGACGGGTGGAGCTTATCTGTCAGCTGTGGCTCATTTGATTCCCCCCCCCCCTTCTTCTGAACACTCAGCCCTGAGGCTAGCAACCAGTCGGTCTAGATGTTTTCTCTGCTAACCTGTGACACCAAGTACTGATAATGAAACTTTTTGGCCCGCGCGACGGTGGCAGAGAAGCGGACATCAGCACAGACCTGCACGGACAGTCCTGGCCTGCAGGGGGGGCCGCAGCAGCTCCCAGCCAACTTGTTTGTACTATATTGTACTCACCAAGTCCCTGTGTCTCACCACCCCTTTCCTCTATAGCAATGGAGAAACCTTGTCGGTGTATGTATTTGACAACTGTACAAATGCACCTCTTTGAAAAAGAAAAATGAAACCTTGACATATCTGGAATAAACGCGCGTCCTGTGTCTTTATTGAACACAAACACACAGCACATTGAAGACCTCTTTAGCTGTGACTCTGTCCCTGCTTTGATTGGACTCAGTGAAGAAATAGAGCTGGAAATGGCTCCCTCTAGTGTACAACAGCCCGCTAGACATCCCCATCATGTACAGTACAGTAGCTAAAACAACAATTGTTGAAATTCAAGGCAAATAATTTTCCTGTGTTGATCCACTGGCTATTTATCAATGTTACATGAACCAAAGAGCTTTAATCTTAAATTAAACTAATTATGAAGCAGAACGGTTGTTGACTGTCACACACATTTGAGTCACTTGAGTGCCGAAAACAGCACATCTGTTTTTTTTATTTTATTTAACTCATAAGAAGACACACAGAACACATAGATCATATAATCACCTAACTCTGTTATGCAGCAGCAAACGAATGATGTTAGCGTGGGCAGTTTTAAAATGAGAAAAAGATATTTTTTCATATTGCAGTATTTTTATTGTAGTATATGCTTGTATGCTCTGACCCTTAGCACTTAAATCATAGCACTTATGTACTTAAGGTATCCATGATAAATAGCAGCTACAATGCTCAGACGAGGGATTGAAAATGGTTTTGTTCTTACTTTGTCAAAGGTAATCTGTTGTGGTTTACTTATTGTAAGTCACTTTGGACAAAAGCTAAATGCTAAATGCCTCAAATGTAAATGTCTGTGTCATTTTCAGCAGACAGACATTAAAAATTGGGGTTCCACTTTATACCAGCCATCAGTATTGATGGTTAAATGTATAGTTAATAGGGGTGGGCAAAAATATCGACACGGCAATATATCGCGATACTTTGCTGCCCAATACAATATCGACTCCAAATATCGATATATCGCTGAAGAGCGACTCTGCTGTGCGGCGGGTGTATTTCTGTATTAGAGAGAGTGGCTGAGGTCTTTGCAAAATGAATGGCAAGTTAACAACACCTCCGCAATTTAAAGTTGACGTTTGGAAGCACTTTGGCTTCAAAGTTAAGAGAGATAGCAAGAACAACAAGCTAGACAAAGAATATTACTGCCCGGAAATTTCATGGGAATTAATAAAATGGAGAGGCTGTTTTGAATTAAATAGCTTTGACTCAATATGTCCTCTGATCAATATCATCTGATGTACATATACAGGCACTTGTGTTTTCATCTTTATTTATATCGCAATATCGTGATATCGTGATACGTATCGTATCGTGAGGTTCTTGCCAATACCCACCCCCAATAGTTAATTAATCTATATCTAATAGTTATGAGTTTTAACGATGGAATGCTTATAAACCAGTTGTCTAGTTATTGTCGCAACTGATGGTTATAAAACTTTGTCAACAGCTAACAAAGGCTTTAGTCAAGCCACAAACATGATCTGGATGGCCATTGCAAAGTCGCAACTGATCTTAATAAACCTTTACAATTGCTTAATAAATGGTTTGTTAACAGTCAAATAACTAATAACAAAAATCTAATTCTCTGTAAATTTGCCATTTATAGATGATGGTTATTATAAAGTGTCACCTCAGGTGCCTTATTAAACTGATAGGACAGAATAGTCCCACTATAGATGACTGTTAACATGCTATTTCATGTTTATATGTTTGTTTCGTGGCTTGTTACACATCAGCACATCTCACTGAAGGAAGGTGCCAAAACGTTGTGGTCTTAACTTAAAGTTACCCTTCTTAGATGGACGGCAACGTTGTCCCGACACCTCTGACAGAAAATGTCCGAAGCAAATATGCGGTTTCATGTTTGTTGAAGAAGAATCCCACTGATCGTTCACCAGCCATTTGGGTTCATTATCACAATTTTCTGTGTTCTCATAACTTTCACTTTCCATTGTGTTCAATTGTGGCATCGACTCACATGATTTTTCTCTGAAGTTCCTTGCTTACTCCTCAGTGCCACGGAAACCACAATTCCTAAAGGTCTATGGATTAGAACCAACTGAATACCCCTCACCTCCCACTGCCCCACAGTTGCTGCAAAAACTGTGACAGGCCCTGTCTAGGGTGATTATACACGAATGAAAACACAATAATTAGTATTATTATCCACTTTAGCCATTAAGTCCCCCTTAATCCTGCAAACTGGACCTATAACATGCATTTGATTTAAAATATCAGGCACATTGGAGTCACTGACGAGGCCTTAAACATGAGTGAGCGCTATCTCAAGCATGTCAGGTGTTTAGAATGCATAAATCCAGAGGTCTTCAGTATTATCTTTCTCACAATAACAAAATACACACACACAGACGCTGAGGAGACGTCTTATGTCGCCTGCCGTCGGGAGTGTGATTTGCACACCTTGGGAAAAAAAACACTTCACAGAAGGATCGACACCAGTGAGGAAATTAGCAGAAGGCCCTGCATGCACTTTATTTCTCCAGTGACAGTTAAAGGGGTGACGTCGCTGAATCTTTTGCATATTGATTCGCACATTCATTCCAGCATACAGCTCAGCAGCTTCCCCAGGAGACCAAAGCACGAGCATCAGCCTCCTCCTGCTGCGCGTGTGTTTACATGCGATGTGTTGGCTGACGTTCCTGTTTGTTCTCGTATCTAGAAAGAGTATTTTGAAAGATCAGGTCTGAAGTTACACATGCCTCAGTAATAGGAATCAATCCCTGTTCACATAAGGAACATTTGCACTCTCCTATTCAAAATGTGAATCTGGTGCATTCACATTATGGAGTCTGTGAGCATGTAGACACACCCGCTACAGGATTAAGGCGATAGCTGTGCCGAGATTCTCCTGGGAGAATGTTTCAAGTCATGTATTTGAGTTTATTTGAGTCACAGCCTGCAGGAAACTAACAGCTTTTCTGACGGCAGATATCCTGAGAGAAACAGGCTGGGTGATCATGTAGAGGTGCGTTTGGTGAGGGTCCTCCTATTGCACGTTTACACTCTGCATAATATACACTGCATACCATGCGACCTGTGTGTACGTGGACCCCGTGTGCGCCCCTGCTAAGTGAACATGTGGCTGGACTGCTGTGTGACGCGGATGAAGGTGGTTCTCCGGCTCAGCTCTTTGAGCTTGGCGGCGCCCACGTAGGTGCAGGTGGAGCGGAGGCCGCCCAGCACGTCGCGGATGGTGTTCTCCACGTCCCCCCTGTAGGGGACCTCCACTGTCCGACCCTCGGACGCCCTGAGAGCAGAGGAGAGAGAGGGTAAGTAGGACATTTTGTAGATAAAACAGAACAAATATCTCACTTCAAACCTAAGTTAAAAGAGAACCAATGAATTCATTGGTGTATTTAATTGTTTGTTTAGTTTATTCAAAAGAATGACACCAGAATTATTCTAGTGGCTGTTTTTATTATTATTATTATTATTATTATTATTATTATTATTGTTTATTCTCTCTTAGGTTCTCATCAGTGGATCCCTGAGTATATTTATGACATTTCATCACGTTTATCTATTGTCAGTGTTCTTGTGTCACGATGGATGCTTCATCTTTTACTGCAAAACAAAGCTAAGAACAGATACAAATAAAGTCATCTGAACCTGAACCTAATTTTTTTTCTCAATCTGCCAATGAAAAAAGAAGGATCAAAACAAAACAGAGTCATCTAAAAACAAGTCCCTGTATCTCACTGTTACTATCTCTGTGTGTTTTACATTAGGTGTAATGAGATATTTTAATGTAGAAATAGACAAATATCCTTGTTTTTGCAGTTATTCTGTGAACGTGCACTGCAAAAAGTCTTGATTTAAAATCTTAAAAGTTATTTAAAAGGTCTTTAAAACTTTTATTATGTGTTAAGTGTCTTTTATGTCTCGATTAGACTGGAATTCTTAAACATTTTGTAATTTACTATTAAGACAAATCACATCAGAATAGCCACATACCATTCTCTTTCTCTAGAAATAAATGTTTCATGTAACAGAATAATGATACTGCACAGCAATTACATTTTCCACTTTAAATCTTGTTTTTGCCTTGTTACTTCACCTTCGTTTTTGTCAGTGTGCTAAAATAAAGAATGCAAAAAATATTTATCAAATGATTTACTAATATTCAGTGGAGTGATGCATTCATTTTGATTTCACAATTACTTTTGTGCTATCTTGTTTTTCTAAAAATGCATAATGTGAGTTATCAAACTGAGCACAAATTAAATTGGGGTTATATCAAAGACACTTGCAATCCTTTGGGGCATATTGGTTTTTCGGATGTATGAACTCAGTAATAAGGCTATGATGCACTTCGCAGTATCAGTCTCTCTCACCTATACTCTGCAACTCCCCCCACATATTTCTTCATGGCTGTGTCGGAGCTCATGCCATAGAAGAGTTTGTATTTCTTCCCGTTCTTCTCGATGACCTCCCCGGTGCACTGGTCGTGACCAGCCAGCATCCCTCCCATCATCACGAAGTCAGCCCCCGCTCCTGAGGAGCCGAGTCGGAGGGGTCGGGGTGGTTAGATTTGTGAGAACAGTGCAAGGCAGTCATACAAGACCCAGATATGTGACTCACTTAAGTGTAAAACAGAGCAAAGATGGTGGGATGAAGACTTACCAAAGGCCTTAGCTACATCTCCTGGGCAACTGCAGCCACCGTCCTGTAGAGAGAGAGCGAGAGAGAGAGAGAGAGGATGACACAGTCAGTCCTACTGTATGACTTCAGACATCATTTCTGTAACATCCTGCCAGCTTTGAACTACTGAGGACGCCCTCTGCTGGCTGCAGCCCGATATTGTCATGAACATTTGAACATCTTTTTGTTATATTTGCTAAAATTGTCATTATGTTCTGATTGTAGAATAAGATACAGGTCAGCTGTGTAAAAATCCACAGACTGTGGCTCCACCCAGTGGCTGTAATTTGATTTGCAAGAATCCACCGCTTGAGGATCAACACAACCAATCAGAGCCAAGGGGAGTGTCTGGGAAGTGTCAATCATTCTCGTGCAGACGTACCGGGCAGTGCCCCTCCCCGCGCAGGCGCAGTGCCTGCTCTCACCTGGTCAGATACGGTCAAGCTCAAGCCCAAACTGTAAACAATGGCGATGAATCAGCAGGGCCGAAAAATACCCCACCATTGCCCACCTCAAATAGAAGGAATAAGAAGACTGACTAAGAAAAGCAGTGTAAAAAGAAATAATTGGACCGAGCCAGAAAGAAAACTAGGATAAATATCCAAGCATCATTTCAGAGGTGGAGGGAGCAGCAGGATTTGTAAGGACTCAAGAGCGATGCAAAGCTGGCCGCTTTTCTACTGGACAAGTAAGGAGCTTAATATATGTTTCATTCCGTGTTTTAACCACAAGGCTGTGGTGGTGGCGGCGGTTACAGTAATACTTGCAATAGCGCATATCGCCATACAACGTTGCAGTCGAGCTACGTAGCTTGTTAGCTTGTATGCTAACTCCCGTGTTTAGCTTTGTCTTTATTGCTACTGGTTAGCAAAAGTGTCTTTCAAGTGACCGGGCACGTGTGTCATGTGTTCAGTACGCTCTGAAGTGGTTGAACTGGTTCAGAGAAAGTTACTCATGTTTCAGAATGGCAGCGTGGCAAACATGTTGGACCAGGTAATGATTACCTGGCAACTCCATCTACCCTGATGTGAGCAATATTGTTTGTTACTCAGGTTTCTACAGTGATCGCCTTGAGGCTCTCCTCATTGTAATTTAGTTGTGTTGTGAGAAATAGAACAATCGGGACTTATGTTGTTGTTTTTTTTAATGCAGCTTCTTGGTCATCTAGCGTCCTCTGTTACCATGGTTACAAGCCTGCTCATGCATGGTAGGCTCCTCTGTGGGGAGGGGCTTTGAAGGCAGAGCTGCAGGCAGCAGAGAGGAAGAAAGGAGGGTCCTGGGAGCTGTATCATTCAAATTTTCTGGCTAAGTCCACTTTTTTTCTCAGAACTCCAGACAGCAGCTTTAAGTAAGCAAACATTTGATGATTACTCAGCCCATCTTGTTGATCAACCCTTAGGCAAGGGTCTATTGGAAATGTATGTTAGGACCTGAGGGGTGGGTATAGGAGAGGGCCAAGACCAAGACTGACTATTTCAGTCAAGTTATTATAGCTATTCTTATTGATTGTCACATTCCAAGTCATAAAATCGAAACTATTTTTTTATGGTGGAGTGCTGAGGATGAATTGAGGAGTCTCACAGCCTGAGGGAAGCTGCACTTTAGTCTGGTGGTTCGTCACTAATACAAAGTTGTCACTTCGTTTCACCTTAGTCATCTTTTGTCCAAAGAAGCCGAGGGAATCAACAAAAACATTAAAGTTCCTTGTTGCAGCTTTAATGACATTTTTGTTGTACAAATGTCAAACAACTGAGACAGTATGTTAACTCCTCTGTACTAGCAGAAGTAAGATAGTAAGGGGTTATTTTAATTAAATAATTACCAGAATTCAATTGTTGCTCCAAAACTATAGGGAGGCAGCTTAATTCCTTACAGCGGCTCACTATACTGGTTCTTCTACTGCCTTGCTAGCTGCTGTTAACAAGTAGCTCAGTTAGCTGTGGAATAGCCCTTTTTAGATGACCAGTGTCTGCTTGTGCAGCGCTGGGTAACACTGACATTTTCCTCGGGTGAGGTGAGGTGAGGTGAGGTGAGGTGAGGTGAGGAGGTGTCTTTGACATAACGCCAGTGTTTGATAAAACTAAAATTCTCATATCTTACAAACGGCTCCTTTTAAATCTAACACTATATTCACTAACTGTGGCTGTCCCCTGTCATTTCTCTGCACCGTGGTCTGGGGACTTACAGAGATAATGTGTCCTTTGAGGCCGTGGGCTGAGTCTGCACACTCTATCACAGCGCTGAGCTGTGGGTAGCCCACTCCTGTCTTGATCCTTGTCGTGCACACAGACCCTGCAACACACAAGTGCACACATTTGACAAGTCCATTTAATCTAAGCATCTGAATGTGAGGCCTTTGGGAGCAAAGAATAAAATAATGGACACTAGAGCCCTTTTTTTTCCTATTTAAAAACATGCTTTAGATCCATGCACTACAACCAAAGAGCTGTAATTGAAATCCTGGCTCTGTGAAGTCAAAACTATAAGACAAACCTCTCTGTTAATGCTCCTCAAACAGCGTGTCTCTATCTCATGTCTCAGTCGTGTCTGTATTTTATATGGAGCCTGCTGACTCAGACGGATCGCCCTCCTCAGACGCTCTCACACACACCCGTGCCTACCCACCTGGCCCGATGCCCACTTTGATGATGTCAGCGCCGGAGAGGATGAGCTCCTCCACCATCTCTCCTGTTACCACGTTACCGGCCTGCAAGACAGACAGCATCAGCCCCCGAGATACAAATCTCCCAGCACATCATAGAACTGCCAGCCAAGGTGGTTAAACCGTGCGTCATACCATGATGGTGTGCTCGGGGAACTTTCCTCTGACCGTCTTGACAAACTCCACAAAGTACTCAGAGTAGCCGTTGGCCACGTCCAGACAGATGTACTTGAGGGCGGGGACGGCTTCCAAGATGGCACACAGCTTCTCCAGATCGGCACTGCCACTGCCTGAGCTGGCGGCTATGTGCTGCAGAGAAAAAAAACTGCCTTTTTTAAGCAAATGTGCCAATGTCAGTATTTTCCTGTTGCTAATGAGGAACAAACCTCCATGGGTGATATTACCTCTAAACATTCTGGATGATTAGCAGCAAAGTTCTTCCATTCCTCCACGGTGTAGTGTTTGTGAATGGCTGTGAAGAGTGTGTGCTGAGAAAGAAAAAAGGGGGAGTCGATGAATTATTAAGAAATTTAAGCACAATGCGTCAAACACAAGATACTCCTTTAATCTTATCGTTTACACGGAAGAAAACTACCCAAATCAGTTCATTATTTTCGACACTTTGACTACCTGAGCCAACAGGTTTTTACACAAGAAAACCAGCTACATCACAGAAGCCGGCAGATGTCTAACTGCTTCTAGGACAAGCTCTCTAAATCATGTATTTCTCATGGCTTCCCTCGGCATGCTGTTTTTTTTGTTTTGTTTTGTTTTGTGATTCTGTGTCAACTACTTGAAATGAAATCTCAGCGGAAGGATGCGTACAGATGTCGGCAGACAAACGCACAAACACAACGATGCTGCTATGTATTTTTCATTCTCATTAAAAAAACTCACTTTGCTGAGGACCTGCGCCATCTCGAACGTTCCCGTGGTGTCCATGTTGGCAGCGATGATGGGGATGCCGGTGTAGGTCTGTTTTGAGTTGCGGAATGTGAAGGTCCTCTGAAGGTCCACCTGAGGGGGACGAGACATGACTTGTTCTTACACATGAACTTTAATCATAGCCCACAACATGTGTAATGTGACGGAGGGATTGGGTTTTTTTTTTTTGTCACTGCAGATTTTCTCTGAAGACGGGAGCATGTGGCTCATGTTCTGGGTCTGTGTGGTCCTCGTGGGGCTGCACTGAATCATTTAGATCCGGTGGTTAGCTTAGCGCGGTGCCCCTGTAACGTGATAACAAAGCAGGGTTTCATTTTGACGCACTGGCTGCTCCTTTTACAGGGAGATATTTTATCGCCGCTGACGATGAAAGTCAGAGCAATGATTCTTTCCAAAAAGATGTAAAAATACATCTTATTCCAGAGAGTTAGCATGACTAACGGCTGGACCGTAAAGAATGTCTTGAATTCATGAGCAATAAAACACATATTCAGTATGTGCAGGAGTTTTGCTGCTACATCCTTACTTGGCCTGATGTGAGCCCTAGTGGCTAATGTAAGCTAATAATAGCTAACTCCAGACAACTTTTGCTAACAGGCATTACTTAGTCGGCAATGGAAATAGTCATAGTTGACCTTGTTCAACAGTTTTACAGGGGTCTCTCTCTTTTATATCTACGGTGAAAACGCTTTTAACCTAACTTTTATCTGCAATACCGTGAGTGGCCACTGGGATAAAATTGTGGGCCTATCATTCATACGTGTCCAGCAATGCAGCCAACAAAGGCAGTAGAAAGACAGACATTGGTGATTGGCGGCTGTGGCTCAGGGGTAGAGCCAGCATTTTGTATTTAGAAGGTTTGTGTTTTAACACTGAATGTAATTTCAACTTTTGTTTCTTTCCAAGAAACTTGCATAGAGGACCTTCAAGCTAAACTAGAAGAGGTCATTTGCTGCAGACAAGGTACGAAAAAAGAGGGTTACAATGAAAAGTGACAATTCAGATTTCAAGATTTCAAGCTTCCAAGCAATGATTTAATATACTCAGAACCAACAGTCTCACACTGCCGAAAGCCTCCGCTGAGCAGATCCAAGACATTTATTATGCAAAACCACTGCAGCTGTGGAAATAGGCTAGCAGTACAAAGTGTGCCATAACCTTCTTCACAGTGGAATAGATTTTCAGAGCAAAAATGAAGCTATAACTCATGACGGTTTGAGCAGGAGGAAGTAGCATGAATAAGAGCGGAGCAGCGCCTTCGTCTTGCTGCAGAAAATCAATACGGGCCTGTTCTTTATAATACAGCACACTGAGTCAGGGGTTTCCAGATGACTTACGGGTAAATCATGACGAAGGATGACACATGGATCCAACAGCCTCAGCTATGAAACAGTCCTAAGAGCTGTAGTATAAAATGTCCCGTTACAGTTCTGTATGTATCTGTGTAATCTCTGTCAAACCACCCTCAATGTAATTAAAGTCAAACGTTTGTGAAAAGAGAAAAACATCTGGTTAAGCCCATACAGATGTGCAGCCATGCAAGTTGAAGGGCCACTACCATCTTGTGTTTATCGTCACCAGAAGTGCGAGCCTCTGCAAAAATATTCTTAAAGTCCAGATTGATGGGAGTCGTTGTCGCCGGTCGTGTGCCTGACTGCCACATGACCTCCTCTTGTTGAGGCAGTTTGTCCTCCATGATGTTCGCGCATTCCCTCCCCTCTCTGTGGATGTCTGGAGAGCTCAGCTATGGCAGGTGGATTTCTGCTCCTGCTTAAATGCAGCAATAATTCAAACAAGCGCAGGCAGAATGTCAACAGACGGAAAGCCTTTCGGAGTGCACGGGCCATTACATTTGGCTGCGGCGCGTTGGCTGCGGTATACGCTGCAACGAGGCCATATTGTGTCGACTGCTGATGTCTGAAATCGTCTCAACTGTTGTTTTAGGTGTTTCCTTTATCATTTAGCCGAGGCGAATTTGAAGGGATGTCAAGAGCGAGGTGAGAGATTCAGCACACATGACAAAACGCAGACTTGGCTTTCGCTGCCTTCAGCACACACCAGTGTGTGTTTGAGTGCGGTGTGTCCTTTGTGCTGTCGGGGGTCTCAGTGTATATGATATCTAATGTTACCCTGATAGCTCTGTGGCGTATGGAATGTGCTCCGGGTGACTGTAACGCACAGTACTATTTTTAAACAGGTTTTCTGAGAAGTCTCCCCGTGTCTCATGTTGCTCGCCACCTGTCAGACGCCAACTCCCACCCGCTTGTGCCTCGTCGATCTGGTGCCCACCGCGCCAGTATCATGATCTCGAGTCGGTTCCAGCTCCTGATCTAGTGACACTTTCCTCCTTAAGTCGAGGAAGTTGCGAGGATAAAACAACAAGGCGAGGGCCGTGTTGTCCCCGAGAGGCACAACGGTGGGTGCTCGGTACACCGCGGCCTGTCAAACCTGTTTACAGTGATAATGATGGATGACAAAATCTGACCAAAACCTTCTTTTTTTTAAAAATCTCTCATTCTTTTCTTTTTCTTTTGTTGTTGTTGTTGAAATTCATTATTTGTAGTCTGTCTACCACAGGCTTGCCTTGTTTTCTGTCACCTTTAAGAAGGTCACTCTGTTACAGGCTCCTACAGGACAGCTCTTTTTGCTCACCCAAGTACAAAGACAGTGTACACCTACTGGATTACACAAAACAAAAGACTCCGATATAGAATTACACTGAGGGTGCACTTTTTAGCTTTAGTAAGACGTCCTCTCAAGATCACACGGTTAATTAACGAGCTGCTCTGTTTGTAAATGCGCCTACATTTTATCTTTAATGGTGATGATGATGAAAGACAACAGGGTTAGTACTGTAGGCCCTTCAAATGACTGCCCCTTGTTGTGCACCCCATGTATAAATAGTTAACACATCTCTATTGCATCACCAGCCACCGAGGCGTAAGCGTAAGTGCACTTCCTGAATGCAACAGTAAGCAGATTACACTCCTTATGAAAAGTCTCTTCATTGAACTGTTAGCTGTAACACTTAGATGACATTATCAGAGTGCAACTCATTAACGGCACCGACCTCTGAGCGACTCTTCAGGCTGCTCCTCTTGGGTCTGAAGAGGACATCCTTAAAGTCCAGCTTGAGGTCTGCGTCCACACGAGGCATCTTGGATGCCCAGAACACTGATGACCAGGGTGAGGAGGATGAGTATGCGGAGGAGAATCCCCTGAGGAAGGCTGCTACTGCAGTGGTGGTCGCTGGTCCCAAGCCCCAACCACCAAACCCGAACCTCCAGGCGGCCAGTGTATTTATAGCAAAAAGGGGCCCAGCCCAGCCCCGGCCCCCATGGCTTTATTTGGGCCTGGACTCCCTCTCTCTCTCTCTCTCTCTCTCTCTCTCTGTCTCTCTATCCCCCTCCACTCCTCCAGCGTCCTCTCTCTCCCTCCTCTCCTTCAGCAGAGTGGCGGCAGCATCAGTGGCCAAGCTGGCAGGCACGCCTGCCTGACGCACACACACACACACCGACCCCACACACACACACACACACACTCCGTCTTCCACACACAGACATGGTAGCACTGCAGTGGCTTGTGTGCTGCAGTGTGTAAGAGCACACCTGCTGTCCGGTTGGGGCATTGCTCCCTCAGCAGCACAGAGACAGACAGAGGAAGAGACGTGGAGGCACAGAGGAGGGCAGACTGGAGCGCACTGACAGAAAAATGGAAAATGGATTAGGTAGTCATGGTGGATGGTGTGCAGAAGGGAGCACAATGCTTCAACGCGCCTCTGCACATATGTCTTTTTATCTTTCCTGGATCAGCTTCTGTTTCCTTTAAATCGTTAATGCATCCGCTGATCTCTCTTTCGCCGCGCTTTAGTATTATGTCAATTATGCATATCAAGGAAGAGAAGAAGAAATAATTCAGTGTATCGCTCTCTGATCTCTTCTCTCAGATATTCTGAGTTGCATTGAACCTGAGGGACCCAAACAGCCACCAGCGGCTACAAATTGTTTTTGTTCTATAATGTTTAGTAACTCGTGAACTAATCCTGTCCGTGTGCTTTTCAGTGGTATCACACATGTCTTGTTTGGCTCTGTAGCATCTTCCTTTGTGCCAGCGTGCAATGATTGTAGCCAAGATGCTTCTGTTGTTCATGTTCAACGGATCATATATTTCTCTGAAAAAAAAGTAACTTTTGCTTAAACGTCCTCTATTAAGATTTAATAACCTATCTACTTACTCCCTTTACATTTACAGTCAGTACATGACTTATAGGATTAAACCCTTTTTCTTTGCTATAAACCACCGAGGATGATATCATAATAAATGGCTGTAACTTGTTTTGAAAGGGTCAGATGTAGACAAAATTGAACTGGAAGTCTAAAAACAAGTCCAAGTCTATCTTTAAAAATTATTATTATTATAACAACACTAAACTTCCTGAGGCTCCATCTGAGTTCACAGTAGAATAATGCCAAATTTTGACTGGCTTTTTAATTTTTAATTTTATTCTGGTAAATTCATCCATTCTTAGACAAAGCAAATGTAAAATTGGGAATTTAAATGAGCCTTAGACTTAACCTTAACGTTCTCCTGAAACAAATGATGCATGGCACTTGCATGGTGCTGACTGCTAGAAAAGGGAAAATCTAAATAAATACAGGAGAGTCAGTTGTTCGAGGTCCTTTAGGGTAGATCCCCTCTGCGCATCGAGCCTCGCTGTGCGAGACTTTGACAAGAGAAGGCTGTTTTCACACTCATGTGCTCTGTTTCAGGCTCAGCTTCTTATACGTCTCAGAGTACGTCTGGAGGGATTAAAGAAAAACACCTACTGTGTTATATTATATAACATGTGTAAGTGGGCCTGAAGCCAAGTGGATAACTGAAAAGTCCCATAAATACACCACTTTCTGTAACAAATATGAGTTAAGACTTAAGAGACAGTCCTGAAAAGTTATCATAAAGACATCACTACACTTCAGCACAAGCGCAATTGCTGTTCAACCACATCCCAGGGGGTTCTAGGAATCTACCAGAGATTATGAGCAACTTGTAATCAGTGCTTTTGTATAAATTTGCAATCCTTTCTTTATCATAGCAGCACACTGAGGCGAGACCCCCACTGTACCGTACATGAGCATCAGCTTCCCATCATGTGTTGCTGACTGGTAGTACAGAGACGGACCAGTAGATGTCAGCACAGCTGAAGAAAACAGCTGCTGAGTGAAGAGCAGAATGAGCGCCAGGGTCAAAGCTCTTGTTAAAGTGTTTCCTGGCAACAAGAGGTGCCTTTATGATATTTATCTGCGTCTGTCCACGGATATTCTCTCACTTCCTTCTTTGTTGAGCCTGTATCAAAGAATTGGATTTGATTGTGTGTGTGTGTGTGTGTGTGTGTGTGTGTGTGTGTGTGTGTGTGTGTGTGTGTGTGTGTGTGTGTGTGTGGGGGGGGGCAATCAGGGTAAACATTTCCATATGAATAAATGAATCAAGTGAAGAAAAATAAATAACGTGGTTGAATGCAATGAAAACGCCGAGCTGGAATAATGTCTTGGGTGGAAGTCCAACAAAGAGCCATTTTCTTTATTTACATTAACCACACAGAAGTTAAAATACCGTCATCATGATTGTCACTGGATCCACAGATATCTAACTTAACGCTTCATTATTATATAAGTGATTAGATAAGACTAATGCACAGTTATGAGGTAAGGCAGCAGCAGTGGCTGTGACCCCACTGCTCTTTAACCCCTTTGTGCACGTCACACTGAACTGCATTGATAAGGGAGGTGCTGAATGAGGTCAGCCTTTTTAAAGCCTTTCAAGGCAGTGAAACTGATAAAAAAAAAGAACAGTCTGGCTTTAACTGTGTGTTCTCCATGTATCTGCATGTCAGCTTGCGTAAGAGCTCACATCTGGAGTCTCAGGTGTTCATCTGAGTTACAGGCTTGGGGGGGGGGGGGAGTAGGTGAAAGTGCAACAAGTAGCACTCTGTATGTACATGCAGGTTCCACTGCTTGTCCCACATGAGTCAGTCTATCTGTCTGAACTGATATACCATATCTGTAATGTTTAACATGATGTCCTATATAGTCGGGGCACCCACTGTGTTAGCTACACGTCGTCGGTCCAACGCTTTAGTCCAGACAGAAATATCTCTACAACTACTGGATCGATTGAATTAATGTTCCCCAGATATTGCATCACAATCACACTTTTCCTTTATTTTCACATTTGCACTTTTGACTTAATGGCCTGAACAGCTTGTGGAAACTGTGGTAGAGACATTCATGTAGCACATTAGATCAGTTGCTGTGGCCTATTTTTCCTTTACCACCATCGTACATAATTTTTCCAACTCTTTGGTTTATGACCAACAATACCATTAACCTCACTTGTACTTTGTGGTAAGTAAAGTTTGCAAATGTTAACATGATAGCACTGCAGTGATAGTTAATATCTACTAAAAGAAAAATCTGTATGTTAGCATAACCATTGTGAGCATTAGTGTTGGCAGGCTAGCAAAAGCATTCAAGAAGAAGAATAACAATTAGAATAGTAATAATAAGAAGACATTTGAATTGAAAGGTGCCCCTTCATGGCACTCAAGGTCACCTGACATCATAAAAAAACATACCATAAACAACAAAGCATCAGTGCTGAAAAAAATGTATGGAGTATTGAACATATGCGCGTACTCTAACCGTATTTATATATGGACAATCCCCATGTTCACTATGGGTGGGTAACTAACCCTACCATACTATCAGGATATGTCACCCATGATTTTGATGGTATCACCATACAGCATTTCTGTGATAGTTGGTACACTGCAAGACACTCACATATGATACATCGCGATGTCTGTGTAACTGAAGAAGAAGAAATACAACCTTAAAAGGGCAAAAAGCAGAAATTATGCATTAATTCAATCCATTGTGGTGTTATTTCTAGATTTCATTTCGCTACAAACATCTGGTGCTCCAAACTGAACCTTTTGGTGACTCATGGGTCAGAGTTGGTTTAGAGCACCTACATGTTTTAATAAAACTATCCATATTTGTATAGACTCTCTCTACCCATTGAGTAGGTTTATAGGCTTATAAATTATATCACTCTTTACACAAATGAAAATGGTGTCAAGGGTTGCAGCTGCTTTCATTTATTTGCTCTGGTGGCCATTTGGACATCAAAAACACCATAACTGAATACTTGAACCTGATACTCAGTACCATTTCAAATAGCCGTACATGTTTTCTATAGATTTGAGATGAGGCAGCTTGTAATGTTAATATAAAACTTCCTGTAAAGCCTGCCAGTCGCATGTTGTCTTCACTCATTTGAAACTTTAGAGAGAGCACAGAGGCATGCTCACACACACGCACATACACCCTGTATCCAGCTACCAGCTGACGATACCACCCAGAGGTGGGCTCTGTTTGCCTTGACCTCACTTATCTTGTGCACATTCAGAGGAGCTGCTTTCCCCCAGCAGTGTGTCACTGGGCCGAGCAGATGTGAAGCCACATGGCGGTGGGTGGGAGAAGTTGGTGAGGATCTTTGATGTTCTTCTCCTGGCATGAGTTGAAGTGATAAGAACTTAAAAATTCTATTTGTCTTCAATGCGAGCAACTCAGGTAACGAGGTTGAAGAAGGAACCTTCCCCAACAGGGAACGTGCACCACTTCATGTTGTCAGGCTGATGAACTAGAATGTGAAGCCAGCAGCTGATGTCCAGTCAAACGTGATGCACTTTCTCTTTCTCAGTAGGCCCTGGCTGCTGCATGGACTCCACTTGAACCGGTATTAAATGTGAAAAATAACAATAACAAGCTCCAGAGCAGTAGGTTAGATGTCAGTCTGGGCTAACTAGAAAGCATGGCAAGTCCTTAGAGACAGTGTGACATGCAGAGGAATGGAGCACACTTGTTTACTTGTCGAGCTATTTTCGAACATGCTCTCCTCCCCTTTGTGTAACTATAGCATAGGTGCTTAACCTAACTCTCAGGTATGTTTCTAAATATTCTTGCCACTACATAGACTTAAAAAATGTAAATAGACCAGAGAAAACTGTTTTAACTTATCTTAAGCTGTTCGGTGTTTCTCAACATGTCTAAAAGGATTTCTTCAGCACCTCTTAGCAACTTCACATCTGAGGAGCTCAACATTTTCTGTGGGGTTCCACAGGGCTCAGTTATCGACCCACTGCTTTTCAGTTCACACATGCTCCCTCTTGGTTCAGACAGTATCACAACACATCAAACTATTCCCTACTATATTATTACCAAATTCTTAAATTATTAATGCAAGTTTACAGAAATGACTGGCTATTTATTGCTGTAAATTCACAGCAGTATACTGTAATTATTTGAATAATAATTAATATAGATGAAACCTACAGTGATATACTGTGTTTCTTGACAAAACTGTAGTGTGAAAGTACAGTGTTTACAACCATATTGCTTGTTTGTGTGTAAGCCTTTTATCCTGTTAGGATGCTGTTAGCATGTGTACCTTGTTGGACCACATGTAGGCCTTCAGAATGCTGTTTAAATTCAAATCCATAGCAGCTTACTGTAATAATAATTATATCATGCATTGCAAAAGCATAATTGCAGTAATTTACGTCAGAATTTACCGTGTAAACCTGGAGTTTGTTAACAGTCTAAGACAGCCTTAGCCTTAATGGTGTTTTGTTTTTCGAGGCGCAAGCTTGAGATGGCCTGTCACCACACACAGCACTTCACTTGAGTCACTTCTGGGAATTGATATAAATGCAAGTGAAATTTTAAGGCTTGCCGAGCCCCAAATTGAGCTTTCATTATTTGTCAGTGGGCTCTGGCATGTGGAGTAAACACAGACAAAGTAGCCAAGTCAGTCATCGATGCAGCAGATGTTTCCATAACATTTGCCCTCAGCGTGCGACTGTGAAGTAATTCAGCACTGATGGCAACAGCGCAGGTCAATAAACACACAGGGAGCTGACAGGGCACACTGTTAGATATGGATCTGTAATGACAGGATTGGGATTTCATAAATTAAAACACTGACAAAAGGGGAATTTTTTAAATGAAGTGCCTGAGTCGTCATTCCAGCCTCCCCCCCACCTACACATTAATATCCCATCTAAGACAACTTCCTGTGTCCGTCTAGTCTGCCCTCTACATTAAACTGTTAACAATCAATTATACTTACACTTAGCTTACCTTCAGATTTGTTTTGAGTTACTCAAAATCCAACAGTAACATAATAGACAGCTGCTCCTGTAGTCAGACATGCCTGTAAATTCTCCTGATGGAAATGGGTCATAGAGCACACCCCTGCCAGGTTTTATTGACTATTGCCTGTGGTTCCATTCACACTAGAAAAGGGACATTTGCAAAATAGAGCCAGTAAATCCTGACACAGTTGAAAGAAACATTTTCTTGGCAGAACATGTGACAGTACGTCTAAATCTACTGTGAGAAGAAGAGAGATTTACATATATTCCCTTTTTGGAAAATGGTGAACTTATCCTTTAATTGTTTCAACAAATCATTAACAGGGCTGTAACTGTCCCACATTGCAGGCGCATTTCACTGAAAACACGATTCCAGCGGAGCATAAATATGCAACAGATTAAGCAAATCCAAAATCCACAGTCTCTGGTGAAACCACTGAGCCCTTTTAGTTTTCTCTTCTCTCTGACACTGGCTCCACGTGTCACCTCCCACTGCAAAATCCATACGATGTTGGAAATTCCTCAACAAGAGATTAATGCAGGTTTGGGATTAGTGTGACAAAAGAAAATGTTTTCAAATTGTCTCGTTTTTAAAGAGCTTAACGTCGTTGCAGCCTTTTCTGTTTTTTGTTCCACTGCTGTTTTTTTTTATAGCCATAATAGTATTATGAACTCATCCACCTTTTTCCTGACATGACTGGTGGTTTTCCTGTTAGAATGCTTCAACTACGTGTCACTGGCTGTGCATGTATGTGCATGTATGTGATCTGTACCAAGAATGTGGACAGTACGTGCTGTACTTTTGTGCTTTTCCTACAACCCCTCATCAACTGCGAACCCGATCAGCTCAGAGGTCAAACTTCAATAGGATGTACAGTAGGTGTAAGAAATTATTAAATATTTATTCCCATCTGGCAAAAACTGCTCCTCTATAAAATATTACAAAAGATGTCTTAAAAACTTCACACTGTTGTTCCTGTAGATGATGCTTGTTAACATAATTAAGACAGGAGCCTCCAAAAAGTCTTAATATGTGCTTAAATCATATAGCTATACAAATCATGGTTAACTGCTAATAAATGTATAATGACATAAGTATAGATCTAAATAAAGAAAAAATAAAAGCTTGGTGAGGGTTGACCTTTGATATTATAGGTTATACTATAAGTTAGTTTAATTAACCAATCACAGATTTGGTTGTAATATCTTCATAAACAATTATAAGAAACTTATAAGGTTGTTTTGAAAGAAGTCATTGTAAATAAATAATCTGTAATCATGCTCGTGATACCATTATTATGCCTCAATAATGTTAAAGTTGCAATATGTAAGAATTTTAGTTAGGTTAAAAAAATTAACAACAGAATTTGAATTAGCTAACAGCTGTGAAGTTATGACGTCTGTGTGTTGTGTTGTGGAGATATCTCCTGAAGTTAGCATGGTAACCAGCTAGCCCCAGCCATAAACAGCAACACTTACTGAGCTCACAGCCCGGACCACTAGCTTCACAGCTAACTGAGCTAACAGCAGCGTCAGAGTATGTCCACACGTACGAAAACAATCTTTTTTCCTCCGTCTTCCTCTGCATCGTTTCAAGAATATTTGCGTCCATACGGATCCACTGAAAACGACGAAATACGCTGTAGTTCATACTCCATGCCTATAGGTGGCGCTTAAGAAACCGAACACAACAAGAAGAAGGTGAAAATGGCGAGTGCAAAGAAACCAGAATCGTTTGTCTGGAACGATAATGAGGTCGAACTGCTGCTGCGACTCACACTCAACTACAAGGCGAGTAAGTTGCGAGAAAGGCTCAATATCTTCTGCGGCACGAACACAAGCATGTAGTCCGCCATTATTGTTGGTATTGTTGTTATGAGACGTTGCAGGGTTCAATGGTCGGAGGCAAGAGGTCGAGGGGTGGGGCGATGGCGTCATTGTTTTGGAAAGTATGCGGATTTGCTGTCCACGCGAAAACGGAAGGGCTGCGTTTTCGGGCTTTTCCACCCTGAGACCCGTTTTCAAAAAAGTGTGTTTTCAGGAGCTGCGTTGTCAGGATCCGTGTGGACGGTCGGCCAAAACGATGTGTGTTTTTCGCAAAGGAGCATTTTCGTGTGGATGGCCTCTCAGTTAGCAGCGGTTAACTACTCTAGTGATACGCTGCCCCCGATTTCATATTAGAATGACTTCAACAAAAGGCCTGTTCTTTATATTTTACACCTTTAATAAGCCCTCTAATAAAGACTTAAATGGGCCTTTTTACCTTTAAACTAACACTTTTTACAAGGATCTTAATTCTAAGAATCACCAACTTCGGTTGCCCTTGGTGGTGTCCTTTAACGTTTAAATGTCAGTGACGCCTGAAAGCAAATATAAAAGCAGAGAAGATAAAAGAAAGGGGAGAAGTGTTTTCATCTGGAGGGCAGAGAAAAGACGGAGGTGTTTCGGAGGAAAAGGGATGAAGTCAGACCAATCAATCGCTGCTACACTTCACTCTTATTTGCAGACTTTATAATCACAGTCCACCGGAGCTTGTCCTGTCTCATCAACTCAGAGAGCCTCTTCGTACCACAGGCTGCGCAACTCTCAAATCCCTTCCCTTGTCTGACGGTGACAAGTGACACGTTGACCTTTCTGTGTATGATACACCTGGGGTGCTGGAGGAGTCACAGCTGGTATTCACCTCACACAGCAGGCCTTAAAAACCTTTTTTGCCCTTTCTCTTCTCACCAGCTCTGTGGAGCCGACTGTTTCGAGAGTGCAGGTTTGTTGAGTAAAAGTGTTCTCATGGATGGTGGTATTCAAGGAAACCAAATTTCCTTAAATACAATTATCTGCTGGTAAATCCGCCTCGTGGAACAGAGGCCGTGAGGGAGATGACTGGTCAGATGACTGGGAGACACAGCTCCAAACATGCTTGCTTGGTTTGCCCTTTAAAGCCTTCATCATAGGTCATGGCCTCAGTGGACATGATTTACGCTCAAAAAAACAAAAAGATTTTTTTGATTTTGGATATCTTAAAGATTTTTTTTAGTTCTAAAGGACGTACAATCAAGTATTCCACAAGAAAAAGGCAAAGATTCAAGGAAAGAAAGTACCTTTAAGAAATAACTGTTCCTTTAAAACATACAGTACAGTCTCAAATAATTTCTAAAGTTATAGTTATATAGTATATAATTATATTTGTTTTTTCTAAATATGGTGTCAACACGACTGTAACAAATGTCCCACAAATCCAAAGTGTTTGTTTTTAAAAAACAACTTTATTAATACTTTCTCTTTGTTAAAAACAGAATATATAAAAGTGATTTCATTCCAAATTATTTTACAGAGCATAGTGGCTTTGCTTCAGAAAACAGAAACAAATCGCTACTTGTACAATGTGAAAAAAATAAAAAGTCATTCCCCTGCAGTGACTGAGCTTAATTGAGTCAGCAATAAAGAAATAAAGTTTTCCTTTTCTTATCAGAAAAAAGAAAGGTCTGCGAAAAGTTTATCATAAACACTGTGATGCTGCTACATTAAGGCCAAACCTCCTACAGACGTGGAAAACTTCCTTGGTAAAGTGACAACGTAGGTTTTTTTTTTCTTCTTTTAAATATAATCTTTGAAATTAAATAAAACTTGAAAACTGAAAAGCTTTTCAAAAAGCAAGCAAGTATTGCACGGACAGATCTCCTAGTACCCTTTAAAAGAAATCAAAAGGAACTCACTAGTACACCCCAGAGAAGAACTTTATCGCAGAGGTTTTCAGAGGAAGCAGCTGCTGCTAGACAAATCAAACCACATTGGGTTTTTTTTTTTTTTTTTGTCTGGTAAGAAGAGCGTTTTGTGCTCTTGATTCTTACTTTCTGTTGGCATGGAGATAAAAATGTGAAGGTGCAGCAGTCTAAGAAACTGGGCTTGTTGTTTTGGACGAGTGGCAGTTAATCAACAAGACCCGTTTTCGAGGTGAAGGAGGTTGTGGGAGTGTCGGCGAGATACTGCACTTCACGGTCACAGTTCCAGCAGACTAAAAAAGAACCTGTTTAACCCCAGAGATCACACTAACGGGACCGTGGTGGCCTTAGCGCCCGGTGTGTCTCGTTAGCATGCAGTGCAAAACCTGGAGCAGAGCTGCTAAGCCTCTGAATAACCCCTAATTGGCGTCGGAAATGTAGAACACGAAATGAGAAATCAAAATATAAAACAATGCATTTCACTCTGTTACACCATAAAACTCTGTTCTTAAATCGAAAACAGATGAGCTTTAAAATGTCGGGAAGCATTAAAAATGAACACACACAAAACAAAAAACCCATTATGTACAGCTATGCTATAACATACATTCGTCATATGGTTCGGGTTCTGTGGGCGGCTAGGAGCCTGATATGGAGCAAAGAAAATAAAAATAAAAAATCAAAGCATGATTAAAAAAAGAAAATACAAGAGTTTCTAGTCTGTATCAGGTCAACTGATCCAATAATTTAAAGAATAATAAGAGCCTAATCTAAAAATCATGTTGTGGCAGTGGGGGGAGAATGTTTAAGACATACAGGATTTGGACAGAATGACGCACAACCAATAGCAACAATACTAAAGAACAGACCGAACAAGCCGACGGTCCAAATGTGAAATAACACGAAAAACGCGCACACGCACACAAACGTGAGGGAGTGGGTTGAGTTCATCGATCTTTGATTATGCTCAGGAGTTCTTTTTATGTTTGGTAGGTCGTGGAGTCCAGGCAAGAAAAAAAAAAAAACCTCAATCCAGCTGGTAAAAAGTGTTCGTAGTGGAGTTTGGTGGTTTTTTTTTTTTTTTAGTGGAGTCGTCTTTATGTGTGGTACATCTTGTGGTCGTACTCTGTGGCGGAGCGGCTGTGAGGGGAGTCCATGTCTCTGTGGATGGGCGCGGGGATGCTGCTGCTGCGGTGCTGGTGGTTGTCGGTCAGCGTCAGGCTCAGCAGGCTGGTGCAGGTGGGCAGGTAGACGTGCTGCACGTGCTCCACCTCCGACCGACACACGGGACACAGCTGAGGGGGAAAGAAGAGGAGAAAATTGAGCACCAGGTTGATTTATTTTTTAGTCATTTGTACATTATTTTTTAAAAGTCAGCTTATGGGCACATATCAAAGGCTTCAGAGGGGAGTTTACAGACTGCTCGGATGCGATACAAGGCTGATTACATCGTTAAACTTGTGAAACCGAGATGAGTCGAAGCCAATGAAACCTGCAACGTTAAGAGATAAGCCAACCACAAACAAGCAGTACGGAGTTACGGGAATGAGCCTGGGAGAGTACTGGTGCCACCTCGACAGTCATCTGACCGCTTTAAGTGTTCAATATCTGAGTTTAAAAAGGTCAAGACGAGCTGAATCACGCACCGTTTTAACAGCCTGTGAAAACTGCCTCCGCAGAGCAGCGAAACTTCCCTCGTCTTAAGTATTCTACTGAGTCATTCGCAGGTTTATTAAGTGGGTCACGTTTCTTGGTCGAGTTAATGGAAGTGAGACTTGGCTGGCTGCTGTAATCCCTTCATAAGACAAAATCACACTCGCGCACACACATACACACCATCTGCTTCCACAAAGACGGGCAACATTTAGCTGATTAAGTCGGGGGGGGGGACAATCAGGTCAGCCGAGTGTAAGCAAAGCTTTGGATGTTGTTTAAAGGACCATAAAAAGGATCAGAAGTTGGAACTAAAGTGTAATTAAAGAGCTTTCAGTATGGCTGGGAACTTAATGCAGGCTGAGGTGCCTGAAGTCAGAGACCAAAGAGAAAACAAAGCAATTGTTGCCTCATCTCTAATTGCCTCTTTTATTAAGTACTACTTTTAAGGTTGTGATGAAATCAGCATTTCCAGTGTAGAAAATGCCAACCATGCTAGACCTGCAGTAAAGACAAAATGTCAAAATTCTTGAATTTCAGCTTTGATTTTCTTTGCTTCTCCGTGACAACAGACTGAATATCTTTGGTTTGGGACAAAACGGGACATTTTGGGGCATCATCTTGGGTTTTGGGAAGCACTGATCCACATTTACCCAGAATTTGCAGACATTTTATAGGCCGAACAACTAATCTGTTCGCTAAAAATAATTCGAAAATTAAATCAACAACTGAAATAAATCGGAAATAAACCAGCTCTTCCATTTTCTCACAGCCAGTGAACGGTCGTCTCACCTCGAGCTGATTTGCGCAGGTTTGGCAGCACACCATGTGGCCGCAGGGGCAGAACGCGGCGTCTATCTCCTCCTCGCAGCACAGCATGCACAACAGGGCCTCTCGGAGCTTCTGCAGCCGCTCCTGCAGGGCCCGGCTCTGCTGGCAGCTGCCGCAGTCCAGCCCCTCGTCCTGCTGGTCGTCTCGGCTCGGCGAGCGTGACGGAGAGGAGCGCTCGCCGCTGCCGGAGCGGGACATCAGGTCCACGACGCCGGAGTTGTAGAGGGCGCGGCGTGCGTGGTCGTACACTTCCTTGGAGGTGCGTCGGATGTCGAACACATACTTCTTGCCCAGGTTGATGTTTTCATTGAGGAAAAGAGAAGCTAGGTGACCCTTGAAGTCTCTGCTGTACTGCATCATCACTGCGTTGGTGACTGTGTCACACCTACAGATGAGAATAAGATGAGACAAACGTCAGTACAATCTACCGCTTCCAAAATGAACTGCAGTAACCTCTTCCTCCCCTCACTGTTGTGTTGTCTGTTTATTCAATATTCCCTCTGCACTGCTTATTTAAGCAACGCCTACAGTAACGTTCATCCTGTTCTGATGCCACATTCATCACGCAGAGAAAAACACTGAACACTTGTTTCCAAGCAGCTAGGATGAGGACCGGCCTAGAAAAAAAAAAAAACTGTAAATCTGCAGACTCTGAGGTAAAAACCCATCCCTGAAACAAAAGACGGGGCTGTCTTTTGTACCTTTGAAATATTGTTACTGACTGAGAACAAAATCACAGCTCAACCATTGTAAAAAGTGTCCCTGTTCACTGCAAATTTGTCTCCAAGAAGAAAAAAAACTCAAGATGTGCAATCTACATTTCCATCTACACTCATTCGGGTCAAGGACATGTTTGTGTGACTATGCGTGCCGCTTTGCATGTATTTATACGGCAATAAAGGGTTAAAAAGGGAAAACGGGCACTCACTAGGTCAATATGTACACATGTGGAAGAATGCAGAAAGAACTGATTGCCAAGTAGAGTAGAACTTGTGTTTTAGGTCTGAGTTTAATAATCTACCAGTCCTAGTGAGGGACAGTATACTATAAACTTCACCAAAACAGGCTACAGTGAGAAAGACTCCTCTGAAATGAGGTCAGATCTGTGAATGACTAACAGTTGTGACTGAAACATTAAACTCAACTGAGCAGCAGAGCTAGAATGAGCTGCAGCCTGCAGTCCACTGCTAAGAACTTGAGGTAGTATTGACTCGGAGCAAGCCTACTCATATTGAAGTCGACAAGCTGAAGCTGTGTGTGTGTGTGTGCGTGTGTGTGCGTGTGTGTAAGTTAATGATCTGTGTTTTAAGCTCTCACCTGTAGAAGGCGTGGGTCTCTGTAATGGCCCTGTACAGGCCGCTGGCTGCCCGGTTACTGATGAGCTTAAAGAGAAGCACTGCGCTGTCACTTGTGTCCTTGGTAACCGTCAGGTACACCGTTTTCCCAGACTGGGTGGCGATCTGGATGACTGGGTAGCTTACTCTGAGATGAGAGGGAGAAGAAGGAATGGTTACATGGTGACTTTTGTTAAAGACAGAATTGCAGTTCCTAAAACTGATGGCCACTGCAACACGATATCAAAAGCTGCGCCATGTAGATTTAGGGGAGACAGTTTTCTGACAATATTAATAAAAAATGTTTACGCTGAAACAACGTCAATAAACAAACTGACCTCAAATAGGACAACGCAATTTCATACAGTTTCACTGTTTTTTTTTTTGGCGGACCCCGCCACCTTTCTAGCATCATCAACAGTGTTCCGGGGGCCTTATTTTTATTTAAACAGCATGTTTATTCAATTATGGAAAATAAAGTTTGCATTATAACCTCATTAATATTGTAAATATTACAATTCTGGGTTGGATTTTCTTGTCCAGAACCACATGGCACCCTTTTAAGAATACACATAGCCATTTTAGATGTGGAGCGTACCTGTTGACTAAGCTGAAGTCCTCCTTGCAAATGGCGATGCCCTCTGGACCGACTCCTATGGCCAACCGCTGGCCGTTTGCGTCGCGAACCCAGTGCCACTCCACCCCGTAATGCTCCAGAGAGGAGACCAGCTGCAGGGCCTGATACTCCACTGAGCCCTGGCTCGATCCCTCCAGAGCCTTGTGTCTGGAGATGATGCTGCACAAGGGACAAGAAACACAACCGCGTGAGTTTACGTAGCTCTACAGCGCCGACTGGAAATGACATTTTCTGGCACAAACTTTTTCATATAAATAATCTTCTGTCAAGAAACAGCCACTGCGACAGCTGTATTATTCAAAACAGGATAAATGTGACTCTAGAGTGTGTTTTAGCTGTCAGAGTTGAATGCCTGTGGCAGAGAGCTCCGATGTTAAACTGGGTGTTTTCTGACAGCTACACTTATGAAGAGCAACGATTAGGCAGCAGAACTGAATGCTTCTTCTAGCCGCTGAAACCTGCTGGTTTCTACAGACTGTGGTGGAAAATGCCTAGTGTTTCTGTAACAAGGGTGTTCTTTGTGTAGTAATAACAACTTTTACTTACATTTAAGTATTTTTAGTGCAAGGATTGTACTCCACTCACATGAAACAGTGATGAACAGTGTGAAGACTGACCTCCTTTTTAATTTTGCTTGAGTAAAATGTATTTAACGGTACAATATTCTAGTACGCTCTCAACCCTCATGGCATACGTTTACTGCACTCATCCACACCAGGGCGGGATCATTCTATGAAATGTATAGAAAACAACTGTTGGGAAATGCATGCACCTGACTCCACAACAGGGTGGGGGGCGAGCGGAGGTGCAGCAGAGAACAACAGTGCCTGCTGGCTCCACACAGCACTTGGACAAGGAGTTTAGTGGAGCAGGTTTGGCAGATGGGGCTTGATAATGTATAATTTAAGACTCTGTGAGCAACAGTGCCATGTGCACAACAAATTGCTCCAGTAGGCACGCCAAAGCCTGTGAGTACAAAATGGAGACGCTGCAGTAATTCTTGGATGAATTCCCAACAGTCGCAGGTGGGATGGCCGCTGCTGTGGCGTTTGCACGTTGGGATCCATGTTTTCTGGGCTCCATAACCTTGCAAAGAGAGACTGTGCCACACATGTCTGTGCATACAAGACGTACAGTGGAATCTGTTGGCGTCAGCACATGCTATGTGATCTCCAGTGAGCTGATCTGCTTGGCTGGTCAGTCAGCTGTTTAAGAGCCTTGTCTTAAGTCTTTCACCTCACTTAACCTGGCTGAGAAGAAAGACTACATCAAGTCAACATGGTGCAGCACTTTTGGTATTTTTTTAATTTAAGATACAAATTTGATTTATTCAAAAACACTTTATTTTTATTTCCTTGAACACCAGCTGCCACATGGTTCACTGCCATGACTGTCATTTAGTTTTCATCCTATCTTTATGAGGTGGAATCCTTCCTCCCTCAGAGAGCTTTAGGACAGCTGACACAAAAAGTCAAAGTTTAATGATTGGCTAGAGCTTGTTTACTTCTGGCTATATAGCCCATTATAATGCTCTTCAGAATTCGAGGTGCCTCGTATAAACCACACTAACATCGTTAGTGGTGTTTTGAGGTAAGGGTGCGGTCTGTCTTACATGGAGAGAACAAAAACATTCTGGGATATGGCCCTTTGAACAGCGCTCTGGAGCGCTCCATTAGAGCTCCCGGCTCTCCTCGGATTGGTCAGCTCACGCATGCCTGACGCCAGTGTTGCTAACAACAGCAACAACAGAGCAGCTGTGCAAATTCAAAACAAACTAACCAAAGGTATAACAGGTCTCCTTTAAACATCATCTTACCTGTCGATAGTGGCGGTGCTGGGCTCCTCGCCACACAGCTCCGAGTACCAGTACTGGGCTGTGTTTTGGTTGTAGTCCCCAAACTCTGCCTGTGCCAGCAGAGCGCTAAGCTCCTCTGCTTGTTCTGAGCCCATGCGGAGGTGGCCATTATGAAGGTCCTCCTTCACGTGCATGAAGAAAACGTGCCTGGTGGACAGGAAGAGAAAAGAACATTGGTCAGACGTGAAATCTGAATGCACAAAGACAAATATCACTTTTATCCGGAGAGAGGGGGAAATCATCATTGGTGCCCTCCGTTATTGTTCAACTGTTACTCATTACATGAGTTATCACTGAGGAGTCGTGACGTCTGGAGCACAAACAGCCTCGAGCAGGTGGTCATTACAAGTCTGGAATTTCACCACCAACGACAGGTGTGTGTGTGTGTTTGTGTGGAAGGAAAAAGCAACAGCAACATTTGTTCAGTAGTCACTTTCTCTTTTTCAAACTCTTCCTCAAACAAACTTCCTAAAGTGTGAATTCACTAGAGGCTCCAAAAGTGGAAGTTGAGACAGGGAAAGTAGTTTCAGGGTCGAATATTAGTTTTTCTCCATAACGCCAGAGGAAGTACTTGGGCAGAGCGCAGCTGTGTTTTATTGCATCTGCTGGGGCAAATGCATGACCGCCAATGTGTGCTGTTCAGCGATACGTTTCAATGTTGAACACAATAGTAAGCCTTAAAATGAGCTGGCTCCCTGTCAAAAAAAAAGTGGTGCGATTAACAAGAATTCTTCTGTTGGTGTGGAGTTAAAAAAATGAGGTGGGTCTAAATTGGCCGTTAAAGCGTTTGATGGTTTAAA
Organism: Diplodus sargus; assembly: GCA_903131615.1. Classification (NCBI taxonomy): domain Eukaryota; kingdom Metazoa; phylum Chordata; class Actinopteri; order Spariformes; family Sparidae; genus Diplodus; species Diplodus sargus. The sequence goes on from CAEMYA010002128.1 coordinate 4,426,722, forward strand.
GATTAACGGTGGTCAGAAAACAGCGCTGTTATTGTTTTGTCTGAGCGATTAAATGAGAACACAGAGTTCTGGCGTGGCCAAGCAAAACAGCTAAAATTCTGCAAAAAATAAGCCGTGGCTGGTGCTTTCCATTGTTTTGACCAGAAGATGTGAGGCATTCTTTCCTTCTGGCTGCGGGAGACAAGACGTCAGGAGGAGAAAACACCCCGACCTACTCGGTGCTTACAGCATGAACAGCGCTGAACTGAAGTAACCTGAGCAGATCCTCCTTGAGATGACCTCTGGCACAGTGACTTTAAGAAGATTTAAACACGCACGGACCTGCCTGCAGTCACCTGCTTCTGTCCGACAGGTCAGACCGCTTTCCACGGGGTAATGTTGTTGACTTGTTGGGATCCTGTCATTTCCCTACCCACATAAACAACATTTTAAAATCGCGTTTTCCATCTTCTCACCGATGGCGCACACACACCTCTATGTGTCCGGCGACCTAATGTAACCCCCGTTATCACACACACCCTTTGCTCTATAGACCGTAAAAAAGACTGTACGTTCTGGCCTACTGTATCCTGATGCGACTGAAACCAGACTGTGCCTGAAACTACTTGTGATTTCCTTTTAAATAAAAAATAAAAAAAAGTCTCCTTTAGGGCTACAGTTCTCTTTGAAGCATGATTCAAAGGGAGACGTCTTTCATTTGTGCAAATCAGGTCAACTGTGACCCAGGGATACTTGCGAGGGTTTAGAGGGACACTTTGATTCGAGGAGGGGGACGTAGCAACTCATTATCACCCCTTTATTACATTTAAATGAACCAATTGTTGTGTTGTTTATGTGGAATGGGCGTCTCGCCGGGACGTCTTGTGGGAGCTACAAAGGACGTGAGCGAGCTGGAGGTGACGCTTCCCCTCTCATCTTCTGGGACTGAAGAGCCCAGACGTTCCAGGGAGTGGCGCATGGTGACTGGTGGCACAATGTGCACACATGTGTGTCGTAGCTGCTCCTGAATGCAACAACACAGGCACACCTCGACCAGCGCACGGTGCTTCAGAGGAGTATCAACGGTGGCCAAGAAGCAGCTGTGAGGCGCACAAACAAAGTCGGCCTACACCGCCCCTGATAAAGCCAGACCATAACAACGAAGCCCCATAGCTGACTAGCCTCAGGCATAACAAACAGTGCTTTGATATGGTGTTAAACATCCCATTCCCTCCAACACACTCACACACAGTGTGTCCTATTGTGTCAGGCCCAGCAGGCGTCATGTGATGGAGCTCTGCTAGTCAGCTACCTGCCTGACGCAAACAATAGGGCTGACTTGATACTGCAGGGTGCCGATGAAGGGTTACTGCAGGGCAAGCTGCGGAGGTTACTCTAGTTCAGGCGGAGACGGGCACGAGGTTAATGTCGGTCACTGTGCCAGTGAGCAAGGCATTTGTCATCTTAAAAACATCTGTTACCGCCACACATGTCCCGGCCTGTTAGTTAGTGCGATGAGACTCTGACGATAAGTCTCGTCCTGTTTCATCAGCCTGAGTTTAACCTCATCATTGTGCCATTTGACCAACCATCAATAAAGCGTGCCATGGTGTGCAACTTTAGGCTACTGAGCAAGACGTCCGACGTCCTGCATTCCTGCCGCTCAGTGCGCCCGAACGTGTTAACAGGTGTGCGTGCTCGGCCGATCTCGGGCCAAAAATTCCCCATTATCATTGGGAAGTAAGAAAACAAAAAAAAAAAGACGGAGGACTGCAGTTCACTGAGAGCCGTTACTGCCTGTCTGCCCCGAGGCTGCATGAGAGGCATCCGATACGAGCTCTGCCAAACATCACAACAACACGACCCAAAAAAAATCGTCAGGCAAGCCCCCTGTGAAGCTGCACCGCTACTGTATCTGTGCTGAACACCAGCTCTGCACAGTCATGACTAATGTTATGATAACAAGAGCAGGAGTTTTCAGTAGATTAGGGATAGGTAGTAAAACTGAAAAATATTTACTGTCAAAGTGTATGGTAAACAGTCATGGAATGTACTGTACTTGGGTTCTGGCATTTCACTTGAACACTTTCCATTTTCTGCTCCTTTATACCTTCACTCCATTATATTTTGGAGGCAAATATTGTACTTTTAACTCCACTAAATTTATCTGACAACTCTGCAGATTTAAATGATTTTTATTCAATATGCAATCGAACAAAATAAAAACACAAAAAGACCCCCCCCCCCGCCCCCCCGACCCCCACATATTTCATGCAGCCAGACCTATTAACCTAAACACAGCCTGGCTATTTCAAACCATTGGTTTTCTAGGCCATTATTTTGAAAGAAAAACTTATTCTAATCTTGGTTTCCTTGAGCAACTTCTCAAGACAGCTGTCCCAGGATCAGTCTGCTGAGGTCGTGTTGTGCTGCCTCAGCACATGTCAAGGACCATCCTCCGCCGAGGGGCAGGGGAGAGCTGACAGCCCATATATCCATGAGACTTGAGGCTGATGTGACATGACTGAATATGCGGGGATACACTTCATTTTATTCTTTTGCAAACCCTTCAAGTTTACGGAGGCCTGTTGCCTCAGTTACAAGGCAAGAGACCACAGTAAATGGCAGCCATGCTCAACCGCACGGGCATCTGAGCAGATGAATCATTATGATTCGGCCAGACAGAATCCACTGGAGTCTGACTCTTGCTTGGACCGATCCTCTGCCCGCTTGATTCGCAGTGTCGAAGACCGGCGCACGTTACTATTCAGACACGTTTGCACCACGTGTCATCACAGACTCACCCGTGAAGAACAAGGGAATCCTGTGCTTGTTCTTCAGACGCAGGCTGAATGGCAGGAAGTCGGCGCTGAGACCAAAGTCTCCTGGCCTACATCTACCATAGTACACTGTATACACCCTCATCGTTGTTTCTCCTGCATAGAGATAACCCATAAAACAGTCTTAAGAGGCTTACGTATTTACAGTCATAATACCCCTGAGAATGTTGACAGCATGGGGAAGAAGTAAATGCACTTCAAAACGGTAGTTGTGGGGGGACAGAGCTTCGACGATTAATCCATCCTTAGAATAGCAAATGAAGAGTCTTTGGGTTCTGGTCTGTTGGTTGGACAAAAAGAAGAAGACTTTTGACACTATAATCTAAACAATTAATCGATTAATCATGGAAAATCAGCAGATCAATCTGTTTTGAATACAATCTTTAGTTGCGGCCCTAGTTGTGGAGGGAAGCAGTCATGTGGGTCGCTGCAAGAATGTGTGAATACTTGATTGCCTGGCTGGAATAATTCAATTAAAGCAGGCTTCAAAATTCTGAAAAAAGAATATCTGAAAATAGGTCACTGGCTACACAGCGGAGCTAAGTAGATGGGCATGAAATAATTCAGCTTATTCCTTCTGCCCCATCGCTGAACCGTTAAAATTCACAACACTGAAATAGCCACAAAATGCAGCGTTTGAGCATTTTAAGCAACTTGTTGGACCATTCGACGGTTGTCGTGACAGGACAAGGACAACTTTTTCTAGTAGCAGACGACTCATACACAGTCAGCTAAACTGCTCCAACCATCTATAAAACCCTCGTCTCATTTTCTGCTTTATTCCTCCGGTGTGCAGAATGTCAGGGCTGTACGGGAAGAACAAAACGTCCCCACCAAACTGAAACCTAACACCTCTGCCTAGAGACTGCGCCTCACCCAGCCAATCACCAGTAGAGCCTCAGACCTCATCGGTCGGGCTCTCAACAATGCGGTTTGTGAGCTAGTCAAATAACACACTGCCAGGAGCCGTTTTGCAGGGAGGTTACTATCAGTCAATGAACTGTGGTAAACTCTGGACATCTTCTCCGCGAGTGTGGGCCGCATCGGAAAGTCAGACACACAAACGCTTATTGTCGTTCTAATCTTGTACTTTATCGGAGGGCTGCTGAATGATCATTCCGGCATTTAAATATAACACATAAGTCTTTTGCTCAGAGCACAGTCGGACTGAGAGCTATCCAGCGATAAAACAAAGAAGCTGTTTGTATGCTAAATGCCTCGGGGGTTGCGGGCCGGTGCTCTGTACTGGATGGTAAAACGGTGATTAAAGCCCAGCATCATTCCTAAAGTTCAGGCGCCAAACAAAAACAAACTATTCTGCCGTTCTTGGATGGGGGGGCTAATGTCATGACTTCAGACAAGACGGATCAGGGAGAAGTTACTCGAGTGCACAACAAACAGATGTGAAGGAAATTTACAGGGAAAGTAAAAGGGTCTAATCTCCGACGGCGGAGCTTGATGATAAAAACTTATTTGAACATTTTTCCAAGACCCTAGGGTGTCTTGTGTGATCCTGGGCTTGATTGTCTCCGTAGCCTCGGTGCCACAGCGAGCTAGAAATGATAACTGGTGTGTGACCTGAATAAATTGCCTCAAAATTGTTTTTGTGAGAACATTTAGCTGAAGAGGCACGGAGTCATGGAGATAATGCTCTTGTCTTCACGGGTGAACCCGTAGAATATTTGATGTAAAAATGAAGCTGAGTGAAGGAGTTCACCGTTTTGTCGTTGGTACATCCATGCAAATTTATACAGGGTTGGAAGCTGTCTGGCAATGCATCGGGGGTAAAGGCAAGGAAACACCCTGCACGGATCGATAGTCTGTCACATGCACTCAGGCAGGCAGGCCACACATTCACTCCTACAGATATGGTCCCTAGCCTGGGATTACATAAGAAGGACGGATCTCTGGTCAGTGAGAGCTATGACATCAGAGCAAAGTTCTTCAAGTGAGATAGAGATTTTTTATGTTTGATCTGGATTCTCTCTTTTAGCTCATCTCACAGCCTCTTAGTGCTGGCTGTACTTGAACACATATTTGAAGTTACCGTACCCTCCTTCTTTAATAATTAGAGACCATTTTCCTCCCTCCTTGTAAATCATCTGGTTTCTGGATGGGGTTTAAGTTAAAGATAAACCCAGTGCCACAGGGGGGTAAAACAGGTTAACAGTAAGGACCCTCTGATAAAGCCTCTAATAGCTGTGTGTATCCAGCGTTTGCCTGATCAGAATGTTAAACACGAGGGGGCTAATGAAGGGGAAACATTCACAAATTTAAACCAGAAACAGCCCCCCAGCAAGTTGTGTTTAATGATGCAGATAACAGGGGCTGTTGTTGGGGCCCTTGGGTCAGCCTCCTTTAACCAATAAAAAACTTCCCATGGGCAGTGCAGTTACAACACGCCAGTTGAAACACAGATGAATGCAACTCACATGTTTAAAAGAACGTTATTTTGGGAAACTGAATTTGGGACCTGCTGACAAGAAATAAAAAAATAAACCAGGCCAACAAACTGAAGCATCTTTTCAGCGCATCTCCGACCACTGGAAGGTTTGACTGACCCTTCTGTGGCGCCTCGAGCTGCCCAAAAATAGCAGCCGGAGGTCACGTTATGCATTTGCAAGCTGGGAAATGCTAGATTTATAAAGTAAGCCTGGGAGCGACGGGTGACGGGAAGCTCTCGGAGCAATGAGATTAAAGAAAAAAGGGTTTTGGAAGAAAAGAGGACACGGCTGCCAGAGAATCAGGCTGAACTTAAGCCTTAAAATTGAAATAGAAATGGCCTGCGCACTGGCTGGGTGCATTACAAAAACTCCATCCAAAAAAGGTTATATGGCTAACCTATCAGTGATTGTAGGAAATGTGACCAGGTGAATTGTATTATGAGCAGCTTGTAGCCACTTTTTGCTAATAAAAATGTATACAGATGAGTCTGGATTGTGCATTTTGAGGCACAAAATTAACAAAAAGTGCCCAAATAGTCAGCTGCATGTGAGCCTGAACCCTGGAATGACCTGCAAGGCTTTACGTGGCAGTACACAGCCGCTTATATAAGCAGCTCTGTGCACGCTCCGTCCAACGCAGGTTACATAATAAGAACTATAAGATGGGGAGAAAAAAAAAAAGGGAGGCCCACCCCTCAGCTCGCTGTCGTTGTAACACACAGGCCCCCTTTTGCTTTATCCAAACGCTGCAGAGAACAGTTTCTCCCGCTCACATTCGCTTGCTACTGAAAGACGCCGTGTGGTTATGAAGCCGGTGTGTCGAGACGCTTGACAGTTTCAGTAACTTCTGAACCCGACCGTAAACACAATGCGCATGCAGTGTGGCAATACATGACAGTTCTAAGGTTTGCCTGCAGGCAGTGCGAGTCGTGCAGAGCCTGTGGTAGGAAGTAGGTCAAAGGTTACAGCACAATAAATTAGTATACATAGGACTCTGTCTGGCCCTGAAAGCTCTAATTCCCACAGATAATGAACAAATCAAGTTTGAACAAATCATGAGTCTCCTCGTTTAAAATAGAAGCACATGTAAGAAGAAATAAATAAGCAAAAACAAAAAAACTTCTAAAATCTAGGTGCACCAGTGAAATGGGAAGCTGCAAAAGACATATGAAGCTAGGGAGGCAATGATTAATCAGTAAGTTGTAAAATATTATATTAATCCCAAACAAATATTTCACATTCTGATTCCAGCTTCTTAAAAAATAATATTTTGGGGTTTCTTTGAGCCTCTTTGTGGTATGGAGGACTCCCTCTTGAGCTCGGGAAAACACTGATCAACATTTTTCAAAATTATCTGACCAAGCAGTGAATCAAAGAAATCACCAACAGATGAATTGACAATGAAAACAATTGTTAGCTATGACCCTAATGTAGCAATGCTGTGAATTGCTGCCACAAGTTAATAGCTCTGATAAATTAACTGGATCAGTTTCGCAGAGTTGTGTGTTGATATCCAAAATGCCACAGCTGTGTACTGTCAACATCTCGCCCTGATCTTCAAAACCGATGCCAGCGTTTGCTCCCCCGCCGCGCAATGATATCACATCCGAGCAGATGGATGGCACCAAGGCCGCGCGCAAAAATCTAACACCTAACTCGACGCTGTGTTGGAGTGTGCCATGTGGGAGTTTTTATTAACAGCGACCCGTCATACCCTTTCCTGCCATCTCACATCTTTATCTCACCTTTTTTTTT
>CAEMYA010002128.1:4436114-4476610 GCA_903131615.1 Diplodus sargus
TAAAAAGCCATCAATATTCTACAGCTCAGGACAGGGTGGAAGTGAACTTGGAGGCTCTCCCGGGGTGAAAAAAAATACAGAAAGAGGGGAAAAAGAAAAGGGGGCTCATCGAACCCCACAATCCCACGCCCCCTGATCGTCGGCGGGCCATGAGGTTATTACACAACTTGCTGCTGGATGTCTGCAGGACGCCCGGAAGCTCCAGATACAAAACTCATTCATTGCACCAGCAGCAAGTTGGGGGGGCCTAGGCCATGCATGTGATAAAAAAAAGCTTTAACACTTTATAAGAGTAGGAGAAAAAACAACTTGACGAGAGGAAAAGTTACCACGCTCACACCGAGGTGTGCTCAGAAAGTGAAGTTTCGGATTGACTCGAGGAGGTGGACGCGAAGGCAACACGAGAATGAACTCTAGTAACCCCCCACAAAGCCATCTGCCACCGACTAAGCCACGCAGGTGAGATCGCAGGCAGTTTAGCACAACGGCAGCAAAACTTTCCCCACATGCGAATCGAGCCTGACGCTTCTTCCGTCTCCCGTGAATCGACATTTTTCGAGGTTTCATTGTGACAAACAGATGTGTCTCTTTTTTTCTCTCTCTTCACGTTTCACGCAGCGGAACATTGTGTTTCCGTCCTCCGCTGAACGTGAACACTGAGACAGATGCAGCGACAGTTGTGCGTCTGTTGTTCACAGAGAATATCATGACAGTAGAGATCATCTGAAAATAACAGGCTTTTTATCAACTGATGCACCAGAATATTAGAGTCACACACACACACACACACACACAAGCGATGAGTCGTTTCAGGTTCAGGGAAATGGGACTATTTAAAGTTTTTGCACGGCAGTCAAAGCACTGCTCCTGTGACAGACCATGCATCTGCGTTGTTAAACAACTACAGTAATCACACACACAAAAAAACGTGATCGTGTATCCCACCACAGCCTACCTTATTCAGACAGTCTTCCCCGTTCGCCTTCGCGTCAACTTCCACTTCCATCACCACCGAATCCGGACGAGTAACGTGGCAGAGCATTTTGGCTGTGTCTTCCTCTAAAATCTTTGGTGTGCCACTCTTCCTAAAAAAAAAAAACAATAAAAAAAAGAAAACAATGCTCGAGCTCCCTCTTGGACAAAAAAACCAAACCCCCTACATCAAGCCTTCGTCACTTTCTCAAACCCTTCCACTCCGTGTGGCTGATCTGAGCGCCACCAGCTGTAGGCTATATCAATGAAATGCCATGCACGGCGCCGCCTACTCGCAGCCGTCCAATGACGGCGGGTTTCACGTAACCGCCGCAAATCTTCGACCAATCGGAAGTCGCGTTACATCCGCACGTTGTTCTGGCTCCAGCTCGCCTCCCGTGCCTGGAAGTGTGAGGAGTCCGCTGCGCCCTCCTCTGGCCGCGGCGCGTCTCAGGAAACTGAAGCGGCTCCTTGAACTCACCTGCTCCTAATGAATTAGACATCTCAGCGAACTTCAGCAGGCCTCGGGGTGAGTTTAATGGCTTGTATACGGTTCCCAACCTCGGTTTTTCTGTTAATAATGAATGAGAATGCAGCCTAAAAATAGCTGTGATAGCGGGAACATGCTACATCCCGCCTTGCTAATCTGCAGCTGCAGTTCAAAGCCTGTATGAATCTTTCATGATGGCGGCCACGTTGTGTTTCCAACTTCTTTGTTTTCTCTCCCTGAGTAACACAAGTTACTTACTTTTTGTCCTTGCGGCGAACACTCGTTAGAAAATGACATCTCTTTTTATTAAGCTGCCTTACTGTGAAGGGGAGATAAAAGTGACTTCCCTGTCACCAGTGCTGATATGAAGTGCAATCAAACCATAGTGAGATGAATGTGAGGGAAGTTGTCTGGCATGTGAACACGTTTGTAGGAATAAGCATCTTTAAATTGTTTTCAGCTAGGCTACACGACTCAGTTGTTTGATTCCTGCATTGTTAATCAGAGGTTTAAGCCTTTGCCGACTTATCAAGATCAATTTAAAGGTGCACTATGTAGTTTTGGGGAAGAAAATGTTATCAGAAGTGAAAGATCATTGACAGATTATATCGCCCAAACAAACTACACAAACTCGCTTTATATTCATGACTGAGTAAAACTGAATAAACAAACTGAACTTAAAGGACAACACAGTTTAAAACTCTTTACTTTGTTTATATTTGGCGGACCCTGCCACATTTCCAGCTTCAAACGGTGATCTGGGGATCTTATTTACATGAGTTTGAGTTTGTATTATTACCTAATTAATATTGTAAATATTAAATTAATTCATAGATTTTCATTTAAATGAATATCTGTTATGTCACTATCACCGAATGAGGTAACCCAATGATGATTGAGCCTATGGCCCACAAGGAAAGCCTTTACATTTGCTGTAATACCAAAGATTGTACACCCGCTGACGGTGGCGACTTTGCCGGAAAAATATCACAAACAAATAAAAGACAGATAACAGCGGAGGATGAAACTTAAAAAAAAAAAAGAAAAGCTGCAAAGCGCTTTCATCTGGTGTGTTGTGGAGGTGTGGCAAAGCTTGCAACTGACTGACGTCACACAACAGCACTGAATCTCTGGGAAGCAATGTGTTGGTGTTTGCACACGGACGTTACATAAAAATCTGGAATGTCCAGATTTTATTAGACCAAATGGATCAAATTATGACAGTCAAGTGAGTCATAACTACATGGTGTGTACACTACAAAAGTTGTCTTCAAAGCCTGGCACTCTTCCTGGCGGCTTTTGTTTGCATCGCTTGCACGGGAGCTTTGTACCAGGACAGGGAAAGGACTATGGTTAGCATGCTGACGTCAGTAGATCTCTGTCTGCAACACAATATATAGTCATATAGTCAAAACTGTAATTTGAATGTTTTCAACACAAATTCTGTTCTTATTACACCTTTTGATTTTTTTTTCTCAGACAAAACAATGTAAACAAATAATAATAGAAGAGCAGGGGGGAGGAAAAAAGGCACATCCAGATAGTATTTAATAATTGAATGTTCATTCAGCTTCCTATCTTCCACAACACGTACTCTATTATGGTACATTATTCAGTGACAAAGCGTTGTAATTTCCGCAGAGGGAGATAGCTCAGGCCAGAAGACGCTGCAGAAAACTGCAGTGACACACTCGTACTTACAAAAGGGATCCGCGGTGTTCAGCCAAGCCCCTGCTCGAGTCTACCAGGGGACATTTTAGAGTAGAGGCAGCAGTGTGCCTCTCCATATTTTTGTGCTCTCCCACCACTGCAATCCTGACGTATCATCGGTGACTCATATACTACAGGACCCATATCAAAGCTCTGAAACAATATTAATTCAATTCAGTTTTTGTATTGAAGAATTTACCTAGAATGAATGTGAGATGACATTAACATTTACAAACTGTACGTGTGAATTGTGCGTGCATCTGTTTACGGCCTCTTTGTTTGACTGATTAAAGCTGTTAAAGATAAAACGGGTGCTAATTGCTACCTGTGATAATCATCCAATTTAAAAAAGAAAAAAAAAATACTCTACCAGTGATCTGATTTTGATCTGAAGTTGTAGTTAATGCAACTTCACTCTTGCCTCATTCCCACCAGTGGAGGTGTGACATGTTTATCACTAGTTCTAGAGCTACTTCAGGGGGTAACCACACATTAATCGTCCGCATCACGTTTACTGTTAAAAATGAATGAAAATACATAGCAAATATTTCCTAGTGCGAAATGTGTGTTCATTAACCGTTATTTCCCTCTGTCTCAATGATAAGCATCCACCTACACACAAAAATGTACTCAGCAGATTAAGTGTGTGTGGGGGGGGGTATGGTTAGCTAGCCTGTAGTCGTCGGTGACTAGTGTCCTTTTGCATAACAGTGATGCAAGAAGGTGGACAATGAGTGACCTGAGAGACGTGCAGTCTGAGCAAACCCTATAACCATAAATGGAAACGCAAAGAAGATAGCGAGTGACCTAACAGTCACTGTCCGCGTGGAGCCAGAGGTACGCACACACACACACATACTTTATGTCTAGTGGTACGAGAGTATCTGCAGGTGGGAGTCTTTTACAGCTACAGCTCCCTAAAATATGAAAACTATGAAAAATTTGATGTTTGCTGATCCATTTGTTTTCTCAGTTCTGATCCATATTCTATTTCTCCTTGTTCATTTGTTGGTTTGTCAGCAGGATTACAAAAAGAGCAAAGAATGGATATCTGTGAAACTTGAAAGGATAATGGGTCTCAGCCGAGGATAGACCCTGTTAACTTTTGATGGGCTCCTGGATAAAGGTTGATGGAGAAAAACAGGTCAAACCAGCATTTTCTATGGTAACAGGACACTAATACACTTTCTTAGAATGATTAATTCATTCTTTAAGATCTGTAGCACCTTTAGCCCCCTTAGCTAACACTTCTAAAGTAAGCCTTCTAAAGTACACAGCAATACATCATCAACTACTATTAAGTAGATTTCTATTTCCAGTTTCCTAGGGTGGCCACTTGGAAGGTTACGGGCAATACTTCCAGTGCTCTGGGCTAGTATCATGATAACTGATGCATGGGCTGGACCTTCAGGGCTGTAAAAGTGATAGTTAAGTGGGCTGAACAATGATACAAGTGTTAGTAGTGTAGACTCAATAAACTAAAATCTTCCAGAATTAATGATACACCATACCAGTTGCTCAAAGAATGAGGATTATGGTCTGGTCTTGGCAAATGCCAGTTCTGGTAAAGTGAGTAAGGACGTGCAAGAAGTTACGCTAATAATTTGTGCAAGGCAGGGTTCCCCCCAGTGACCGCCAGGCTTAAATTTCCCACTGCCAAGCTAAGCATCATTTATTTATTTATTTATTTATTCAAAATTGGTTTGTATACATCAGTAACAAAGTTGAAGGCGCAATGGTGACATCTTATGGTCAACACGTGAACACAAAGTTGGTCTTAGGTCAGCTGTCTTTTTTATCACCTAACACCCCCCACTCCACAAACCACTGCTCCTGTCATTACACGCAAACTAGGCCACTTGTGATTGAACATTGCGGGATGTCACAAAGAAAAGGCCAAAAAAACGCTGAACGTTGAACCCACTGCTTCACCAGTTGACCAGGAGTGTAGCGGCGTGACGTTGGCTGAGCCACCGGTCGCTGAGGCAGCTAGCATGGATGTTAGCTTGTTGTCCGCTGCAGTGGCAGAGCCGCCTTCTCCATGCTGCGATGGGAAACATGGAACCAGAAAATTTAATCAGAATTAGTTGGTGGACCAGAAATTCAGCAGGTACCAGACCAATTATAGTATGTTTTGTTTGGTTTGTTTTGTCCTACGTGAAAATATTGACGATATTAAGTGCACTAATTTCACAGTGGTTTAGTAGTAAAACGCCACTATTAAATTCAGTGTTAGACAAGCTATGGCGGTAGCTGTTGTAATAAAGTCAACGTTTTGGTTTTAGGTATGTTTTGTCGAGTGTCACAGCCACCGCCAGTGGGCAACGCAGGGATTCTCGACCAGAGCTTTTATTGAAGCTCCGTGCAATACTTATAGGCAAGATGTGCTAAACGCTCATGTTGGGTCTCTCCACCATCGCACCAGCATCAATATGGCAGTAAGCAGAAGCAAATGTAAACAGTGCCACATAGTTTCAAATGTAAATATGTCACTGATTATACTGAAATATCTATTATGAAATATCAAATAGTTAGCTTGCACTGTTTTCATGTTGTAGGCTTGTCACTCACTGTAGCATTCGAGTCAGTGATTAATATGGAGCATGAAGCCATAATTGGTGGTTTTAAATGCCTTTACTGGCTCCTAAAGCATGAAATTGCCCACCAATTAACTTTTAACATTAATTTAATGCAAGGCAGTATGGAACCACTCTAAACTCTACTACATCATGAATCTGTTAGATGTAGGGCACTGCCATCAGTCAGTTGCTGGCCTTAGCAAGTTTTCTGGGGGAAACCCTGCCAGGTATTATGAGGGCTAGGAATAAAGTAGGTACTTAAAAAAAATATATATATTCAAAAAATTCGAAGACTGCAATGGGAAATTGACAATCAATTTATGAGATTATGAGATTATGGAATCTGAATCGGTACATCGATTTGTGACAACACTTTAATAGCAAATGAGTGAATCAGTAGGTGCACCAGATGCCAATATTGGATCAGATCAGTCCTCAACTCTAGTATATTTATAATTGAACAATTCTTTGTGATGCACTAAAAAAAATTCTAATGAGAATACAACTTCAGTGTTCGTTTTTTATAGTATATTTTGCAATATTTATTTTGTATTTGCTATAGCATCATGCAATACAGCAGATTATAGAAAAACTGCATAGACATGGAGCAACAGAAATTATTTTTCTAAAAGTAAATATATACTATGTTGAATTGAATACCAATACAACAATAACTGCAAGAAGAACTGGAGTGATAGGGGGGCAAAAAAACATGCATCTATTAAGACTTCCCTTTTGCACATCTAGGTCAAATATTTTATGGGTAGGGCATTTTTTTTTACCATCTGTACTCTCATACAAACACAGACCAAATTCTAGACTCCTGGTTCGCAGCTAGGTATGACATCATGCAATGTGACATCACTTCCCTCTGAGGCAAGTCAGCGCTCACTCGACTGGAGCGTGAACACATAGCCATGCAGGGATTTGTGTGGGTCTGTGTGTGTATGGGCACATGACATCACAGCGTCATCACTGCCCATCTCCATAGCCAAAGCTGTGCCTCTTGAAGCAGAGATTATGTCAGAAAGTGCCATGCTAGCAGAGCTGCTGTCGCCGTTGTTGTTGTTGTTGTGGTAGCTTTGATTACATTCCTTCATTCCTTACAATCTTTCTCTCGTAAGCCGAAAGAAGAGCAGCACCACGCAGCTGACAAATTAGGCGAAAGCAGGGGCTTGTTTTTCCAAGTATGAGGAAAGGCCAGAGGGCGAGCAGCTCCTCTGAGTCCGAGGAGGATGAAGAGCCGCGGTCAACGGATTCCAAACATCAGCTGTCACCACGTGGATGCTCATCAGGTGACGAGTCATCGTCAGATTCAGATGTCGAGGTAGAATGTGTGATGAAGAGGAGCCAGAGGTTCAGTGGCTCTTTCAGCTTTGGAGAAGATAATAAGTCACAGTCGAGGAATGAGGACACAGAAGAAGTGTCACCAAAAGACTCTAATGGAGTACATGTCCCAGAGCTTACCGGGGCAGGTGTGGAAGCAGAATGTGTTCGATTGGAGAAGTGCGATACCTTTTGCAACGCAGATCAACCTCCAAGGTCAGGTTTATTCAGGCCTCAGGAATTATGGCTGGCAATGACGAGATGTCTCTCTCTCCGATGGCCTCCTTGTCTGTCCATCTTCAGGCAAAGTAACGGGAAACTAGCCTACCAAGCTGACCTCGACCAATTGGAGGACACACAGACCTCTGTCAGCTCGTCATCAACCAATGAGAGCTCTTCAAGTACATCTACTTCAAATGATAGCGATGTTATACTGGTGAAACATGAGGAAGAGGAAGTCAAAAGCAGGGGGGTTAAAAGTGGTCCACCACGTTTTCGCGGGGTTTCACGTTCCTCCCCGAGATTGCCAAGAGCCAGACAACCTCAGGACTCGTTGTTTGCATCAATGATTTTGGAGAGAGAAACATTTCTGAGGATTGAGCTGGTAGACTCGGGCGATGATGGGGAAGATTTACGCTACCGGGCAGAATGGAAGTTGTCAGAGAGAACTAAGGAACTGGCAGAGGGAGTCTGGCTCTCTCGAAGCCAAAAACTGATGGATTGACCCATCCAGTTAGAGGTTTGGTTGCCTTTGATGGGGTAGTCTTTTTATATTATCCCCCCATCAAGTTAGATTGGTTCTTGCAACCATCGGTACATTGGTTATCATAATAATCTAATCTTAGTTTGTGTGACTGTTGATGAGAAGTGGCCTAGATTTCACTGAATAATGAGTAAGATTGGTTTTGCATGACTGTGTAAACTGTGCGCTGATACGAATGCAGTGACTATAGCTAACTAATTAGTGAAGCTATTTTCAGAAATGCAGCACAGTGAGAGTTAATGTTTGTTTTTCCGCCTTTGTGGTTCTCTCAGACAGCATTTTATACATGGCTGGTTCCATGTGTGGGAGGCAAGGGGAGATCTAATAGAAAGTGTCATGTATTCACAAATAAAAGCCTTTTTTGTGATTTGGGTTTTCTTTGTTTTTATAAGAATGTATACCATAACAAAAACAGGTAGATTGTTGGAAAGCACCGCCCTCAGTGCCAGATCATGCTCAGATTTGCTCAGTCTAATGGGAATTTGGAACATTTATTTCCCATGGTTTGTTTGTAGACTTAGGACAATTTCACAAACATATTAAAATTTACAGCAAACTAGGATGTTTAGTTATTGTGCAACAGAACAATAATAGAAAAGCAATGTGTTTATATCCCATAGATGCCAAAGAAATTCAAAGAAGATACAGTTCAAGCCCTAATTAAAAGGTAATGGTCAGTGTGTGCCAGCAGTCTTTAGCAAATCCCATTGACTCTATAAAATAAATAAAAAAATATTTGATGATTTTAAAAAGTCTCTGGCAGCATGTTTAATGTCTTGGGGGCTGTGTGAGGATGAACATGATGGGAATTATTTAAATGTAGTTCATGTCTGCCTGAGTAGCTTTATTTCCAAATTGCTTTTAACAGTGAACAAGAACTGAAGCGAATTATGAGTGGGGAGGTTTTAATCGAGGCTTGAATCTAACAGCCTTTCATTACAACATTATGAGACAAAAGAAATGAATACAATGTGGTTTTCACAAATTCTGACATTCAAATTTTGAGGCACATTTTGAAGCCATTGCATGCAATATGACAATGTGTGGCTGCATAACAATGATTGTACATTACGAGTGCTATTTTTATTGCACAAACATGGCATCCCTAAGAGTTTCTGTGCATAGCTGTTAACCTCTTTTTAAACATGTATGCACAGCCACACTATTTTTCAGATAACAGAGCTATGCTTTGGAATGGGAGCACAGATATGCATACTGCAGTAAGTGTGCAGTGTAGCGCCTTAAGCAGCAGTATAACGTGACTTTGCCACTACAGATAAGTATAAAGACGTCACTGCAGCTCCTCATTGTTAGTGCACTGCAAGTATTAATGTGTGCTGCTTTCCCAGATAGATTTATCTGTAAAACCCTGAACTGATAAATACAGTAGCACTCTCACTGTTCCTCATTTTGCATTTTATGGCTTGTAATGTTGTCAATTCTTTCTCGCTTACATCCTGTTTCTGTGCACCCATTCATAGCTGGCAGTACATAATGCAAATCGTGTAGCAAAATGCATACAACAACTTGTGGGGAATCACTGGGACTTTTTTCACATTTTCTCAGCCTTTTGATTAATGATTGTAACTGGATGAAAATTAGGCATATTTGCATTGAGGAGCGGGCATGGGGGGTAAAGGTAATTGCTTGTCTTGACTGCCAGTGTCAGTTACCCTCATCACTATAATGATGAGTGCCGTGGAAACAGGAGGATGTAAAAACGAGGGGAAATGGGGGAGTATGAGGACTTTAAACACAAACTGTATGAGGGCAGTAAATTGGTAATATCAACCAGTAAATAACCACACCATTTTCTTTCTTGTGTCAGCCAGTCACTTGTGAATTTTTGTGCACAGGCACTCCAAACATCATCAACATATGGCTGCTGTCAGTGTTTGTGCTGTCACGTATTCATTGCTGCTCGTTGGAGCCACATGTATGCGGCAAACAGAATTCAGCTATGGCTTATACCTTTGACATCTGGCCTATAGCAACATCTGGAAGATAGAAAAAAAACAAGAGGGGGCAAAGGAGGAAAAGCAATGTGTGCCTTTCTGAAAAGAATTTAGAAAAGGAAATTAATTAGTCTTTTCTGTCGTGAGTGAGGACTTTCATACTTTCCACAATGATGGCAACCCATCATCATAAATGGCTGCCTCATTAGGCAAAAGATATATGAGCCACAGATGATGACACGGTCTTGTAGGGAGTATTTAATGATGACTTGATTCCTCTTGGGGAAAGTACGACTAAATACTGGATGTATGGCAACCACATTATGGCTTTTTAATATTAGTTTAACATTTTGATGCAGTTTATGCTCCAAATATGTTCTAATGCTAGCATTATAGGCTGTTTTTAGGTTTTTCCACTCTTACTGTTACAGCTAATTAACTGTATTAACATTATGTTATGTTAATTTACATACAGTTTATATGGTCCTTTATCATCATTTGTTTGGCTGTGCATCTGTGCGCATCTAATCTTACATGCTACTGGACCCAATCATCCAGCTATTTTTGTACACATTTATGACAGTATGCTCAAGGACCTCTGGGGTTGCGCTGATTCGCAGTTTTGAAAAACCTATTTTATTGATGTACAAGTGTTCAACCATTTACTTAAGGGCTTAAAGAGGCTGCATTCAGTAATTCAAAAGAGATTTTCTTGCATGTAGTAATGTCACTGCAGCAAATATCGTGAGACATTTGAACAACGAAACTAAAAACTGTAGCTACAAACTTAATGGGGCTGAGGGAATTCTTAAAGCGGAAGAGAATTCAAATTTTCTCTCTCTTTAACATTAATGAAACAATAGTTGTTAATAGGCAATGTTATTCATATTTCCTTATTACTGATGTGTTTTTCACCCACCTACAACCCATCGCTGTCGGTATGCAAATATATATGAACTGGCTCCCCCGATCCGTGTATTATCCGCAGTGCCTGTGGATATAGCTTCAATCTTTGCATCCCTGCCTGGCAGAAATCTACACTCTACTGACTTCACTCTTCGAGTTAATCCCTGTGGCGAAATCCATTTGAGCCATCTGAAAATGTTGGAAGAAATTCTTAGCTTTGGAGCCTAATTTGAGTTTTGTTATGAAACCCCAACGAGTGGTCCAAGCTCCTGAAAGCCCTAAACATTTCATGACTTCAAAATGATCTAATCTTCTCAGTGTAGGAAATGCACTGGACAGCATCCTAGATCTAATCTTTATTGAAATTAGGTTTGAACTTTCTTTTGGTTTGGTTGGGCTGCAAAAATCAGAAAACACAGATACTTGTATTTGACATGCTTCATAATCAATGGTATCAGTTGTAGTAGCAACGTTTCAGAGGGTTTGATTCATAGTTTAATCAATTGTTTGTTGTATTTGCTATAAACAATGAAGTATTAAACAAGTGAAACCGATAAGTAGTAGTTAGAAATAGATGTATACCTACTGATCTATACAACATCCACATTTTAAAGGTAGTGGCTTTAGAATGTAAGCTCGCCTGTCCATAAGCAGAAAGGAGTTTTTACAGTGTCAGAAAGTCTTTTCCTTGTCAGCACTAACAAACTGTTCCCACTGGTTTTACTTCTGTACATAAAGTTCTTCATAACTCTGTCTTTGGCCGGCTATTCCAGAAACTATAAACAGTCTGACCTCTGGCAGGAAGCACAGAATATTGTAATGACACCATCATGCCCTGGCAATGCTCACTGAGTGAAAACAAGAAGTGTTTCTCATCTGTCTTCACCAAAGTATGTAACTGTAACTGCGAGTTCCTCTTTCCTGGTTCATTCTCCCAGTCATGCAAGTGTGTTTGTAAACTGTGCTGGAAGGAACTGTCCCCAAAGATAGTTACATAACGGTGTGATGGGCTGCAAATCCCAGCAGAGGACACACGTTCCTGTTGCCAGAGGACAAATCTGACTTCATGGAATTTTCAGGTCTGAGGAGGCTGGCCAGACAGTAATTGCTTTATCTCCTTGGCCTTTTAGTTATATTCCATTAGATTTAAAGCTTTTTGGAAAAACCATTATGGTGCACCTTCAAATGCAAGCCCACTGCTGCTTTGATTATCTAATCACCAAAGTCTTTACGTAATCTTAGAATAAATACGGGAAAGTGAGGACCGCCTACAGTCTATCATACTTACAGTCTGTAAATATTTGCCTGGCCTCTGCTGCTCCTCAGTGTTTTTTTTTACATTCCTATAAGATGTTAAGAGGCACAGAGGATCTCTGTACGTTTTGACAGGCTTCCGGTAAGTTAAGTATGATTGCAGTATACTGAAGACGTGACTTTCTTGGGAGCCATGATTGTAACACAGCAGCTGGCACTGTCACGTCACAGCAACTAGCTCCCAAGTTCAATTTCCAGCCCCAATACTTTTTTGTCCATATGGATTTGCTGTGATTTCTTGCACATTGTGTGACTGCAAGTGTAAGGTCTGTGATGAGTTTACCCTTGGGTAGTTTCCCTTCTATCATCCAACATAAATTGGTATCGCTTTACTAGCCTAAGGTATTTTCTGCCTCATCTTAGATTGACAATAATAGAGACCAGAATGACATTGATCTTGTGTTTAAAAAGTGGCTCAGGAAGTAGAGCAACTGATCATCTGATCAGAAAGTCACTGTTTCAATCCCTGGCTGCTCTGCCTGCCAGTGGAAGTGTCCTTGGCCAAGATACTGAACCCTAAATTGTGACTGTGTGTTGTAAAGTGGTAAACGAGACTAGAAAAGCGCTAATGCAGTGCAGTCCATTGGTGTTGAAATCATTGGTGCCTCATCCTCTCAGGAGGATGTAGTCATATGTTTCCTTACCATAAGCCCATGTATCCTGTGTGTGTACTCAGCAAGTTGATTTGAATAGATCTAGCTCGGTACATTGCCAGCCGTTAAGTCCCTACTGCACCTGCATATACATTTTTATCAAAGGAAAAGTGTTTCATGTGTGTCAGTAAATAGAGATTCATCCTCTCCATCCCAACTCAGTTTCCTTCCCTTATGTATTGAAGATGTATCTTTATCGTTTACGTGTGTGTGTGGATGGGTGGGTTTTGGTGTGGAGTGCAAAGCATGCAGATGTGTCTGGGCCTCAGGTGTGAGCTTGATAAAGTAAAGTAATACCAACAGTGGAGCTGGC
This sequence comes from Diplodus sargus, assembly GCA_903131615.1. Taxonomy (NCBI): domain Eukaryota; kingdom Metazoa; phylum Chordata; class Actinopteri; order Spariformes; family Sparidae; genus Diplodus; species Diplodus sargus. The sequence continues at coordinate 4,449,096 of CAEMYA010002128.1, forward strand.
ACAGAGCGGCAAAGGGGACACTTGGCAAGTTGAACACTTGGCTCAGGATGATGAATTAGAGTTGGGAGTCGAGGCTGTGTGTATTTACGTGTGTGGTGTGTGTCAGGGGAGGACAAAGAAGAGTTTGATGAATGATTCCGGCAGGGAATTTGTGATGACGGCCAAGATTAGTCAGTCCTGGTCACACACACATGCACAGTCTCACCAACAGGCTTTGCAAATGGCCAATAGTACTGTGGTGATATCACGGGCTGTTTGGGATTCTTATGGGATGTGTTCGTCCTTGTGGGTCCATAGTCTGCTGCATACTGACTCTACAGCGTGTCTGTGTGTGTGCTTGTGTGGGTGGGTGTGCACATGCATATGTGCATGGAATACCAGAGTGGCATTATGCTACATCACAGGGCTGGTTGACTGTGTGATAGATTACTATCTTGAGACTCCTCAGTACATCCCTCCTCTTGACACTTGTGCTTGCACGCACGCACGCACGCACGCACGCACGCACGCACGCACGCACGCACGCACGCACGCACGCACGCACGCACGCACACACACACACACACACTCTTTCTCTCTCTCCTCCTCCTTCTGGTGCAGTGGGTGTTTTTATGCTTTCGTAATAGTACTTGGAAGATGCAGACTGTTGGTTGGTTGGTTAGTTGGTTAAATTTCCAAGCTGCATTTGTCACCTGAACTTCACCGACATAGCTAGAGAAAGCTTCAGCTGGGGATTATGCGCCTTAAAGCCAATCTGGATTTTGCTGCCGAGAGCGCCAGCCATGGCCAATTTTCACTAATGATTCCAATTATTAATGCCCTTGTTTCGTTCTTACCCATAAAATCCAGAAAGCCTTTAGCAACCAGATTTGCTGTGTGCGCAGTAAATTTCATTTCTTCTCTCATCTGTAAGGCGTTATTGTACTTTCTACATCAGAACTAAACTGTTTTCAGAGTCAATGAATCCAGTGACCTGCATGACAAAAGCCCTTTTGATTTTCAGTTCGGTGATAGGGCAGCTTTTCTCATTTTGCTAGTGTCGTTTTCACTTTGTCATTGTTGGTATGCAGTTCCTGTATCAAGGAGAGTGAAGAATCAGTGACCAACCGTGTCATTGAATGCTAATATGGGATTGATTTAAAGCTGGAGTGAGCAATTCTTGAGAAAGGTAGTTGATTGTTGAGTCATTCTTAAGTCATCAAATAGGACTTCTCATGCTTTGGGTTGGGTTAGTTGATTGTTTAGCCTCATTCTCAGCTTGTTGGTGTTTGACGACCTGAGAATGAGAGTCAACAATACAGTTTTTGCTTGTGGCAATATAATATCAGACTTGACAATTAACCATCTTTTCCAGAATTGATCACTCCACCTCTAAAGTGGCAGCACTCAATATTTTGTTTCGGCTAATTCCAGAATATGAAATTACTTTGTAATGTGAGAGAGGTGGCTCATTGCAATGAAACTACATGGAAATATCCTGCAAATCTGCAACTGTCTTTACTGTGAGTTTCGCCTGATTGTTTGGCAGTCTGGCCCACAAGTTCACTGGTTTGGTTGACTCTTACTTCGTTCATACTGTTGTTAATTTGGCCGTAGTGGGCAGCTGTTATTGTTAAACGGCTCTAAAAACTAGGAATGCACGATATATTATTGGACTGTAACTGGGAAGTATATATTATCAGCTGTTTATTGGTATCTGTGAACATGTAGTAAATAAATAGAGATAATGTTGTGAATCCAAATTGCTTTAATTGGCTTAACAATCGCTGATGATGGTATGCATCTTTAAAGTTGCTGGGGGAGGAGATGGCTAAAAAGCAAATGTTTTGTGCCTCTGTACTAAAACGCGTAACACAAGATGCTAATCACGGACAGAGACAGACAGACTTAATAGCAGGTGAACATAGGATCATTTCACAGCTTAGAAGCAAAATATTTTCCCCAGGAGTTGGTAAATTCCAAAACTGAACTTGATAGAGTGAATATTGGCGCTATGGCCAGAGATATGACTCCAAATGAATGATCGTGATTGGGCTATAACTCAAAAAGGTTTTCATTGATGTTTCAACCCCTTGATCATCATTTTGGGTCTAAATCAAATATTGCTTTCCAAAGCCCGACATGACTTCCTCAAACGTCTTGTTTTTCCTCAAAGTACCCTAACTCGATTAATGATTAATTGGTGCAACTCTAGTAATGAGTTTATCACATTAACATAAAATCATATTCTTCAGCTCAATGAGAACATTTATCTTTATTCTTTTAGTAATTATAATGGTTTTTTTTTAAGAAACTGTTGTGTAATGAAACACTCAACCATTTAAAATTGGGGGGGGGGAACCCTGTAGGAACCCTGTAGGAACCCTGTAGGAACCCTGTAGGAACCCTGTAGGAACCCTATTTAATGGTTCAGCATGACATGAGTCAAGCCACAATAATTGATTCTACATCTGAGATACTAAAAAAAAACCTTTTTGCAAGAGAAGGAGTACCATCTACACTTATGTGCTTGGCTGATCATTTACAGAGGTAGCTATCAGTCAGGATCCACAGTGTTCTCAGAAATGCCTCTAGCGGATTTCTAGTTTCACAAGAAGTGATAGTGAGAAATCAGCTGTGTTACAACGTCATGTTACATATTTCAAAGTGGAAATGCATTGCTTAACATTTCAGAACCTTTGCTGAATGGTTCCAAAACTCATAAAACGCAATAATCACCTTGCTCTGGCTCAGCTAATCTTTATTTAATTGGCCTGGGCAGAACAGTAATAATGGGAGTGCAAAGTTTTTGCAATGAGAACTAATCTGATTTAAATATGCTGTTATAGCAATACTTGCAGTGAGTTATGTATCTGATTGTTAATTATCTTTGATGACATAACACGCCCTTGTTAAGCTGACTACAGTTTCTACTTTCCTCACATAAATCACACTCGATCATAATTTATTTGTAATTTATTAGCTGTGATCTGGACAAGATGAAGAAAAAAAACATTAACACATTATTTGTTAAGTAAATCATATTGTCCAGAAGGTCCTCAACTTGTCTCATGCAAAGTTCTACATACTGAGACTTTCTGCCCTCCGTGATTTTCTCTTTAAGCCTGAGTGAAACTGTATCTTGTCACATTAAAAGAAAGTCAATAAAGAATAAATCATTTTTAGAGTAAATGGGTACAGATTCAGGCCAACAAGATAATAATTGCAGGGTGTTGTCGAGTAGGTCTAGGCTCTATACAAGAAGGCTGTATCGTAGACAGGAAAGGAACTGTTTTGTGAAGGCAGAGAAAATAGAGCCGAGTGACAGAAAGCAAAGATTTGATTTTAAATGTTTACCGGCCTTAGGCATTTTAATTATTTCTTCTGTTTCATGTGTCATCTGTGGTTTGAAATTGCTGAACTAATGTCATTTCTTAAATCACAGTCAAATTAGTTGACCAAATGTTCCCTGTTAGAATGCAAAGTAAGGCCTTAATTATCTACTTGTGCAGAGTTTAAAGAGTTTTCAGTGTGCCTTTATTGCCTGAGGGCTTACTGGTTATAAACTCAGTTATGTGTGAGTAATCATACGGTCAGTGTAGATCTGTGTTGCATTCCATCTTATCCCTGCCTGTTCCAAACAAGACGCTCATATAGGTCAATAGGTTCTTCAGCACAGCACTGCAACCACATCTGCATGTCTGTGCTCTAACTTGCCTCTTTTGCTTGCCTCAGTGAACAGTGCACAGTTCAGAGTATGTGACATGCATTGCCCGAGAGAGATTCTGGCTTTCAAGCTGAAAACCTTCAATAGCAGCCGTTAATACAAAATCACAATGAGATAACAATAAGACCTTGTGAAAATTTTTTCAGTGTTAGTCATTCTGTTTACACGCATTAAAAACATGTGTGTCATTTGATTATGTAAGAAGGACAGTTAGTTAAGGGTGGGTATTATTTTTAGGTAGAGTTGTGTAATGCCTTGTCTTTCTCATTAGGACACCAAGGATCAAATTACAGAGGCGAGCTGGAGTGATGGAAAATAATGATGTCCTCAAGTGAAAAGATGAAAAAGACCAGATGGGTCCAAATGGCCCGGGAGACATAATCTGCCTCATTGGTCCTCAGAAAACCTGAAAGGACTGGACAAGTAAGTTTAACCTGCACTTTATCTCCCAAAACAAGCCTCTTTACATCTGATTTATTGTAGCATCACCAAAGGTAAAAACTTACTTCTACTTCTAAACTCACATCTTCATTTTTTTCACTCTGGTTGTCATGGCGACAAAATGGTCAAGCAACTGAATTATCAACAATTATGCCTGCAATATAGCATTTAAATTGTTGTTTAGCACAGCACAGTTATGACAATGCCACTAATTAAAGTGGTAACATTTAGATTTACAGTTTCAGCAGTTACAGCACATCCCTTAGCAGCATAAGTGTACAGTATGTGAGTGATAGATGTGGCTGGAATATCACTTGTGCATTCACACATACACACACCTACACACGATCAGCACAAACACTGCTTTCTTGCTGATACAATCTATTAGTGGACATGTTCCCTCGCCCAGGTGTGCAATTGAAAATGTCAGATGTACGCTTACAATCTGAAAAATACCTGTGGGCCTCCAGAATAAATGGGCTGTCACCACACCCAGTCAGATACTGTCAGCCAAGCAGCGTTATGTGCAAGGCTGAGAAATGCAGGAGGTAGGCGAATCAATCCATATTCTGTGCTTTTCCTGTGTATTTTTTCGCATTTAAAACCTACACGTGTAACGTAATTGGCAACCTTTGCAAAAAACTTTTAAGCAGCAGCATGGTTGTGGAGAAGGTAAGAATGAACTCCATGAACTACAAAGATAGATTTAAACATGCAAGGAAAAGTAAGGCGTGCTTCATGCCGACTTCAGAAAACGCATGCGACAGCTTTCATGGAACTTATAAGAAAGTGAAATCTCCAAGAGATAGCAGGGTGGTTTTTATCTCTAAAGGCAGCCGTGGTCCAGAAGCCTCTGGGGGAAATCAGTCACTAGCGTGTGTGTGTGTGCGCGCGTGCATGTGTGTGCATGTGTGTGCGTGTGCATGCAAAGTCTGTGTCACAGTCACTGTCAGAAGTTTTCCTTCCTGCTATCTCTCTGACGTGCTTTTCCTGTCTCCTGCCTCTCCGTTGCTTCAATCAGACTAATCATTTTCCTTGTTAATTACTTCTTCACCCTGCAGAGCTGTCATGTCTGAGACAGAAACACTGTGAGGAGAAAAGTGAGTTTCGAGATCTGATGTGTTCTGTGCTGCAACTGCTCCAATCTAATGTTTATTTTCACATTTAGCAGTAACTAATCTAAAACAATATCTCATCTAGTATTTTGGCAGCTTGAGATTTGTAGTGTAGGTTTTTGTAATAGTGCACAAAAATACTTTTCTGGTCTTCCGCATTGTGTAGATTTGTTTGTTATGTAACCATCCCACTCATGCATATGGTCCACGTGTATTTACACTGGATAGATAAAGTGGTATCAGTGGCACACTGACAACTTCTATGTCATCAATGACTTATGTAACAAAAGCTGGCGTCCAGCCATAGTCTCTGATAAATGTTAAATCCTGCTAAAGGAGTATATTAATGAATGTGCATACTTGTGCATTTCTATCTCCTGATTATACATGTGACCTACATAGCGAAACACAAACTCTACTATCTAGCATGCAATAGATAATCACAATTAAATACTAGAAATGTACATGATGTTTGATTAAGGCTCAAAATTCAGGCAGCTCAACGGTCACAAGCTTATATTTTTCAAGAAAAAGGAAGTCCTTTCACTTTAAATAATGCATCATTTTCTGTGTCCGTGGATGTTTTGCACCAGAATCATGTCATTCCATTCTCCAGACAGAAATCCCTTTAAACTGCTTTTCAAAAGAGGTTTTTTGATAAACAGAAATCCATTGAAGCACATTAGCTAAAGCTGAGATATCGTAAACCAAGTGTGGATTATTACCACAGATTGAATTGTGGAACAAGTGTGTCACTGCCAAAATAGCATCATTTTTCAAATCTGGGGACAGCGGTGTTGCAGGAGCCAAAATCTCTGCTCTGTGTTCTGAGACAGTCCCACTTTCAGTGCAATTTCAATGACAGTGAGCATTTCTCACTCGCTATTCATGCAGATAGAAACTGGTACTATAAAATAAGATGAAAATAGTCCTTGACATAGGGCTGCAGGGCAATATATTAATATTATATCGTTATCATGACTACACTTTATATAATCTTAGATCTTGGATATTATGACATGGCTTGGCACAACTGTTAAAGGGCTGCAAATTGCAAATTTATTACTACTGAATCAGAGTAGCCCATGTTAAGAATGTAAAGAACAGATGAAATAAACACCAAGTTTCTCGAATGATAAACAAAATAACACAAAATAATGACTTAATATGTAATTCCGGAGCTTACGTCTGTCACTATACAACTGTCACATCAAAAATAACCCATAATGAGGCTACTACGTGGCTAAAATATGTTTTTTGTGATTTTATTTTATTTGAATCCCAAATTATTTGTGTTGTACAGCAACATGATGTAACTGTGATGTTTATTTCATCATACAAGTGTTCAAGACATAACATTGTTGTATGTATGTAGTTAGGACCTTCATTTGACATGTGTTGCAGAACTGGGATTTGTGTTGACCACAGTGGTGTTGCACTCAGAAACTGGGGGGGGGGGGCAAATCGAGAGTGAGAGAGACAAGAAGAGGGTGTNNTGTGTGTGTGTGTGTGTGTGTGTGTGTGTGTGTGTGTGTGTGTGTGTGTGTGTGTGTGTGTGTGTGTGTGTGTGTGTGTGTGTGTGTGTGTGTGTGTGTGTGTGTGTGTGTGTGTTTATGTGTGTGTGTGGAAAGGAGTTATTTGGTGTAGGCTATTACTCTCTTGCAATTCAACACAAATTAGTTTCCACATCTTAACATGATATCTAGTCATACTGTTCTTACTAGCGATGGTAGGCTACGTTAAATTAGCATCAATATTTATGTTACCTTGTGTCAGCAACACTTGGTGAGCTGGTGTTAACAACTGGATGCTTTCGGTTCAGATGTTGGATCATTGTTGACGTGCTGTTGTGGTACGCCAGTTCTGCTTTGCAGTACACACATTGCACTTTGTTATCTTCTTTTTTTAGTGTGAAATGATCCAAAACTTTGGACATTCTGTCTTTTACGGATGGTTTATGGCACTCCTCTATCGCACCAACTCAATTCTGAACGTAGTGCTGTGTGTCCGCAATAAAGGTCCGGGTGGAAAAAGGATCCCTGACCTAAGCAGGCCACATAACGCGGGTGATAGGAATTAAACGAACCCTTGAGGCAGAGATTTCGACCAGTTTTTGTAATCAAAATATTTGAGTTACTCGTGTAAATGTTTCAGCTCTAATCATGTCCATCTATGAAGTGCTTTGGGGGGAACTTTAAAATGTTCATATATTTAGTGTCCAATTTATTTGTGTCCAAAGATAACCTAAAAATATTATTCTAAGGCCACATCACCCGGGCTCACCTTGACAGTTTTGATCTCCTATGATTTTGTTGCTCTTGTGAAACTAAGAAACTTTTACATTTCAGATACACATTTTGGTCCATTCAGCTGACACTTTTAGTTGAGAGAGTGAGCAGGTAACAGGTCAGCATATTGCCCAAGGACCCTGTCACATCACATTAGTTGATGTCAGGATTAAGCCTTAGAGCTTTCAGTCACAGATCTCGAACCAAAGCAGAATCATCACTTTTTTTGTCCAGCAGCAGGAGGATCAGGAGACAGACGCATATCTGCACTCACACAGCCTTGACAGGGGATAAGGTGCAAAGACACATGGGCAAATCTATAATACCAACCTCTGCCCTGCAGCTAAACAAGACATCACTGTCGTTGCTCACCCATTTTTATCTTACACCCCTCTCTTGCTTCTTTTCACATGCCCTAAGTGCTTCTCAAGTCTGCTGTCAGTCCTCGCTTTGTGTTCGCCCTTCCTCATAGATCTTTGGAGCGCAGAATCAATTTAGGATAAGAGTTCTCCAACGCTGGTTGATGGGCATGGAGAAGATGGTCAGACAAGTATAGTTCAAAGCTGACAAGCTGTGTCTGGATACACATTAAAGCGTACTCAGTGCTTTCTATGTCACCTTGCCTTAGGACACAGAGAGAGAGAGACAGAGGGAGAAATAGTCATTACTCAATGAGCATCTGGGAGAAATGGAGCAAGAATTTGAAATGGGTAATGGAGGCAGTACATGGCCTCCACGCTCCTGTAAGACACATTTATTTATCTATGACTATTAGGGTTAGGATCTTATACATCTTCTTTTTATGTGTTTAAACCATATTCATTCGCAACTTAATTAATTACCATGCATGTGATTTAGGTGGTTATATAATGTTAAAAACAACAATAATCATCATACATTGATTATAAGCACTGCAAAACTTAAATATTAATTTGTTCTAGTCTGAAGTCATGGATTTTTGCAAGGTAGTGGGTGCTGGAAGCTTTGTGATGCCATACTTCTGTTATTCCTAATTATGCACTCTAAGCAAATGAATGATGCTGCTCTACTGAGAAATTATTTACCCATAAAACAGCCAATATGAAGTCCTTGTAAAGTGAGTTTATATTCCATATATAGCTCACCAGATGTTTTGCAGATGTACATTCATAACAACCTGGTCACCTTGTGTTTGGAGGGAGGGACAGTAACTGTGCTGTGCCAGTTGCTCTGACGTGTTATGTTGGCTCAGGCTCAAATTGGCACACCTCCTGGTGGTTCTGACAGCTGCCAACACTGCTGCCCATAGAGCTTTGTGATATGCAATGTGGGCTTTGACAAAGCATAAGGCCACATATCAATCTTTTCATATTGTGTTAATGTCCCAAAGCACATCTCTCCTACGGGACACTTTTGTTTATATCACAGCTACAAATTACAGTGGAAAGGCTTTGCTAATTCGCTGGCAATAAAGATTGAATTGAAGGAATATAAAGCAATAGATAGCGAGCACTGCTCGATTTTCACACGGACAGTTTTGATTTAAATTACTCAGGAGTCCTGCAATGCACTGGTGAAGTGTGGTTTTATTTGTCATTCCCCAAGTGCATGCTCGGATAGGATTCTGATTAGTTATGGAAAATTGATGGATACACAGACCATGGAATATTTAGATATTCCTCTTTTTTGCACATTTATCACCCACTTTGTCCACAAGTTTTTGCTTTAACTATATTATGTTGGTTTTATTGCATAGAATTTAGCTAGGGCAAAGCAAACAGCTTAATACTTATCTCATTTACTATGAATCATTATTATTTAAACATATTGATAAAATCACAATGCAGTAAATAACAAATTAATCTAAAAGAGCAGAGGCTGGTTAAATTACTTGAATGTAAGTGAGACTGAGAGGGTCAGGTCTTTCCATGGCTTGCGTTTCCCTTCCTGCTGAAAGTCCAAGTCCTTGAGGCACTTCACAACCCCGCCTGAAATTTCCTAATTTCCTCAAAGTCCAAACTTCATGCCAGTAGAGTGAACAAAAGTACTCCAATGTCCAAATTATAATCCACAGCTTGTTGGTAAAAAATGGTTAATCCATTGCACTTTTAATTCCTTGTTGATTTCTGCTATAAATTTCTTGAAGTCCTTTCGGTGATGTTTAAGCTACTCACATACTCCATGTCGTGTGTTGATCCACATTCTTTTACTGTAATTACGGCAGCATTATTACTTATATTTCTGTTGAAATTATGACAGAATCATTACGTGTTTAATACATTGCAGTAGACAGAGCTTTGATGTATTTCAGAATCATTTCAGGACTATGTATAATGTCCATTTTACTTGTATTTGTGTATGGCAGGAGTATATGGATCTCAACTTTTCCAACACTGTCAAAGCAACCAAATCAACCAGCTGTTCTGACCTTTGTATCAACCCCAAACATTCATGTCAAGACAATTTAAAACATTCCATTCTTTGTCAGAATGGACTGATTCAATCAAATCAAAGGACTCACACTGTGAATGCCTTCTCATACTCACCCTCATACCAATCGTTATGTGTTGAAGTGTGACCTCTACTCGTCTCCCAATAAAATCAGACCTTCTTGCTATTATATTTAATGAATGCATCTGATGTGAAACTCAGGCGCCGCTCTACCAACCGAGTCAAACAGAGCCCCCACATGCAGAACTTTTAACATTAATGTGTCAATGAATATGTAGCCGCAACTCCAATTTCGGTCGCTTTCTCGGATGTATAACTACAACTTGATAAATATTCTGTTTTGGATGAATTCAGTGAAAACAGAGGCAGCAGTTCTGCTGTCACAGTGACGACAAATATGGGGCAAAATCTAAAACTGTTAAGCGAAATCGAACTTCAGTCGCCATCAACATCCTTTTTCTCGCAGCATCAGGAATTCAAACTCTTCCCGCCACCTTAATGAGTATGTAAGGCAGCTGTCACATCTACTGGACATCTCTGCTAGGGTCCCTGCTCATGCTATTGAAAGGTTGTCTTTTCCAAATGTGAGTAATTGCATCGGAGTTGGTAACACCTGCCCCACATTCCCCAGAATGAGCACCAAACACAAGTGCTTTCTGACAGATATGGGGTATGCTTCACTTTGAATAGTAGTTCACTGAGTCAGGAGGATATTTCTAGGTCAGTGAAAGAGACAAGTAGTAGTATACATTTCAGATGTACGGTAGAATTCACTCCTCTCTCAGTGGCAGAAAGAGTGTGTTATGCCTTATTTAGCTGAGTTATCTGCCAGTTCATTGGAGCAGTCCTGTCCTTGTTTCATGTTTCATCTCTTATTCATGACTGAACCAACATGCTAGTGGTAAATGTTTAATTGTTTAAATGAGAAACTCACTATGAATTCTATTTTTAGCTACAATAAAGCATAGGAAACACTTCTTCAGAATCAGCTCATGTTTAAGTATTTCATGTTGTGAGAGGGGAATTTGGGGATTTTAAAATGTTGCAGGTCACTACACTTTAAATCTGCCATCTTCAAAACACATCACATATAATATAAGATGTTAAATGTTAGAAATATTTCAGAATTCACTTCAGAATTTACATTTTTCTTTCTTGGAGCCAACACACACAATACATCCAGAACATGCAGATTCAAGTCTATTTTATGTAAATGTTCAGTGCTCACACAGAGACTGGCTGCAGAAATCAAATGCATGTGGATGACTTGTTTTTATATCGCAGGGCCAAACCAGTAGACCCGTCAGCCTGTCATTACTGACTTCTGTCAGCTGAAAACGTACCATAATTGATCGAGGCAGAGGCATGATTATCCTTAATAACAGACCTGTATTATATGCGGAAGGGAGAGAGGAGCCCGGCTAATGGCGTGATTGAAAAGAACAGGTTTTTACTGAGCTACACTGCCCTCATCAGGGATTCAGAGCAAAGACGTGATTCTCTTTGATATGGAGGATTGGTCTTGATGGGTAGAGCTTGTTGGGGAGCTGAAAATGCTTTGAGCTGGATGTGCTTGAAAATGTGGCCTATGAAGAGGAAAGTAGTCTCCCTCTGCTGGCACTGTTGTTAACGCAGAGAGGAATGTATTATTTATATAGCACCTTTTATACATGAATGCAGCCCAAAGTGCTTCAAAGAACAAAATTAAAAACAAAACAAATAATATAAAACAGACAACAATTCAATGAGTAAAAAGCAGACAAATAAATACAAAGATATAAAGAAATAAAGATGGCCATGAAAGTCATAAAAGGCTAGTGGATGAATAAAGAAATAAAATAATGAATTAAGTAAGTACAAGCATGGATTAAGATAAGATGAATACATATAAAGTTAAGAGTCAGGATATAAGAACTGAAATAAATTACATGAAAAAAAAACTAAATGACGAGGCACCCTAATCAAAAGTCAGGCTAAAAAGATATGTCTTTAGATGTTGTTTAAAAATCCCTCAGATTCAGAGGCAGTCTCTTCCAGAGACGAAGGCCATAGTGTCTGAAAGCTGACTCCCCATAAGCTTTTCCAGAAGTCTTTTGGACAACCAGGAGGCCAGCTGCTGAGGATCTGAGGAACCTGCTGGGTGCACATCTATGAAGCATGTCAGAGGGATAAGGTGGTCCCAGGCCATTTAGTGATTTAAAACTAGTAAAAGGATCTTAAAGTTATACGTGTTCTCTGTCTGGTCTTCGTCAGAACTCGGGCTGTTTAGGAAGGCCAGACAGGAGTGTATTACAATAGTCCAGCCTAGAGGTTATAAAAGCATGCATCAGTGTTTCTGTGTTATCCTGCGAGAGAAATGCTCTGACCATGGCAATGTTTCTCGATAAAAATATATTTTGGTGACATGTCTAATGTGTGTGTGTGTGGTGCACAGATATCTGCCCCAAATTCTATGACCTCTGTTTTATCTTCATTCAGTTGGAGGAAGTGCTGTGACATAAGCTATCCAGTGAGCTAATATAATCTTTGGATACAATGCAATACTTACGTGTTCAACAAAAAAACAAAAAAAGGGGAAGATGATCATCAAAGCTCGTGGTCAAAACTCCACAAGGCACCTTTTGAAGTCTCCTGTTGAGTAGCCAACAAATCACTATAGAACAAAGGCCAACACATAGTAAAGGTCCACATCGTTTTTTAAAAAGTGTGCTGAAAATTCGCATTGCTGTTTGGATTCTTTCTCACCCTAAAGCTCAGACACAAGCAGCTGTAGGTGGAGCTGCTGCCTGTAGTACATTTTGAGTTCTTTAATCTGTCTTCAGTTGTGCCTTTTTTTCAATAAAAAATCACAGAACCATGGCATCCTGTGTTTATTCTCTTTTCACATTTGGATTGTGTCTTAAAAATAAACTTGTTTCGAGAAATTGTTACTGAATAAATACATGACACACACAGCTTGTTTACCTGTATGTTTTAGTGTCACCACTTCTATGAGCAAGCTCGGAGAGTCAAGGAATACTCTGTATATGCATGTACGGATTATGTAAAATAAATGGACAATATGTTTTTTAACTTTACTTTATATTGAGTAAAATACCTCAAATTACAACTTTAAACCACTAGATGGAGACATTGGTTTATTTAAATCCAGTGATTTAATATCATCTCTCTTCTAAGTATGACTCTCAAACAGAGTACAGGTTTGATATTAAATTTAAGAGACTGCCACCTCACCCACTTGTTTGTGTTTAAGGTCAGTTTTTGTTTTTGTGTTTGTCAACTGGTCTTATCATTTTACCCATTTCTGATGTTTATTTTAGATTTTAAAAAATCTGCCACGGAGTAACCCACCTGCCATCTAGACCTAAACTGTCTACGCTCTCCGTGTGAGAGAGATGATACTAGATTAGAGTCATTTAGGGACTCTCAGGCTGACTTTTTGGTGTCCTTAAGAACAAAATTATTGCTAAAAGCAGCTAGAAAATGATGGCAATTATCACGTGAAAAGATTGGTGAAATAAGGTAAGATAACGGACCATCTAAATTAAATTAAAGTCTTTGAACTTCAGCCGAAACTTTTAATGTACCTCCCTTCATCATCTTCAGGTTCAGAGAAATCCAGCCCTGATATTATTTAATTATTTTAATAAAGACGTGGAGATGACACTTAATCAAGAAGATGAGTGATGACAGGAATCAAGCTTGACAAGAGAGGATATTGCACAAAATTAGAATATGAACGTATACTCAAGTAGCATTTTATTCGTAAGAACATTCACTTATACATATATTGCATTGTGCCAGTAAGGTTGTCATATTAAAATATTTCTCTCACTCAGGAAAGTAGGATGTGTGCCCTGTGTCAAACCAGAAGTCAATGTTGACTTTTTTCAATTTTTATTTACATGAATTAGTTAATTTATGTAGCATACTTAATTTACATGACATATCTTGATCTTCTCCTAAACCCAAGCAAGTATTTTTTTGTGTGGTGCTTAAAGCTAAGGTCTATTTGGAAAGTCACACTGCACATTACATATTTGTTGTTGCTAACTTGACTGCTGATTGTGTGCTTTTCATGCCCAAGGCAAAGCATGACACTGTCTGACCCCTTTTTGGGATAATTAGAGGGAACATGTTTAATGGCACCCCAAAAATGAAGTACAGATTAACTTGCTCTTCACTTGGTACATACAGTAAGTGTGTGTCTGTGTGCAGAGCTTTTGATTCAGCCTGTGACGGTGTCTCAGTGGGATACACTGTAATAGACCCTCTATGGCTGAAGACAAGATCGAGTCTGCTCTCACAGAAGAGCCCAAGGGACAATTTTCTCCCACTCACTCCACTTTTTCCCCTCCATTTTCTTTTTGCTTGGTCATATTCTCTCTCACTCTGCAGGAGTTTCTTGAATAATACGTTCACTCTGCTCCATATGAGAGTGTGCACGGATACATGTGTGCTCATACAAAAGACATTCACACACACTCCCTATCCTAATCTCTCTCCAGCTTTGAACGCTGACTTTATCCCATCTGACTGAGTGAATCTTTATACAGCCTCTGTGCACACGGTCTGTGGGGATGGTATTAGGGAAGAGTTGACTTCCCTAGGAGCTTTCTACAGCAGTCAGCAGAGTGAACGGGGAATATGCTGCCTGTGGATGTAATGCTGCAGTAAGCCAAAGACATGAATATGAGGATCTGATTCCATGCCTCCAACATCCACCTTATCTTTTTTCTGCCTGTGTGCAGACTTTTCCAACCATGTTTATACATTGATCCTACTGAAATGGGTTGGGAATTCATTCCTTTTAGACAGGTAACTAAATAATTTGTTCACTGTCAACATTGTTCATCATCACATTTACGCAGTTTGACAAATCCTAAAGTGGGAACTGTGTTTTACTGTTGACTGCTATTGTGTTTCTCATCTATGATTCATTAAAAGAGACCTATAATGCTCATTTCAGGATTAGGATTTTACTTTGGGTTGCCACTAGATTAGGGTTACGTGCTTTAATACTCTCATACTCTACATGCTTTAACACTCTTAAAACACTCACACTGCCCAGTGTAGCAGTATTTTGTCAGCCTTCTGTCTGAAATGCTCAGTTTCAGCTCCTGTCTCTTAAAGGTAACCCCTCCCAAATGCCCAGACTGCTTTGATTGGTCACCTCACACACCTGTCTCAGGCGAGACTACTGACGAGAGGTTTCAGGAGCAGTGCTTTCTGTTTCTGTGGGAGAGATGAGCTTCTGTTGACGCAGACTTTCGGCTTTTTAGCTCTCAAGATCTTCTACATGCACGAGGAGCTATATAAAACTCTGAAGAAAGGCAAAAAAGCATAATTGGTCACCTTTTAAAGTGTGATATTGTACTAACTCTTACTCGTGAGATTTAACCAGCCAATGTTGAATTTTCATCATTTTCATCCAAGTGCTTGCTATTTCTTAATATGAACAAGAAATTAATTCAGTCAAAACACAAGTATGGGTCAAAAACACAGCTATGTCAGGTCAGAGACACACAGAGCCTCATCATATTTCATTAGCATACAGCAATAAATCATCGCTAGACCTGATGCTTAGATCAAATTGGATCGACTATCAAAGCATCCACGGGAAATTAAATGCATCTGTCTTTGTGTGCAATGGAGGCATGCAGCTTGTTGATGTGGGCAATTTGTTTAACCAGCAACATGTGATGGACACCAGATCTGACGCTTTACTGAGTGTTTCATCATGTGCCACGTACATTAACAATGTCATACATTTGACTAAGCATCTGACTGATTACTGAGTTAAGTCTAAAATGGCTGTAATTTCTGATTGCAAAAACACGTGTGGTTTCAGTTAATGCACGCTTTCATCCGCACCTGCAGTCTGCTGGGCATCAGTATGTCGGCCTACACAGTTTGCCTGAATCTCTCAGTGTCCATAAAACTGAGTATACAGTACAGTACAGGCTGCTGGTGCCCACACAAAATGTAATAGACAGTTCTGCGGAAATCTGTTATTGGATCGCACGGCACCTCAAAACTTGACAAATCCATTTCAATGTCAAACATAGGATAGCTGCTCCACTTTAAATGAACCTACTGCTACTTTAAAGATAAAATTAATGTTACATAACGCTGAATCTTCTCAGGGGAGAATATCTGAATCTCAGATGTGTGTGGTATTCCAGCCATCCTTGCTTGAAGAGCTAACATATGGTAGAGCTAGACTGCAGAATGAATGAATATGAAAATATTAGTAAAATTCATCAGGTGTTTACCTACAACACAGAAAAATTGCTCTCGTGCCAAAAAGTCAGTCATTATCTAATCCTCTTTTTGACTGAACTACTGGCAGCTTCGCCTGAGTGACAATGCAGCGTTTGAACACAGCGGCGGGGAGAGCTAATCATTCGCTCTGCTTTGTATTCATGCCACCATCTTCCCACAATTGTCTCTCTTGCTGTTGGCATCTCCTGTCAAGCGATATTCTGTGCTCAACACAATCTCATTTAGCAATTTCAGGGTAAATTGTTGAAATTCGCTAAAGGTATTATTAATTATAGAGCAGTCAAATCTGCGTTGTGTGTGTTCTGGTGATGTTGATCTTGTGGAAAATGAGAATTTCATCACCCATTGTGTAGCATTTGTGTTTTGTCTAAGACATTAAAATGACATTTTTACGGATAAACGTCATACCGACTTTATGTTGTCTTTTTGTCAGTGGGACATTTCCTCCGATATTAATAGATAGTATTTTGGTACATTTGGCTACATTTCAGTCGGCTACAAGTTAATTAAGGTAATATCTTTTTAAATACAATCATCTATCATAGTATAATAACCCTGTTCACAATATTTTAGGCAAAATCAGAGCAATACAGACTAGTTGCAACCTAATTTTTGTACCTCTTTTCACACACTAGATGGGGCTATACTGTGATCATATCATAGTGTCTGCATATAGCCAAGGGACATGTAGGGTTGTACTTACCTTTAAGCTGATTTGCCCCATAACGTTAAGTATTTTTAGCCCATCATAGGAGAATTTTGCATGCTTGACATCACTGTTATTTTCCCAAAGTATAACAGATCTTTGTCTGATTAACTTACCAATGATACAGAGTAGAGTTTCTGTTTATTTCAGCATTGTTTGAAAATCTTCTGAAATTTCTTTGCAAATAGATTGGAAAACAGTGGACAATCCACTCTGCAGATTTAGCCCATCATTGTTGCCTTGCATCCAGAACAGATTTGAATAACTTGCACTGCATTACTGCACAACGATTACGTAATCTTTGACAATGATAAAAGTTGACATGATGGTCACAGTGATGGATCGTTTATTTTGAGCAAGCTTCAAGCCTCTGCATGTTTACCGTCTCTCACTGTGATGTTACTGAATGTGCTGTCTGAGAGGACTTCACAGTGTTGGAGGCAGAAAGAAAACACCTGCTCCAGTGGTTCAAATCTCTGAGCTAAATAGGCCTGTGCCATCGTCTCCCCAGCAAGAGACTCCAATCCACTGAGACACAGAGTCTGTTCTCTCTGTGTGTGTGTGTGTGTGTGTGTGTGTGTGTGTGTGTGTGTGTGTGTGTGTGTGTGTGTGTGCAGTGTGATATTCTTGAACCTGATAGCAGAATACAACACGTTGCCTCCCAGTTCTGTGCCTTTAATCCAGGGCTTTCTGTACAAGTCATCCTGCACTGATGGCATTAACTTCTAATTAAACACGTTCAGTGGCTGCACTCATCCAAAACAAACATATTAAAGAAGAGAGAACGGAGAAGAGTACCTAGGTCTCCTGTTAGATGTGCGCCGGAGGTCAGAATGTAGTTTGGTTAGCATCACAGAGGCATCAGGTAGAACAAGTGGGGTAATTAAGCGAGATAATCCTCACATTCTGCTTTTCAGGGGAAACCTTAAAATTTGCAGGAGACCTCCAGGGCTCATTTTCGCAGAGTGCAGCAAGCTGTGCAGAGAGAGTAATTACCAAATCCCTTTTTTCTTTCCTCATTCTTTCATGAGGAGACCTGGGACCTGTGTTAAAGAGCAAATTTTATGGTACCGCACAACGTTGTTTGAAATGGGATATTTGAACTGATTTTAATTTGCCTATTCAGGTTTTATCCGAGGTCGGGACAAAGAATAAAATGCAGCTCATGCATCTTACATTAGTTATTTTCATTCTCGCATATTTTTCACTGTTATCTTTATATACTTGAAATAACTTCAGGGTGAACTATAGTTAGCACTGTGTGTTCTGTGATATGCATGGCTTAAATTACTTTCAGATAAGACACTATGCCTAGTCGCCTTTAAGCTCATATGCCTATGAGCTTAAAGGGGCAATTATGTTAATAATGTGATATATTGTTGGTCCCTGATGACCCTATCCATTCCCTGTTAACTGTGATAACAACAAAAATGTTGCACATAATCTCGTACTTGTATTATCACACTAGCCGTTTAAAGTAGCTCAGCATTTGTTTCTTAGTAGCTACTTATGAGCACAGTGGTGGCAGCACTGAGCCATCTAAAATTTTTCCCCCCAAAATAGAAGTCTTCTCTAATGGAGGAGACATTAACCATGGCAGCTCCTGGGACACTTTTTGAAAGGGATTTGACATGAGGGGGGAGTAAAATCAAGTCACTTCTGAATGGTTGGCTTTTTACGGTCTGATGTAGTTTACGGTCTGTGGCTCCCTGCGGCATGAAGTGGGGACAATTCAAAGTGATTACAAAAGTGGTGATACAGGTCAGTCGTGGCCTGGAGCACTTTGCGTGGGACATTGGAGGTCACTGTACTGTCAGAAAAACATGAAAAGAATACAGTTGGTTGCGTGCGATTGAGTTTAGGATGTGGTTTTGCAGGGACACGGCAGCAGGCGTGTGAAGTGAGGTGTTGAGTGGGAGCATGTGAAAAAACTTTAGTGTTCACTCTGTAGACCACAGGGCCAAGAAGACGGTTGTACATCATGTTCGAAAAAACAACAGAATTGAAGTTGTCTTGTTCACACATGCGATCTTCAGAGGAAGATTGCCATAACTAAACAGAGATAGATTCAGTTACTCTATGTGCAAGCTCTTATCGTAACATCTCTTCCAGCCATTCGGTGCTTATGTAAATAATGTGGCGTAATGTAGGTGGTTTTGTAGACTATGAAACTTCATCTGACTTTCCATCCGAATGGGGGGTGACTAGATGATGACTGACTTTTCATTTTTCGGGGAACTTATCCTTTAAAATGAGGCCTAAATGAATGCACTCAGACAAGGAAATGGTAGATATGTAGATGATACTATTGCTGCACAACTGTTATGGAAATGCATTCGTAGATGTTCAGAATCAAATGTCAGATCCTCTGGAACAGTGAAAGTGAGGCTAATGATATTACAAAGCTGAAGTGTCTGATGACCGTTTTTTGTTTTGTTCAGCTTTTGTATATTTTGTCACTGCCAGAAACAGCCCTTAAAACCCTACTCGCAGTCTTCACAGTCCAACCTACTGTTTAGAACTGGCCTATAAAAATTGTATTTTCTTGAACAGATTGTTAATAACAAACTGTCCCCCCTTCTCTTGTTGCCCAGTGGCTCATTTTCAATGGAGCTGACGAGGACTGGTGATTACTGTGGGAGCCATATTGCATCCTTAATGATTCCTGAGTTTGTGTCTCCTCGAATTGGCCAATGGCGGAACAGATGGCCCCATGGGTGGAATCCTGACAAGCTCACTGTGCCTGTGACAACTTTGAAAAGTGAGTGTGTGTGTGTGTGCACGAGTAAGTTTACATCTCAACGTTTGTGTTTATGCGAGTGTGTGTTGTACTTCTTTTCCAACATTTGCTCCTGCAGGCCCTTGCTCTTAATAAGAATGTGCTCTTAGTCAGCCAGTGTGGTTACATAAGAATAAGAACATTCAGTGTGATGCTCGTTGTAAGTTTTTTTTTATTTGTATGTCTGTATGCCTTGCCTTTACCTTGGGTTTGAAGGATGTGTGCACTTCCTGTCAAGAGCTTGTTTCCACCTACATGTGAGTGAACAGCCACAGGGGTCTCAGTCTATATCACTTCCTCTACATGTTTGCTGCAGTCTGCTAGCCGTTCTCCTGTGTTTGACAGAACTGTGACTGGCAGCAACAGTTACAGGTGTTGCTCAATGTGTCATTCTAGCCTCTAGCTCAAACCCCCTCCTCCCCGAAGATGAAAGTCACGTTGACATGAACAATGCCAGACAAGAAGATGACAGAAGCTAAAAATGTTTACAGCATCTGTTGCCGACACCTATTTTTTGACTTTCTGTCAAGCACACACATTCTGTCATGTTCACATCCCCATACACATTAACATTTCTATACTGGTCACACACTGAATGACATTATTACTTTGGACAAGGAGTTTGTCAGCAGGATCACAGAAAAAACTACTGAACAGATTTTCAAAAGACTTGGATGGAGGATAGGTGTTGGCCTAGAAAAGACCCCATTAACTTTTGGTGGGGATCCAGGATTTTTTTTGTCACTTTCTTAACCATTGTAGGATGAGGCTTTTTTGTAGTTGACATTTTAGTTCATTTCTAAAGGAATAATACATGGATTTTGAGAGTGATACATGACTATCAAGTTTGATGTTGGGTTAGGCTTTATTGTATTAAAGTGGACTGTCGGACCTTGGCAGAGATCTGTGTTCTACCAAGTGCAATTCTAGTTTTACATCTGAAGGTTTGAAGGCTTTTGAATAAAGCTTTGAATGTGTGTTGTCATATTTTATGACTTCATTATCCCATGAAAAAAACTATCCTCGGACAATATCCTCAATTTGATTAAAGTTATTGGTTAGCACGCATGCCACATACGCAGCGGATCCTGGTTCAAATCCCGGCCAGCGGACCTTTGCTGCATGTCACACCCCTCGCTCTCCCATTTCACAAATCTATCCACTGTCTAAATAAAGGTGTCTATGCCTAAAAAATCTTTTTTAAAGAAAGAAAGAACTCATGCTGTTTTTTTGTGTGGTGCAAGCAAGAGAGTAATTAAATTTTTTTTATCATTGAAACAGAATACTTTCAACTTTTGGACTTTACAACACTGGAGTTTTTGAAAACGGTTTGGATAACCCAAGTCAGAAACAATCAGACACAGCTACCACTTAAACTTAAATCTACAAATAATATGATGAAGTGAAGCCAAATTTTGTATCCACCACTATGCAGGAATCTGGTGTAAACAAAATAAATAGATGTGCAAAAAAGATTTGCTGTTTGGCACAGCCCCTACTGGATGATAAAATGAACCAAATTATATTTTTAAACTGATTAATCGCTCTGAGATGTCTATTTTGAGGTTGAACCAGAAGACAATAAAACCAAAAAGACACAGTGATGCAAACTCAACCCATATGGACAAAAATGCGATAAGAAAATAGAGGCAAAGGTAAGAAGGGAGGCCTTTCAAAAGAAAAGAGAAGGCCTACATTGTATCACAAGAAAAATGACTCAGACTAAACTCTTGCTAGAATATGTGTTAAAATTCAGTGTGGATACTTACTCATTGCACCCAAAGTCAAACTCAAGAAAGTTGTTATAATGAAAATCTGATATGACCTTGTTTCCCTGTCTTTTAAAAAGTGACTTTCGTGTTCACATGCAGTACTGTAGTAATATTTTGCAACCCAGATGCGATCTGAATGGTTAAGTGTTTATAAATGCTGAAAACGTTTAATTGCAACAAGTAAATATCAAGGTTCTCTCCTTGACTTTTCCTTCCATCATTTATGATTCTGTCTCTTCTCTTATCTGTCTTCAGTCCCGTCTTCCACCCACCTTTCCCTCGATCTGATCCCTGCAGTCCTCGCCAGCCTTCCAGGCATCTCCCTTGTAAACCCTCAGTCTTTTTTATGTATACCTTCACTTGCATTAAGACACTCTGGGACTATGAACTAGCATAAAACTGCTCTTATTTTGTGGTGATGTCAAAGACAGTGTGATCCAACAGGGGGAAAAGGAAAAATAAAGAGAACTGCCTGAGGTGTAGAGTTGCCTGGCAACAACTTCCCACCTTTGTGCGAGTTGGCCTTCATCGGATTGCAGCGAGGACATTTAGAAACACTCCAGCTTAAAAGTTGGTTTGCACAAACTGGTGAAAGGCAGGAACAAGAGAAGAATGTGTTACCACATGGGGTGACCAACTTTGACAGTTGGGTTTGGGTGATGCTTTCTTGTTACAGCTTCTTTGTTTATTTTTCATTCATCTGACTAGATTTAACATAATGGCATTTCATTGTGCCCTTGTTAAAGTCTCACAGACAAATGGTGGATCCTCCGCCATTTTTAGCCTGTTGTCACTTCCTCTCAGATTGTCCTGTTGATCCATGTGGTATTCTGCTCAGAGCTACAGGATGATAGATTTGTTCCTGAGGCCTCTAGTTGCTCGCTGTGGGTCAATACCCACTTGGGTCACAGGCTGAACTCGGAACACAACGTTGCTTAAATCTGCCATGTCCGGGGGAAGGGAGTCTCTCCGTTTTAACCCCCAGGGGATCTGATAGTTTTTAAGCCCCCTATGGTCTCTCCTAACTCGCTCTAGAAACTTTGGAGACTCACACAATTTATCATGTCAGCAGCAGGGTGGGATGGATTCACTTTTCTGCAGGTCATTTCTGTTATGGAGTCCCGCAAGGACTTGGTCAGGGCATAGGTTATGCTTCTGAGTTTGGCTCTCGTGGCATTGGGTCCAGGGGGCAAATGTTGCAGGGACCCTGTTGTGGTAGGTGTCCTCTCTACCATCCTCATCTTTTCTTTTCCCTCGAAATCTGAAAAAGATCAGCCAGGCCTGGGAAATCCTCACCCACTGTCGCCAAGGGTTTTAATGGGGGGCTTTATCATGGATCCCTGCTCAGTGAGTGGGAGAGTTTCAATCCTCATTTTGCCTGTTTTTTCTGCTCCCATTTGTTTTCTTTTCTGGCCTTTCTTTGTATTTCATCTTCGAATGTGATCCAGAAAATAGCTTTTGCTTCAGTCCATCATTTTGGTGATTTTCTTTGCTATGTGTGCTAATATGAGGGCTGCTATTAATAATTCCAATGCTTCCTTAAGCACGATTAGACTATGCACCGTTATGGAATGTAATTTTATTTTAAGATATAGTCTGGTGTTGTCGAGATACAGAGTCTTTTGATTAAACCTGTCCTGTTAAAATGATTGCCATTACATGAAATGGGTGTAATGATAAGCATCATATTGCTGTCTGTTCTTTACTGCAGACATTTGCTACCATATCTGTTTTCCCTTTTAAACTTAAATATCAGATTTCACTAAGTTTTGATGCTTTACCTGTCCAGTAGGCTACTTCTAAGACTGTGAACTTGATTTACTTCCTCTCTTTTCACCAAAAGCACCAGACTTTTTCCAGTGTTGAAGCACATTCTGCTCCTCCTTCTTGGTTTTCGTCAGTCTGTTCAGATTTACTGCTTAGCTTTAAGGATAGGGATCGAATAAAGTTGGTTACTCCATCTGTGGAGACTAATGCTGCGCTGAACACAAATGCTACAATTTTGTTACAATTTTGCTGCCTACCATGTAGCACCATATACACAAATATCTTACGCTCCTATGGCCAGCAAAATATATAAGTTGACTTGCCTGCAGAATGCCTCTTCCTGTAGCCAGTTTTCGCACCAAAAGGAGGATGGAGTTAAAAAAAAAAGTCTTAGACGTTTTTTTCCTTATTATTTTGTCTCCTGTTACATTGTTCTAAAGGGGAGAAGAAGTTCAATGTCAGACTGAAAGTATTTTAGTCAGTTTATTTGCTGTACTTTTTTAGTATATTTGAATGGTGCAATGATACCCGCATTTGCTGGCTTGAAATATCCATTTTATTCCCCCCGTTTCGTCCCCCGTTAACATTTGTAATCTGCTATTTAATCAGAATCATTCAGGTTTAATGTCACTAAATGTATACATTACATTTGTGAAATGTTATGCTGTTGGCAAAGTGTAAATGTCTCCATCATGAAATCACTGCTACATTAAAACAGTGTCAGCCAGCCATCCAGTTTCAAGTTGCGTATTGAGGTCGGGGTCATGATGGCCACAGATCAAGCTGAGCAGCCTCGATGGACTTTTCCTCGGCGGTGTCCCCAAGCTCCTCCTGGCATTCGAAAGGGCAGCCGGGATGTGTAATCCCTCCAGCACTGCTCCAGGGTACCTTCTAGTTCAGTCATGCACACTCTGAAAAGGAAGCACTTGGGGGGGAGGGGGGCATCAGGTGCTTAAGCACATCAAGCTGCTCTTTTCAGTGTTGGTAAGCTTTGGCTTGACTCAAAAGTCCTCCCAGATTTCTAGTGATCTCTCACATGACATGACAGAAAGTAAGGACAGATACCATTTGGAGAAACATCATGCCACCACTTGTCCACTAAATCTGTAGTTGCTTTAAAACTCTGCTTTCCCCACCACCACAATGCCAACATGACTGTACCTACTGTAAGTTGTGTGACTAACAATTTTTTCTGCTTTTGCCCTGGCACTGAACCCAACGTCTGGCTTTTGTAGTTCAGGTGCAGGCAGTGAGCTCATAAGTGGATTACACAGCTGGATACTGACATCAGCTGCCATCAAGTAACACATTTCAGCCTGTGTTCACCTGTTGGCTGAGTCATAGTTTGCAACCGCATTCACATCATATTATTCAAATGGAATTACAACTCTGAGGCTGACAGGAAAATGTTTATTTGAATTCCAAATTCCAAGATTTCAGGAATATCTGACAGCTATGATGTCTCTCACTTCTTGGTGAGACGAAATACAAATGTCTGAACAGACAGCTGGCTAAATAGCTGCAAAAGCCACTATCACTGGCAGTCACATCTACATTTAATCCAATATCAACAGTCGATTTGGCCAGTTTGAAAGAAGCTGTTTGTCTCACCTGTTACCAAACAGCATTAGCAATCAACCAAAACTGTTGCAAAATAAATGGAACAGTTGTTGATTCTTATCCAGTTGAGGTTTCCTATGACAATTCCTATAACCATGTTTCATGTTTATCTTAGCTTCCATCTTTCCAGTTGGCATATCCGTGTTCATGGTCATCTTAGTGGGACTTGATGAAGTGGGGAGAATGGTGTCATTCATTAATGCACCCACATTTTCATAAAATCATAAGCTGTGTAAAAGAAAAAAAAAATTACCTTTGGTTTTCAAGCTTCCCCTTCTGATTTACAGTTATATTATTCAAAGCCAGCAATTCCAGCTGTGGAATTATCCGGAATGTGTTGGATCATATTTAGATTCCAGTTCTGTGCAGCGCGATGGAAGAGAGAGTTTGGGGGCTGTACTCACAAAACATTGTAAGACTAAAAATAGCTGAGTGGCTGAGTTAGAAGAAACTCCCTGAATTTAAGGCTTCTAAGTTTTTGGTGTAAGAACAATTCATAAATCGTTTCAGTGAGGAAAATAGCTACTACTGTAACTCTGGGAGAAGTACTGTAAGGGAAACAGAAGACACATAGTTGCTGCAGTGTATGCTAATTTGAATAGATAAGGATGATTGTTTGCACAGCTCTGCAGTAATTGGATAGAGGCAAAATTCTGTTTGCGCATGATGAACTTGAAATATCTCAACCTGTCAGTTATTAAACAAATCAAAAAATCAAATTTTCACTCTGAGGTTTGCTGGACAGTGCAGTAACACCAACTTAATTAAATAAACACACTTTGTTTCATGACTAAATTAACTGGTATGTACTGGTACTGGTATAAACGCTAGTTGCCTTTAAACCAGCCACTATAGATATTCTGAGTAAGTTAATTCATAAAAACACGACATCACCCATAGCAACAGTGTCAATCCTGCACCTTTAGTGTTGGAGTTCTCTTCCTGTTTTTTGACAAGGCTCTACGAGGAAAGTCTTAGTGATGAACTTTTAAGCAGAGAGAGATTTCTAGTAGAAAGACAGGATCCTTTGTGAATGCAAGCCCAGATCTGAACCAAAGGTAGGTATTGAGACAGGATAGTAATTAGTTAGCTTAAGGCTCAAAATGGGTATTGGTAGGGAACCTAATAAACCACTGATCAACATGTTTTATCAACTAATCTTTGAATAAAGTATAACCCAAATGCTAGAATAATTAAAGGCAATGTATGTTTCTGAAAACTATGGATATGATAAAGATTGGTACTTTATGTCTAAACTTAACTTTTCTGTGTGTTCAGTTTGACATTTTCTATTGTGACAAAGCTGTGCTTATATAGCCTGATTAGGCTTAGACACAAAATATCACTAGGTTACGATCAAGAAAAGATCATGTGATGGAAACAGCTGGAAAAAATCTTGACATCTTGCCAAAGATGTCCAATGGTTTTACAACTACTTATGTTTAAACGCTTTCTTGAACGGTGGTGTTTTGCCACAGTCATCCCCACCTTGTCCTCCTTAGATAAAAAACAGCTCATCTACATGTATCTAAATGTAATATAGAAATGTTGATTACATTTTAAAGGTACAAATTCTCACAAATCCATGTCCTGCAGAAGCGCAAACAGCCAAGATTTTTTTTTCTGACGACTGGGCTGTAACATAATATGAAAAGATGAATATTCTTCTCAATGTTTCCTATTGTGAGCGTAGATCAGGCAAACTCCCGAGGTAATTATGTGACATCAATAATGCGGTAAAAAGACAGCAACAACTTTTGTTGGATGACAGAGTTGAAAAGTTTATGGACGGCCTGGAGAATCTGGCACGTCTCTGCTTAGATTACATAAAACTGGATTGCAGGATGTCAGTTTCCAAGGCAACTGTATTTTTGTGTCTTTGCTCTGATTCTCATCCGTCAGTTCTCTCAGTACAGTTGGCAGTTTTTGTCAATTGAGGACTCTGTGTGTTCTGTAAGCGTTAGTAATGGTTGGTTAAAGTGTCAAATGGGAAACGTGTTCAACAAAGGTTGTGATTGCACAGGGAGACATGAAAGATCGGAAATGACTTCTATGTGGTAATA
Source organism: Diplodus sargus (assembly GCA_903131615.1). NCBI lineage: Eukaryota > Metazoa > Chordata > Actinopteri > Spariformes > Sparidae > Diplodus > Diplodus sargus. Next base: position 4,476,068 of record CAEMYA010002128.1, read on the forward strand.
TAAAAGACTGATGTACAGAAAAAGGAGGGAGGTTGTGATGAATGTTTAACTGCCTTCCTATTTTGGATTATATTGCTCAGTGTGTGTAGGCATGCATGCATTTTCTACTGTCCCCTTGCATTGTATACTGGACATACAGACAGTATGCATTGTTAGCAGACTGCTGGAAAATCTCATTATCTGGCAAACAATGCTGCCCATTAACTTGTCCAACAACATGTCAGTCCAAATTAAAGAGGGAGGTTTTAAAACTGAGAATGAAATAAAAATAGCTATTGTTTAGCAACCCTGTACAGTATTTACTGTGAGCACTGAAGACTGGCCTGAAGTGGTTGCTGCTTCACTGGTGTAGTTCCAAATACAACTAAACCCATTGCTATTGGAGTACCACCTCTGTGTATTTTTTTTTTCATTCAATTTTGTTCAGTTTTTCCTTTCCTTCAGTGTTTTATATCTATATAGATATGTTGAAAGTTAAAAAGGTCAAAGTTCGCACCAACAGAACCTCCTCTCTCCCACAGAAAACACTGCTCTTGAAACGCC
>CAEMYA010002128.1:4486930-4510168 GCA_903131615.1 Diplodus sargus
CTCCCCTCCCACTCCTGGGAAGCAGAGAAGAGAGGATCGAGAAGGAAGTATTAGTGTGGTCAGACAGCCAGAGAGTTGCTCTAATTAGGTCCGCGGTTGAACAGACAGTATTTACAGACTCAGCCAGAGAGGGAGTCTGTTACAGAGTCTATACTGTCAGCTCCTGAGAGTTCAGTGTTTTTCATGTGATTTTCACATTTGTGTTTGTCACCTTCATAAAAGTGTTTGTATGTGCGTACTTTTGCTGCGTGCTGTATAAAGTCTACATGCTGAGGTCATCAGTGCTACTATGCTGTTCAGGCTCCTATAGGCTTTCTCTCCCTCTGTCCTCCAACCCCCAAGCCGCTGCCTTATATAAGGGTAAATAACTCTGGCCATGCAGAGACAGATAATCCCCCTCAAGGACCTCTCATTTGGACTGGGGTCAAGGAGCACATCTTTCCACCTCTGTTTCCCCCTCTCCTCTTTCTGTCTCTGTACCTTACTATGCAAAAAAAGTGTTAGAGAGTATGAATATGTGTCTGCATGTTAGGTATTTACATTGGGATATAATTGAATGCTGTTCTCAGTTTCATGCATGTATTTGCAGATTTGCAAGCGGTGTGTGAACAAACAAAAGGAGGCAGCAAAGACCGGGTTCTGTGGGGGAGGGAAGGCTTTCCCGCTGTGTGCCAGGTGACTGTGTGCAGCCCAACTAGAAGCCAGATACAACAAAAACAACAGATGGATTGACAATACAGTATCATCACTGGGCTAATAATCAAGTTTTTATCTCAAGGTGTGATGCTATTACTAAAGCCTACCTATTTTGAGTCAAAGGAGTGCCACAGGAGGGTGGCCATGCAGGGTGGAGGGAGGAGGGAAGGAAACTCTAAAGACTGGAGGGGTAATTAAGAGCTCTTTTGTCAGGTAGTTGGTGAAAGCCATATTATACAGGATAAACAAGAAATGATTGAAATGTTGTTGTCAAACATTATACATGTATTTAAAGGCCGCTGTCATACTCCAGTAATGGAAAAATGAAAAGGGAATGATCTCCAAACCTCTTACTACATAATGCTTAATACATAAGAAAAATACATAAAATTAAAGCCACAAGCAGCGATGAACGGGCCCTCGCAGTCCACACGCATTGGGGTATGCCACGTAGATGTATTCAGGGCAAGACCCTCTACATGTTTGAGCAATTTGGAGTAGATGGCAAATTGTATGTGGAAGTTATACTGAGTTGATGGTTTTATGGCGAAGCATCAATATGGAGCATGCCACCAGGACTGACATAGGTGAAAGCTTTTGATAAGTCTTGTCCACAGATGCTACTTGCAAAGTTGGTGCAAATGGGTGAAATCGCCTGGGAGGAGTTCGAAAAAGGTTTGCGATATTTCGCGAATTTGCGGAAAACAAAACGGTAGGCGGAAATGGCCGTGGCCTATATGACGAGATCCAGCACAATTCTGTGAACGTGTGGATATAAGGTTTGTGAATGTGAAAGTATATGTGAGTTATAAGCCAAACCGCACTTTCCTTGATTATAGCGCCACCTAGTGGTGAAAATTGAGGACAACAATAGATTATGAAATTTTTCGGCAGGCATGACGTATATTCAAGTTTGGTGAGTTTTGGGGCATGTTCAGGCAGTGAAAAATGCGAACATTTAGGACAAAAAATCATTCAAAAACAATAGGGCCCTAACTATAAGTAAATAAAGATGTGGACATTTTCTGGGAAGTATAGTTTTACTTTACATATTTTCCCTGTATGGTCTTATTCTTTTGCAGATTGATTATTTTTATGGCATAGCACAGTATATATGAATAAACCAGAGTAAATGTTAAATGTTGGCTAAATCCATTTCTGCAAAACAGATGAGTTCAAACTTAATGTTTCTTTATGTTACAAACGTGACACATCTTTAGGTTTTGTCTTGTCACAACACTGTGCTTATGGTGTGGTTAGGTAGGTTGTTAGGCAACAAAACCACCTCACAATCTCTCTAAAACATCATGATTTGGCTTAAAAATACCTGTTTTGGTTGCCACAAACATGACTGGAGAGGCCTTGACATTTCATCAAAAATATATTTTTTGTAGCTGGAGGGTAAGGTCTCCTAAAACTGATCTACTGGTGTCGCACTTGAAAATATTGAAACGCTTAGTTCCCTTGTCAAACACATGGTTGAACACTAACAAATGCTCACTCGAACTGAGGTCACCAGCTTGGCAGCCTTGTTGCCTGTAAAGCCGTGCCCATCACCTCCCCCTCCCAGCATGAAAGTCAGGTCATATACATGAAATGTGAGCGTGATAAGAAATGTTTAAATGTTAACATGGCACACAGCCTATGCCGACTGAGCTAATATAGATGAAGATAAGATAAACAATTAAATATTTATGATAACCCTCACTCATAGCAATAAATAATGCATCGGTATTCCTTTCTTGAATACTGGCTACAAAGTTTTGACCATGCTCATCAACTGTGTGAATGGTTGCTTTTGATTCAGAGGTGAGAATGTAAGTAACATGGAGCTGAGAAGGTTTACGTGTTGAACCACATGATCGTGATGCTGCAGTGGTACTCGGCCTCAGGACATGAAGCACAAAGTCTGAACTACATCAGAGAAATATTTAAATAAAATAGGGAAGGTGAGATAATATCAAAGAAGGGAGTACAGTATGGATTAAATCATGCCTGTGGGGTTCTGTGTGCATGCATGATCTATCATCTGTGAAGTTGCCTCATCGCTGTGCTCTTTGTAACATTCTCTCCCCACGGCCAAGCTCAGGCTCTTCACAATTCATGTCAGGGCTAACATGAGGGCTCACTTTGACTGCAGATAAATGTGGGAGTGAAAGGAGCAACAAACGAGCGATGAACAGAATGTGTGCGAGAAATACACGGTGATGGATACGAGAAGTGGAGCTTGACAAAACAAAGAGACATTGCTGACGGCTTTTGATATCTCTGTCAGGGTGTAACAAAAACACCCTTGAAATATTTAGGGGAAGGAGTACAAGCTCTCTGCCCTATAGTTAGAGAGCTGCACGTGTTGAGTTTTCAGATAGCATTTGTACAGCTCCTCTTTAGTTTCACATCATTACCATGACACCTTCACGTCAATAACTGGGAAAGCACATTCCAGCTGCTTCCAGAATGACAGTCTTTTCAGGCTGAACAGGAAATGTTTTGTGTCGTAACATAACTCATTTTTGCTCATGGGGCTGCTGTCATGGCCTGTTTGCAGTGACATCAAATTGTCATTGAAATGGAAATGGCACTAAAGTGCACAGAGGCTATGCATCCAAATGTTGTCTACCATACAGCTAAAGTATGCAGTGGCTTTATGCCATGGTTACATCAGTTTATATAGCAAAAAAAGAAGAAAAAACTCCACTACTTGACATCTTCTTCTCATAAACATCCAAAGCCTGTTGGCTTCCTGTTGTACCATTCTCAATAGAAACTGTATGCATTTAAGTGACTCGATTTGATGGTGTGGTGGATATTTCAGTCGCTATATTGAGAACATCCTGTCAGCCTCACCTTGAGGCAATCTGTCGCAGCTGTGCAGGACATTGAGGTGACATAAAGTCATTTTCTCCATCTTTGAATCACCTTGAAAAGATGTGGGAAATAGATGCATTTTGTCAAAGATTAGTAGAATCCCATGAAAGTAACTTTGCAATTTTCATCTTTCAGGCTCTGAAATGAGACTGTTTCTGACACCGAGCTGGATGGATCCTTCTGGTCTTCCTTTTTGCGAGAGAAGTTGATCTAGATAATTAGGTGCTCACTGCAGCCTCCTTTTTGTTGTTGATGGTTGTGCTGACATTTTATTTACATAATTGTAGCCTTTACTGAACTTGCATTCAGCAGCTTTTTAGTATCATTGGCCCTGTCTCATAAATTATACATTTTCACCCACAGCACTTGCTGTTTTGCATATTTTTTGGTTAACTTGAAATTTAGAATCTTTTAAGGTACATGAACTTGCATGTCAATGATCAGACCATGTAAAAACTTGGCTAAATTATACAGCATAGAAAACAGTCATTTGTTGAACTGCGAAAAAACTAAGTGAAAGGGAAGCTATAGAGGCTGCCTGCAAAAAAAAACCCTCAGATTTCTATGTAATAGGTGGATTTATCAAGGTCATGGACTGAAAGGTTGGTAAACACATGAACAGACATGCGCACACAGAATATCTCGACCTCCCCCTCTCGTGTACTCGGTCACCACAGGATGACAGTAGGGCAGTTCCTGGGGACGGTGAAGGAATCACATTTGTACATTCATTCAATAGTTCCATTATCTCACTTGGCTGCCTCTTAACCTAAATCTTAAACCCACAATCCCACCAGCGCCCTTAGCTGGAAGCGTTTTCTATTGTTGTTCAGCAGTGCAACCAGGAAATGAGGTTGCTAAATAAAGGCAAAGGTTATGAATGGCACAGGCCCAAGAAAAGGGAACAAATCAGATGCTGTAGACATAAAGAGCAGCATTCGACAGTGAGATGCAAGCCTGAGGAAGAAAAGTGAGTTAAAATTAGCTCAACATTATAACCAGTAGTAGTCATTTCTAGAAGAAGAAAGGGAGTATATACTGTAGGCCTTTACTACAGACTCTCATGAGTCTTCACTCCTTTGGGATTGTTGTGAAATTAAAAAGATGAGCTTGTCAAACCAAAATAATACTCTTCTAATACCTTGTTCAAAAATGTATATTAAAGATGTTCACAAAGAGTTTAACAGTTCTCAGAAATAATTCTCCCTGGATGGTGTGCCAAAATGACTGAAAAGATGAATGACTTCAAAAGATAGCTCTGCTGGCAATAACTGCGGATTTAAAGTGTATATAACCTCAGTTAGAGGGTCATTTTACACAATGAAGTGCATTTACAGGTGAGTAAAGTCAAGCTCTTACAGTTTAAAAACAAAAGACCAAAATCGATACAGCAGAACCAGAGTGATTGCCCATTTTATTCCACAAATCCTTCATTTTCTGCAGCCTACATTACCCACAGTGCAACTTTAGCATGAATGACATCACTACAGGCAATGTATCAGATACATGCTAATACTTCTGTAGCCAAGAAAGGCTTTAAAATACTACTTTTTCGCATATGCAGTACTCTCCAAGATATGTAAACACACTTAATTTGTTACCCTTTGAAAGAAGAGATCCATGTTGCTGTTGTTGTTGTTGTTGTTGTTGACTTGTTGATCCTCACCTCCATCTACATATAAAAGCTTTAAAATATGTAAATGGAGTACATACAAAACAAACCCCCATTCTGCCAAAAACAGATAGCACTGTGCGGATTGAGGTGTTAATTCCCACCTGTCCTTTCCAACTCATTCCAAATTATCCCAGAAAAATACATTTGCCATCAAACTACCTGATTAAATTACCTTTAAATAATGAAACAACCATATTTTGCGCATATGTCCGAACACCTGCTTGAGTTTTTTAAACTCCGAGAGACACGTTGCACGTAAACTAATCTATCATTTATCAGCTTCCCTAAATGAGACCTGGATACAGCACCTGTACAACATCCATCCTGCCTCTGGCTCGAACATAAGTACTGATGAAAGATTGATCAAAGGGAACATGTGTGTTGTCCTGTTATTTGCGGCGCAGTTACTGCACTGTATATAAAAACACATGTTCTCAGCTGAGGTGATGGGATATTCATGCACAAGGAGACTCGACACTCTTCTTCGGTAATGTTTCATAGATGAATGCCAAGATTATTAACGGAAATACCTCCTTTCAAGTCGAATTAGCTGAAGGCATTCGTGAAACATTTGACTTTGTCAAGGTTATTAAAATATGAGCTGGCACTGCTTGAGACTTTATGCAGCACTATTCAAGGAGATTTTTACATTTCTTATGCCTTTGTCATCCCACAATGTGCATATGCTTCACTGGACTTATGCTCTGTTTTTGTGCGATGCTTGTGTAACCCCACAGCGCTCCATTGTCTCTCACTTTATAGTTATGAAACTTGTATCGCAACACATGCAGCTTTTCACAGCTCAATACCTTTTTTAACTCATAGGGTTTACTAGCAAGGTTATGTGCCAGGGCTCCGAACCTGATCTGCAATCATTTGTGTATAGTGAACACTGCAGAGCTTAGTTATTATTCAACACATACAGTAGACTGTATACAGATACCTTCTGGTCTCTTTGTGTGAAAGCATCCACAAAGTTCTAAGTTCAAGTTTGGCTTCATGTCATCCCACGTCTCTGACTCCTGTCTATATCTCTCTCTTCCACTTTCCTTTGCTCAGAGAAGTGAACGGGTCATTCTTGAGAGGCGTTCTTCACTGGGAGCTCGCGGTGGGGTTTTGCTGATGTAAGGCTGCACATTTGTAGTGGTGGGGAGAAAAGAGGAGATTCCTGCATAATGCATCAAAGCCTGCGTGAATGTTCCAGAGGTCTAAAATTTTCATTCCTGAAAATAAGATTATTGTGTGGGTGTCTTGTCTACACATTGGGTGTGGATATCTTCATGCATACAGCTCTGCATTTGCAAAACATCATGTTCTCCTGCACATAATTGACTTGAAACTGACCCTTTTGAAGTGTGCCACAGTATTATCCCATTGTGAAGAGCTTTAGCCAGTCCAGAATATCCCAGCTGCTTGAGTTAGATTGCAGAAAACACCTGAGGGCATGTGTGCACTCTGGGTTCTTGTTTCTTTTTGTGTATTTCAGGTGCTACGGGGCCTTCTAGAGATTTTTAACTCTCTCCATGTGAGTATCAGATTGACCAGGTTTCCTCATTTAGAAGGAAGCATGCAGTCATTACAACGCTACCCACCGTTAAACAAGACATCACCCTTATCGGTGTGAGTAAACCTTCCTTCGAGGCACGCAATTAACCTGTTAGAAAATGCCTCGCTCATCCTCACTTCCTCCTCCTTTCACCTCCTCGTTCAGCCGCCTATTAACAGTTCACAGAGGTTTTGGTGATGTAAGCTTTTTTAATTGTCTCCTGGGGAGCTGGGTAATTTTTAAATCTGTTTCCAGCAGCAAAGCATGACGTTGCTGTACTATACTGTATGTGCAGATGGTTAAAGCCTTTACCAGAGATAATAAATTGTATCCAGTTCCGCAGTAGTTCGATTCCTCGTTGTCAGGTGCTAAGAGCCCATTGGCTGAACGCTGATTTATTTGGCAGCCCAGGGACTCTTTCTCTCCCATATTTATCTCTGAGCACAGGGAAGAGTATGGGAAATTTAATTTTTCATTATTCATTAAGACACATTTAATCCCTGTTTGAAAGGATGGCTTTAGCTGCATTTGAATAGCAAATGAAGCAAGGGACTGGAACTGCAAAATTTTGATTAGCCCAAGAATTCAATTTCCACACATAAGGTAGCATCATTTATCACCCATGCCTCAAACGTTAGTTACAGTGGGTGCTCAATATAAAAGTGTGTGGCGTGTTCAGTATCCTTGTGAGAATCGCAGAGTGCAGCCAGATTCAGTCGGGCTCAGATGGCATGAGCGAACATGAAGAGGTTTCACGTGGGCAGCATGTTCTGTTGGCAAACCCATACGTCATTTTTTGAGCAGATTGTGTGGGGTGGGCGGCTTGACAGGCTCGTGGAGAGCTGAGCGACCTCTGAGATTATGTAGACCTCCCCTTTTCTCCTCTCTCTCCTCGACGGATGGACCCTGTGTTTGACAATGTAATGTCAGAGGCTGTCAGACAAAGTAACCTACTCTCCAGCTCCCTGTCTCTTTCTCTCGCTGGATATCGAGATATGGGTTTAAGGTCACAAACAATAATATTAGTGATGTAACCGAAATGTGGTTGATCCACGATCTGACAGAACCCAGATTAATGGCAACATTTTACCATTTTAATTATCAAGGATCATAAAACTATAAGGTTGATAAGTTATCTTAGTAACATTTTGTGTTATATCAGAAGAAAATCTCTGAACATCCTAACATCAATCAATAAATCAAATGCTTTGACAAATTAAAAACAAAAACAAATCCATTACCTGTGGCAGTTGCAGACCCCTAAGAAGCGTCCTGCACAGAAGTAGGTCACGGCCAAAGCAGAGAGATTTATCAGTAATGGCGTCAATATCAGAAGCTTTTTTGGCATTTTGAAGGGTCAGACAGACTTCATGTGTTATTTCTGACATTGAGGTGTTTATTTATCTTTTAACAGTATGGTTCCAACTCACCATCAGTCTCTGAAGTACTGAGGTCCACAGAACTCTCTTACAGATCCCTCTTGTTTGAGTTGGTTGCAAGTATGGTTTCTGATTAATCCATAGTGGCTTTTTGTCAGGCATGATTTAAACAACCATCTAATCTGATCTGAACCTCCTGCTCAGTGTTAATGTACATTCATATAACCAGCTGATGCATTGTCCAGATGCATTCCATATATTTTAACTTGACCTTTTCTAACCATCTGGCCCCTGCTGGTGTAAACTTGTTCCTCCAAGCTTGTCTGTTGTGCGACTACACGCTAACATACATCCGCACTGTACGCTTGAATATACACATTTTAAAAAGGCCAGATGCTGGCAGCGATGAAAATGTTTTGAGGTAAATGTCAACTGGCAGCGCGAAGCAAAAAGCCTAAAAAAAAAAAAAAGAATAGTATATTTCACGTTCCCTCCACAGAGTACATTTGGTCACATTCGCCTCTGTCAACTCTGCTTCAGGCTGTTCTCCCCACAATATTGTGATTTTGGACCCATCAGGACAAAACAAGCAGGCGGAAATTGCCGCTCATCAGAGAGCTAAAAAGAAGAAGAGCTCACCATGTGCCTCTGTAACAACAAAACAGTTTTGAGCTAAACAACAAGATGTTGTGAGAACGAATTGAATATCACAAAAGTTTGGGCGAAAAAAGATGAATACCTCCGATCATTAGGAATCACAAGACAGTGTCTCTTGCTTCCCTGCTGTGTCAAATCAGATTACGTGTGGCAAAATAATAAAAGCACTCTGTCTGAGATGCAGGATGCAGTTATTGTCAGCACAGTGTGTCATATTATGTAACTGAGTGTGTGGCAATGTGTGTATTTCGCATTTGCTGAGTTATACATCTTTGTAAGAGCATTTGCAACATTTATACCAACAGATTTAACTTATTTTTTTTAACAAAATAACTAAAATAATCTATCATTGGACAGATATTTGATCAGATTTCATTTTCTTTGACTCAAATTGTAGTTTTCTCCCCCCTCACCTTAGCTGTGTTTATTTCCCACCTCATAAGGCCCTAACAGTTTATATTGCTGCTGCTTTGATTACTTTACAGTCGAAACGCTCCGTTAGCCTCCTGGGTTTTATCAAATCTGGCTTTAAGCTCTTCAGATGATACAGACCGAGGCTGCATTTTAAATCCCCTGCAGTGCATTCACTGTAAAATTACCAGAATCTCCCCAGTGCTCAAGCATCAGCAACATTGGAGCTGAGGAGAGGCCGAGGCTATATAGACGCCACAACTTATTTTTTTCACAGGGCTAACAAATGAGGGGTCTGATGTGGTGCTGAGTCGAAGATGTTTAAAGTTATTTACTAGTGGCATCGTGGCACTCGTTAGAATCACACAAAGTTTTAAGTTGTATTATTAATTTGGGCATGTGTGATTTACAGGTGTGACCTTCACCCCTCTCATTTCTAATTGGTACATTGTTAATCCCACTGTACAACCCTTCTTATGTGAATGGTTAGGCTGCTAGCTGGGACCTTCTTCTGTTAGGCTTCGTTGTGACCCGATGTGTTCGTGTGTGTGCATTGACGGACTGGGGATGTTTGAGCAGCAGGGGCAGAAACGATAGGGCACCAGCTGTATGAGGTGGGGCACCACCATGATCCATTTGCAACTGGAAGGGTACCAAAGAGGGCAACTGTTCTCTCGACCATAGGGACATCTAAGAGGGCACTTTTGCTGCCTTTTTTCAAACATGCCATTTGTTCTTTTTGTGTAACTAATTGATGGACAGTAAACCAGGTAAATAACAATGCCAGCTTTTGTTTCGACACATTAGCTGAATGTGTTCATATGTGGAAACGGTCAAAAGGGAATTAAACGTTCACTCGGGGCTTTGTAATGGGCTATTACATTTGGTATGGGGTCTCTGAAGCTGTGTGGTATCATTAAACATATAATCAGGCCCAATTTGTAATGAAAAATACTCTGTCCTCCGGTGGTGTTCAGGCTGCGAATGACTTAGCAGGAAGGAGCCCTCCCACCGAGCCTCAACTTATATGTTGGTGAGCAGTTGCCTGGTTACATGTGTAGTTAGCAAAACTGGTTAAATGTGTGTTCTCACTCCCACTCAAACCAGACAATGGTTACTGACGGTCAGAGAGAGAGAGAGAAGCCGAGATGTATGCGGTCACGAATCAGTTGTAACAAGCTCCTGACTTTCTTCTCATACAAGTGCCCACATCTTTATCTTCAAAAACACAGCTTCAAGCATCACGATGGTATGAAGTGTAACTAAGCCTCTTCACTTACTGTTTCTGACACACTGCATGATTCCAGACGGATAGATGACTCAGTAAAGATAAAAGGCAACATGTTACTGCAGTGTCCTCAGTATATTATTGTATTCATTTCCATATAATGAGGCCCCTCTCCTGTCATTGACTGCTGTACCAACGCTCATTTGATTACAAACCAGCACAAACTATTTTCTGCACGCTTCCAGCTGTGAAGACTTGGCACATTGAGTAACAATGGTGTTTGTACATTACTATACTGCTGCATACAGCTTTAGTATGGGGGTTGACACAACTGGGAATAAGACTTAATCGATGTATAAAAAAATGACTGGATGTACTGTACAGCTCTGTTGGCCAAGTATGTGTACAGATAAACACTTTCTATTGATTTCACAGCTTTTCCCTGTAGTTTTGAAATTCACAAAATAGCAATGAAACTTCTGATTTACAGCAGTGTGATAATAAGTTCTTGTCCTATTAACATATTTGACTGTTTCCTGGGGGAGTAATAGTGTGATCTGTTGGTACAAGTACATTTTATATTGGTTATTGGTTAAATTATAAGGTTATTTAGCAAAAATTGTATAGGGAAACATATTAATAACAATTAATTCAGTAATGAAAATGAAGAAATAGTTCATTTTGTTTGTTTAGATGTAATTCTTGTAGTTTAAAAGATCTTTCTCCTCTGATTAAAATGTATTCCCCAAAATTACACCTTTAATGTACAGGTAGACATATAGACATACAGCTAAGAACAGGGACCAAGGAGGTTTTAAAAATGATAGAAAATAAAGCGTTGACAGGATTTTTAATGTAGACTAGTATGTGAAAAAGGTAGTTGTATATAAATGATGATAAATCTAAGTTATATAGACCAACAACATGAATAACAGTCTCTTAAAAGTAAGCATATAGCCTGTTCTTGTTGCAGATAATGTTGTATTTATGGACTTGTTTATATTATATAGTATATATTCTTATGGCAACTTTGGAAAAAATGCTGTGTGGTTCAACACCCACCCTTCATGTAGTACACTGTGCTGCCCAGTCTGCACTGCAGCTCTCTGCTGTCTACTGTTTTTACTCTAAAACAGCCACACTCCTCTCTTTGTCTTTAGGGGCCTTCAGCTATCAGAATTAGGTCATATAATTTTCACATGTTTTTCAGTCTGAATCTGAATTTTAAAAAGAAAGTTCACATCAGTTTCTTGTTTCCATGTAAATTAGAACAAAGTAACGCCGGCAGCCATAGTGGAAGATTTTGAATAACATTTCTTCAGTACTGCAGAGAAGTACTGTATAAGTTTGTTCTCGAATATGTCACCAAAATCAACAAGGAGAGAAATAATTGTAGTTGCAGTTTCAGTCTTGGATCCCTCAGGCGAGAGTTGTTAAGAAATCAAACTTTTACTACAAGTACAACAATAACACTAACATGCTAAGAGGCTGTTGGAGGCTTAATATGAGATGTAAAATGTTCCAGCGATGAGCTAATAATACGGTAGCTTAATGATTTTGTCCGTCTTGAGCTAAATAAAAAACGGCACACTCTCTTCCAGTCTCGCAGGCATTTGGCGAGGGATTTTGCGAGTGCGTGAACTCAGCAGCTGATGTTTTGCAGCCTGAAAAAGGAACGTGGCTGAAGCTGCCACTGCTGCAGCTCGACAGACAGGTGTTATCGACAGGAAAGAAGAAACACCATGAAACAAGAACAGCGGGTGTGGGGGGACATTTGAGCTGTCGAGTGTGTACCGTATGTGGTGTGTGTTAGTGAACCACACAGCGTGAGGATGATACGTGTGAAGATGAAGTCACTGTAAGGCCAGCGCATGCTCATCTGAGTAGCTATATTCACATTAACTTGAGACTTACTGAAGCTAATAAGGTCATTACAAGTTCACGTCCCGTGTTTGTGTGTCATGTGCCTTGTCACCTGCGCATATGTCTTATTTGCATATGCACTTGAAGTTCTATCCAATTCAATCATGCAAATTTTGCCACATAACATGCAAGTAATTTGACGTGTGTTTGCGACAGGGAGAAAGCAACGATTGTGCGTGTGTTATTTACAGCACGGGGGCTGCCTTTGGCGGAAACCTGAGCACTTGAGAGATATAGCGAGGCGGACAGAATCTAAAAATACCACGGCTGAGTGAGTAGGGGCTTAAGAAGAAGAAGAAGAAGAATAAGAAGAAGAAGCAGTGTCTGTCTCCACTGTCAAGCCTGCCTCCTGGTCTTCAGGGCAACATGCTGCTGTCTCAGAATGAAATATTAGGACTTTATAAGCAAACGGAAACAAATCCATCTGAGACCAGACAGCTAATTTAAAGTGACGGGTAGAACAAGGGGGGTTTGTATCAGATATTGGAACGTTTGATCTGTTTGGTGTGTCAGAGTGATGTAAAGTGTATGAAACGGCTATAATGAGATGGTGGATGGGTTGCTGAGCATTAATCATAATAGGAAATAAAGCTAATTGAGCTCATGAGAGATGAGTATTACAGTTTGAAAAAATAAACATAGAAAATATTGCATGGCCCTGTTAACGGAGACTTCTTAAATCTAGAATGTCAGTTTAGGATACAATTTGGGCTCCCTGTCATTACAGAAACATGATTCCTAGCTGCATTTAGGAAATAAATCATATTCCTAGGATTGGAATTTTGCTATTACATAACCAATCCGAAATTCCTACACTAGGAATCCTGTGTTGGGATGGCATGGATCCTGTCATTGATTCAGAACGACTGCCAGAAATGGCAGCACCTCTGTTCTTAGGTCTGCTTGGGGAACGGCAGTAGCATCAAACCAAAATACTGTGAAATGCTACTCGACTATAAGAGAATGTTACACAAATATTAGCCTGTCGGAGAAGCTAATAGAGGGTGAGCTGTTGACAAAGCAATTGTAGTCCATTGAAGCTGAAACACATTAATGTTGATGGTATTGATGGAGAGGCTAATAACGATGATAGCCTGTTGGACAAGCTTACATTGATGTTAGCCTGCCACTGACAACTAAAATCTGATAGCCATTGTTATGGATACAAGCAGTCTTGTGCACATTCTCAGCACAGACCAAGTAATCAAGTATGCAGTTATAGTTAGGATATCTTGAGATAAGATGCAAGGTCTGAGATAGGATGGGACTCAAGTTTGGGAAATTACTTCTGTAATAGGGAGAGATAACTTTTGCTATCTTTGAAACTTGTAAGATAGGACAAGCGGTGAGTAAACTTTTTTGTAATGTTTTTTTTTTTTTGCGGTGTGTTTTCAGACCCATTTGGCCTCTGCTTCAAGGTCACAGACTGTAGCGAAGTCCCTGTCCTCTTGTCATCTCTTTCTCCAAGAATGGCACATGGATAACAATGTTTACCCCCCACACATCCTGCCTCTCACCGCTCGTCTGACTTCCTGTCTCTCCGTGTACCCCACATACACAAACAGCCTCAATGGGCCATTTACATATCTGATACTGTCTACACACACACAGTCCACACAAGCAATGGCCCAAGTTCTGGGCCTGTGTGCAGGCATTAAAGGCCGCCCGTCCATCCCTCATTTGTCCAGCGAGGCTTCAGACATAACCTTCTCTCCACTGGCACAGCTTATAGCGGCACCTGATCTGTGAAGTGCACTACAAAGTGTAAATGACTGTGGACCAGGCTCAGCGGTGACTTGAATTGGCTGTTGATGATATATTTCCATTTGAAAAGGGGGCTGTTAGTGTTGCTTGTTATTTACGGTCACTTAAAGGGAGTCTAACTCAGCATTCTTTATATCTAAGAAATCCTAAATGACATTCTGAAAGAGCTCTAATTAAGACGGTTTAAAATAAGAGGTTCAGAAATCCAGACGAAAAGGAGCCTTGAATGTTCTTGAAGAAATAAAATTAGCTCCTGTTTCAAGTGAGCCCAAATTAGCGTCGCCCGTACAAAGGAGATGTGGTGACCAAGCTTGTATGATGAACACTTAACTGTAAGATTAGCAGTTTTGCTCTGTGGGCCAAGCTGTGAGAAAATTACCCCATTTATCAAATCTAAAGCTCGCGTTGAATCCTTCAGACTTGAATTGCCCTCGATGGCGTGTTCCCTCTCTTGCTCGTCAGCTGCATTTCTCAGCTACTTCTCTCTCTACACAATAGCTGCAAATAAGGAGCAAAGCTAGTAAGGCTGGGTCTCTGTGCTTCTATATATGGCTCCACATTTACATATCGCATGAAAGAACATTCACAGTTCTGCTTTGGTCACAGACACAAACTCAAATAGCAGGCCGATCACACACTGCATTTTTATGGTAGTGAGTAAATTGTAAAGTTCATCCACAGGTAAATGCTCCTTTACTTGTTTATTTTCTGAAATGGGTGCATGAAAAGATGCACATACAAGTGCACGATCACCCACATGTCTACACACTCAACCGAGCGCACTCCCTGACATACCAGCTTGCTTCCTGTGGCTTCTGCTTCCTGCATTGAACACATACCAGACGTTGTTCTGCCGCTGAAAACAGAGATGAGCGTAATTGCATTAAAAGTCTCATTTCATATCGATCTGTCTGCACAAATAGCCATCTGAGCAAGCAGAACGAGATTATTTAATGCAATTTCTGTTCTTTTTTATTTCCCCCGAGTTTTTTGGGTCACGCAGTGGAGAGGTGAGAAGGAGAGCAGACGACTCTTAGTACATGCTGGGTACTGTTGTCTGCTAAGTGCGACAGAAACAGCCTCTGAGTGGACAGCATTGCTTTTTTTTCCGGCCCGTATGATGATTGCAGGAACAGACACGACAAGTAACTCAGCAACTACAAACTCAGGTAGTACACCAGATTTTCTTTTTTCTTCAGTTCTCAGTTGAAAGTCATTTTTGAAAGCAAAAGTGTTCAACACGAAAGTACATACCTAAATACCTTCATTAAGTTTCTCATGAAGGAATGTCTACTTAGGGTTCATTTCAAAACCGCTTTGGATTGTAGCAGCGACTGCACAAGCACCGTTAAGAAACATTTGTCTTTGTAATTGAATAATGTCACTTCAATGAACATCATCTGCTGTGACTAGCATAATGCAATTGCCTTAGCCCTTATGACTCATCACCAGATGTGTGTGTGTGTGTGTGTGTGTGTGTGTGTGTGTGTGTGTGTGTGTGTGTGTGTGTGTGTGTGTGTGTGTGTGTGTGTGTGTGTGTGTGTGTGTGTCTGTGTCTGTGTCTGTGTGTGTGATTTGTTCATATGAATCATGTCGCACAACACTGTTTTGGGAGGCCGTGTGAGCATTTACTGTACATGTGCATTCACGTGAATCGGAAGATCTGGGCGACTGTGTTAAGTGTACATCAATATAATCATTGAAAGGCTACTCAACCGTTGGAGTAACTGACGCTGATGTTGGCCAGTGGGAGAATGCACATCATTGTTTGCCAGTGGAGAGGCCGACACTGACTTTAGCCTGTCGTAGAAGCTAACACTGATTTTTTAGCCTGTTGGAGAAGCATGAAGAAATATTGGTCGTAGCAGTTGAATAATGTCACTTCATCGGACATCATCTGTGACTAACATAATGCAATTGCCTTAATGGAATCGTCACTGCATGTGTTTGTCTGGGTGTGTTTTTGAATCATGTCCCACAAAACTGTTTTGGGAGGTTGTGTGAGGATTTACATGAATCTATGATATATCCACATTATTGTATAAACCGTACAGCGTGGCCTGCGAGGATAGAGTTTGTCGGACTTAATGACTCTCGCACTAAAAGTCATCAGCGCAAACTTAATCCTGTGGGCTAAATATGAGCGTGGGCTAAAAATAGTCCCCTGTAGCTACAGAAACGTGCATCGCAGGATATGGTTGACTGGTAGGAGATGATGGAGAAAAGACCAAAAGAAGGAAGGGAAGATTAGAAAGAAAGGATGTAGCATCAGAGGAGAAACGTATGCGAAGGAGGTTTTATGTCTGAGCCTGGAGAGATTTAAAAAAGATCATCAGTAGAGGTGGCAGATGACAATCAGCTGAGGGAAATATTCAATGCTTTGTTTAGGTTAAAAGGCTTTCAAGGTAAATTTGAAAGCAATCATTTAGGAAGAATCTTGGTTCGTGCATAAGTTTGACGGAGAAAGAAAGGACACATTTAGACATCGAGACAGGCAGACAAACAGATGGGTGCACACACTCCGCAGCTACGTAGATGGTCTAAATAAATAGACATCCCGGGCTAATGATGGATTGAGAATTTGATTAGAGCCCGAGAGATAAAGAGGCCTGATCTAGCCCTATCATTAATGCTGTCTGTCCGCAGACCCTAATTATAGCTAAACACACTGGCCTCTCTCTCTCTCTCCCTCGCTCCCTCTCCGTCTAACCCCACACAATGCTTGACAATCTGAACAAAGCTTCCCCGAGGCCCCTAATCTAATAGAGCAGTCTCTACAAGACATCCATCCACACACACACACCAGCCAGTCAGCCAACAGAGAGGGTATGACAGAGTCAGGAGGGAAAAATGAGGGAGTGATGTAAAAAAAAGAGGGGGGGGCAGTCAGATAGAGGAGATAAATTGGACACTGAGTGAGGAATGACACACAGAAAGAGCTTTTCTTTCCCCCCCGTCTCCAAGGGCTGTTGGTTTGATGTTTATCGTGAGGGAGCTCTGGTGGGACCTCATTGTTCCTTTCTTTGTGTGTGTGTGTGTGTGTGTGTGTGTGTGTGTGTGTGTGTGTGTGTGTGTGTGTGTGTGTGTGTGTGTGTGTGTGTGTGTGTGTGTGTGTCTGTGTGTGTGTGTGTGTCTGTGTGTGTGTGTCCATCTGCTGCAAGCTCCTGCAGGGCCCAGCCTATTTTATCAGGATTCTGGTCTGTGTAAGAGTGCCCACTCTGATCCTGCAGTAGAGTTAACACTCCCCAAAAGGAGCGTATTGATTTTGAGGGGCTGGTGAACAGAGAGGAGAGGCAGAGAATGGTGCAGAGCCGTGTAAGACAGGCAGCACAAAACAGTCAGACGGAGGTAATGTTCAAATCACACCAGACAGCTGACCAATCATTGACCTCCGTTTGTGTGTGTGTGTGTTCTCTATCAGTCTGCCAGCATCTTTGGCTCTGTTTGTCAGGTTGTCGTCTGCATGCTGACATGCTTTCACCGTTGTTTTTATCATCAGGTGAGGAAATGCAGTTTGATTTTGATTTAATTCTGAAGCCAGATTTGTGCAGAAGAGTCGTCGAGGGGAAAAAAGAGAAGGAAGTGCAGGTTACTGTATCAAAGTATAGTATTCTAGAATATGCAAGTATTGTCAGTGGTGCACCTGTTGGTATCGAGACCACACAGCATTTAATTGGTTCAGGTCATATCTCCTACATAGAATCTCTTCCATTCCTTTGGCCCGTCACTTTCTCAGACACTAATTGCTCGCCATGAAGTTTGAATTGTCAATTTTTTTGTGCTAACCGGACGGGCCAGATCCAAATCCATCTGCTAAAAACTGTTTGGAAAAAGGCAGGCTCTTTCAACTTTTGAAAAGTCCTGTCAGGTGATTGGAGGAAACAATCTGTCTATCACAGCCCATTACTGGCTGATTTTAACCAATCAGATCAACAGTGGGAGAGCGCTACCAGGAGCAGAGGAAGTAAAGTAAATCAAGCACTTAACAAAGCCAGTAGTGAGAAAAGTGAAAACATCTTTTCCATTGAATAAATCCTTGAATTCCATTCTGATAAAATGCTGCAATCCATTGCAAGTCAGAAGTCGATATTTCTGAGTTGTTATTTCCAACGTCCAATCTAAATACATCCCAGTGCTCGGGAAAACGCCCACAGAAAAGGGACGTTCGTATGACAAGTCTGTGAACTTCAAAAGCAACAGCTGATTTGACAGATTTGGGTAAAGAAGTAGGCTCAAATCTCATTTTCACAATCAAGCATAGATCAGATGAATAGAGATGTAAACACCACACAAATGCTGCATCAAGCAAAAGTTGTTGAAAAGATAAAGTTTGTTGTTCATTTTGTGCCCCCCCCCAAAAGAGTTTCTGAGTTAACATTGGGTGACAGTAGCAGCGTCTACACCAACACCTTGAGGAGTCGGCATTGTAAATCCAGCTGCCTCTCTTTTGTTGGAATTTCGATTTTTATCTATTTTCTATTTCTTATTAAACCAGGATCAGAGATACATCAGACATTTAATATGCTGGGGCCTGGCTTCTGCCACAGTAGTTTGAGTCATGAGTGGCCTTATATAATACTGCCATCTATCAGAGGGAGACAAGAAAGCTAAAGAGACAGCCTGTCAGGGACTCCAGGCTGCAGCTGTACACACACACACACATACACACACACACACACACAGCCATTCTCTATCCGCGGGGTAATGCTTTCTATCACCCCGTCTCTTCAGTATGCTCCTCCCTACCGCCCGGTCCACACACACTTCCCAGATGTCTGAAACCGCCAACTAGAACAGGGCCAAGTGCACAGTTATCACATTGACCCTTGAGTACTGTGCGAACCAATCAGAGCCCAGTAAATCCATTGTCAAGGCCAGGGCACCTTTAAAAATCACTGTTCAGCACGGACTAATATCTGAATGACTGTGTAATGCTTAAATTCAGGAAAGAACACAACCCCACCCCCGTTTAATGCCACAGCATGACTGAGCATACAGACAGCAGGAGAGGGATGAGTCGATTTCATGAAGAGACTGCAGAGGAGGGGGTTCTGTGTGTGAGAGCTCACTGATGGTGTTTGGTCCAGACAGAGCATTGAGTCACTGAATTCTGAGTGCTGTGGAGCACTAAGAAATTGTTCTGCTTCAGCAAACGTTGTCCCCAGCCTAATTTCTATTTCACAGCACTTATTAATTTCAGATCAAATCATTTTGGTCATAGAAAATTGTACAAGAGTGGGTTTTAACTGTATTCAAAAAAAGAGGCAGTGCTTTCACCATCCTAACCATCCTAACCCTATTTTTTATATTACTAAGTGTTCATTTAGTCAACAGCAGCTAGAATTTAGAAGGTTTTTC
This sequence comes from Diplodus sargus, assembly GCA_903131615.1. NCBI lineage: Eukaryota > Metazoa > Chordata > Actinopteri > Spariformes > Sparidae > Diplodus > Diplodus sargus. Next base: position 4,506,436 of record CAEMYA010002128.1, read on the forward strand.
AGGTTTTAAATGCCCTGCACTCGCACTCAAGAGATCTCCAAGAAATGATTGAGGATAAGTCTGTAATTATTGCTCAGTTTTGCTGGAGTCTTGTGCTCACTGGGGCTCCTTTTATATCATTATCTGTATCATTATACTGTCCTTTCCAATGGTGTTTAGGTTCAGGTCATAAAGGTGCTGAGCTCAAAGGTGAACTCCACCAATTTTAAATTAATTATTAAAGTGTGTTTATAGGTATAACAGCATGTATGAATGTAGTAGCTCTAAGCTGTAAGTGAAGTTGAATTGTGGTTTGCATTGTGGGTAATGTAGGCAACAGGTTTTAAAAGTAGCCCACTGGTCAAGCATCACACACTTTCACACTGTTGAGCTCATTATGGGCAGTTTAAAAACAGAAGATGAAAATCAATGCCGGGTACCGAAGTACTGAAGTGTTGATGCATCTTATGTCATGCAAAGTTCACCGCAGGCTCAGAGGCCTCACTTAAGTCAAGTCAAGACTTTGCATAGAGCTACAATAATTTCCAATCTAAAGTAAGTTTAATAAATAACTACTTTTACATGGTTTTCTTTTCAAGTCATACTTGAGCTGTAAGTACATTAAATAAACAAAGGGCCAGGGCCTTCTCGTTCCATGTTTTCAGAACTTCAACTTTCTCCTCTTTGTTTTTTCCAGTGGAGCTGGACGCGGAGCATGCACAGAGGGTCCCTGGGGCAGAGCAGGGAGGACTCCCGACCCCTCAGGTCAAGCTGAAAGAGCGGCAGAAGTTCTTTGAGGAAGCCTTCCAGCAGGACATGGAGCAGTACCTGTCCACTGGCTACCTTCAGATCGCCGAGAGGAGAGGTGAGAAGGAAGAGCGCTGGGGTCGAGAGTTCTACAAAGATCACAGTAACGCACTTTGATCGCATTCAAACAGCTTGAAATGTAACATTTCTTTTGGTCTGAGGGCCTGCGAGGGAATAGGGAAAATGTTGAGGTTTAGGGTTGTGGTGTCTGTAACTAATCCGAGGGTGAATGCAAAGCCGTCCAGCATTCAAATGAATTAATCCATGCGCCCTGATAGCATCAGCCGAAACCTTCACACTTCAACTGCATATCACAAGATTGAGCCGTAATAGCTTTCTGCAGCGCGGCTCCACGCTCTGAGTGCCCGCCGCTAAACACACAAGTAGAGCCATTACTTTGAAAAATGCCACAGCACCGTATAAATGTAGTCTTCCACTGGGATTGTAATAGAATCCTGCTGGAGTTTACCCCATATATTACTGCCAAAAAGCCCGTGCTAAAATACCCAAAGGATGTGCTGAAATGAGGGGCTGCATGAGATCTGCACCCTGCACTGAGAGATGGATTGGACTCTCCCGGCCCAGAGTTTGTAACGTGATTTTTTTTTCTCCTCCTTTTACTCATCTATCCTGCTCCCTTAATCCTCTTGAAGTGTCTTATTAGAGAGGATTGTGGAGCAGTTAGGAAGGAGGAGAGATGTGGCGAAAGGTAAGAGACTTGAGGAGAGGGAGAGAATGTGAGAGACTTTTTCTTTTTTTTTTTCTCGCAGTGTTTTCATGACAAAAACAATCAGCGCAGCCAGGTTTGAGGCGCAGAATGAAATCTTCACAGCTCATTATCGCAAGACTATTCAGAACGCTGTGCAGCCTTGTGCTCATTCATGGTAAAATACAGAGCAGACTAGATGTTTACATTTAGCCTTCACACTTCAAATGATGTTATTCACAGCACAAAGGCAAGCATGTGGGCCACTCGACAGAAATGAATTGGAATAAAGCAGCCATAATTGCTGTACGAATATTTGTAATCAGTTACAGCAGAGGCTTGCATCATAATTCTGTTGAAACGCATCTGAGAAATCACGCGACAGAGTGAAAGCTAAATAGAATATGCACAATGCGGCTCATTATCTCTAACGCAGCTACAAATCCCCACAGCAGGGCGGCGCCACTGGAGAGCAAGAGAGAGAATGAACTGCAAGGACATAGTCAAGAAAAGAGAGAGGAAGGGCTGCGGATGTTATAAGCCACTGAGCCATCAAAAGAAGGTCTCAAGGGTCTTATACACACACACACACACTCTGTTTCACACACACACACGCACACACACACACACACCCTATTTGCAATCTCACTGCAGGCAAAAACAAGTCCTTCCCAGCAGGGGGAACCTTTTAGGCAAGGTCACAGCGGGGCTAAAAGAAGAACATGTTGGACGCAGTCGCATGGAAATGATGTTCTCAACGCAAGCTCTTTCTGGACCGAGGCTTTCACAACCCAGCTGTAGTGTTGGTTCAAGTGTGTGAGTGTGTATGTGTGTGTGTGTGTGCAGGTTTGTTTATTTTTGTTTACATGCTAAAGAGACAAGTCCATTCGGGGCCAAAAATTGAATCCTCCATACTAAGTCCTAAGAGGCAGAATAGCTGCTATGTGGTGGTAATTGCAGAGCTGACAGCGAGATATGGAAACGGCTGCATACTGAGAAGTCATTAGTGAGCATCAGAGTTTCTCTAAGATGTGTCACAGGAAACACGCAGAGATAGAGAGAGGAGGAAATGAATGTGTATATAACTGGAACCGTGAATAAAATGCTTGTGGAGGAGCGTGTGGACATTTAAATAATGCTGGAATCACCGTTTGTGTGTGTATACCCATTAAATTCATCCAGGTTTGTGTTTATACATCACAATCAGTTTGTGACGTTCATGAAGATGACTTGTCAAAGTTGAGTGATCTCAGAATATGACACTCATTTGTGTGTGTGTGTGTGTGTGTGTGTGTGTGTATGTGATCTTTTGTATTTAAGCTACTAAAAGAACGGGGAGACTTTTAGAGACAGTCTCCGCAGGAAATAACATTCCCCTTCTTTCTCTCTTTTTTCACTCTTCTGCTCTCCCTCCCTGTGCCACTCTCCTCTGCTCTCCTCATTTCCTTGAGGTACGGTAGCCAATGGCATCTTCTCCTCACTGCTGTGCGCCGACCAATCATCTCCCTTCTTCCTCTTCGTGCTCGCAACTCTGCCCCCCCACCACCACCCCTGCTTCTGAAGCCCATTCATTCCTTGCTCCATCCATCCCCACAGTGCACTGATTGGCTGTTTGTGGAGCATGCAGCACATCATGACAGCTGACCGGGGGGGTGGGGGGGGGGCGTTGTACTCCTGCAAGGCGGTGAATCCAGGACTGTAGTAGTTAGCATGCTAGCTAGCTGTTGTGTAAGGGTTTATCATTATTTTGTACTGTAAAGCGACTGGTTAAGTGTTGATTCCTTTTTTAAGGGGGCGGGGGGGTAAACCCTGTTAAGCATGTCAAAAAATAAATCCCGACAATGTAGAATCAACCACATTACAATTAACGTTATGTCTGTTTCATGTATTGGATTGTTGTTGATTCTACATGCTGTCTACTTTCTGATCTGGGGTCATCACATCATGTGATCAGGTCAATCTTTGCATTAGATTTTACTGTGTTTTACCTAGCCCTGATATAGACATGTGGGTACCATGAGGATTGGCATTATTCACTTCCTAATGTTAATCCCAATCAGTTCAGCGGGTGTAAAGTGGATATGCACATTTGAATTTTCTTTCAGGAAGCTCTTTGAGAAGACAGGTTTCAGTGGCTCAGTGTCAAAGGACAGGCTAGTTTTTTTAAAACAGTGCTCACATGCCAATATTTATATTTAAAGTGTCCCTTCATACCAAATATTTAAGCTATATATATATATA